>CM066041.1:283693970-284184251 GCA_033557465.1 Ichthyophis bannanicus
TGCATGGCCGATTCCACAACCATGGAGTGGTGCGGTAATTGCGCCTTTTGGAACCCGGGGCTCTTGCGGACTCGATAAATGGAATCGACCCACTTGCTTAACACCGGCGTCGAGGCCGGGGTCTCCCACATGCGGAAGAGCAGCCGTTCCAGCATCGGAGGAACCGGTACAGTAAAGGCCTCCTTCGGGGGAGAGTCATACTGGAGGGCCTCGAGCTCCTCGGCTCGAGGTTCCTCCTCGGGATCCGCGGGGAAGGCCAAGGCCTTGGCCATATCCTGCACGAAGTCCGAGAACCGGGTATCCTCCCGTGGGGACCGTCTCTGAGGTTCGGACTCGGGCGAGTCCGATGGGACACACCGAGTCCGATGAGTGCCAGGTGACTCTTCGTCCTCCGTCTCCCAGCCCGACTCCTTGGAGGAGGAATTGAGCGGCTCCGGTCGGGCGGGCACTGATGCCCTCCGCCCCGACGCCGAGGGTATCGGCGTCGATGACCTCGGCCACGAACGGGAGGTCGAGGGAGACCGTGGCCGAGGATCGACTTGAGCCCGCATGGACTCGAGGATCGGCTCGGCCTCCGGGGTCGACTTGGACGTCGAGGTCCCGGTGGTCGGGGCAGATGCACTGGTGAGACCGGCGATCAATGCCCGCTGCTGTTCCATGAAGGCAGCGAAGTTGCTCTCCAAGGCCGTCAACCTGAGTCCGAGCTCAGGAGACCCAGCAGCCCCCGACTCGGGCCCCGACGGCATTGGGCCCGACGTCGACTCCCTCGGAGGAGAGTCAATGAGGACAACAGCACTTACGTGCCCAGGAGACTCCATCTCGACACGAGGATGCTTGGCAGGCCTCTCCGACTCCGAAGACCCAGGACGGCTATCGGGGCTATGCGACCTGGCCCTCGAGGAACCAGGAGCATCCACCAACGACGCCCTCGCGGGTTTCTTCTTCCTGCGATGTTCCCGCGAAGGAGACCCCCGCTCAGAGGAACCCCGACGCTGCTCGGGGCCGGAGTCCCGAGACGTCGAGGCCTCTGATGAGGTCTGGGCCCGGCCGGACGCAGAGTCAGAAAAAATTCTATCCCTCTGGTGCTGCCGACTCCTCAACGCCTTCGAGGACATTTTGCCACATGGACCACAGATCATCGGGTCATGATCGGGTCCGAGGCAACGGAGGCAGCAGTCAAGTGTGTCGGTAAGAGACATAAGTTTCTTACACCGATCACATTTCTTAAACCCGCTGGCAGCCATGGGGGGAAAAAGGGCCCCTGCTAGGTCAAAAGACCGGGCTGCCAGGGAAAAAAGAAAAAAGGCGCGAACGCCAATCACAAAGGACAAAAACCAAAAAAGAGAGAAAAGGACTCGATACCGGTGTATCGGTCTGAGCGGGAAAAGGATCCGGCGTCGAACCGGAGAAAAAAGAGAAAAACAGGGAAAATCAACTTTTTCCTCGGGGAACAACGAACTACGTCCGTCGGGCTCCGCGGAAAAAGGAAGACTGAGCAAGATGGCACCCTTGGGCGGGAAGGGGACCGCGCATGCGCGCTGCAATTCCCAAAGGCTTTCTTTGAAAGCTGGGGAAATGCTCCACACGAAGGCTCCGTCGGCGCCGATGTCACCCATATGTGAGGACTGACTTCCTGCTTGGTCCTGGAGAAATTAATGAATGGAGTGGAATGGGTAAATGAGAAGGGAACGAGAATAGCCATGGGGATATACTACCATCACCTAGCCTGAATGAGCAGAAAGATGATGAAAT
This sequence comes from Ichthyophis bannanicus, assembly GCA_033557465.1. Classification (NCBI taxonomy): domain Eukaryota; kingdom Metazoa; phylum Chordata; class Amphibia; order Gymnophiona; family Ichthyophiidae; genus Ichthyophis; species Ichthyophis bannanicus. The sequence continues at coordinate 283,695,723 of CM066041.1, forward strand.
GCTAACAGAAATTAGGGGAGCTAACAAAATTGGCAACACTGAGTCGCCGGTTTATAGTGTTGAGAAAACATTTGTGAACCCCAAGTTTTTATCACCAGCCTCCTTAGGACATGGCCTTCTTTGAATTTGGGAGGGATATGGCAAAGGCCCTCATCTTTACCGCAGAATCAGAGGAGAACTTTTGTACGGAGGACCTTGAGATCTTCCTCTATGAGGCTCCGCCAAGGGAAGCGCTCAAAGTGCCCGTTCCCCCCATCCTGGAATGGCTGCTTCGTAAGCAAGCAGCTGGACTCAATGTACCAGGTCTTTGGAGTCCTGGTTTCCAAAAAGCCTAACTGCCTCATAACTTCATGGTTTTGGAGTTGGCCATGCGTAGGTTTAAGAGCCAGAAGACGCACTCTTTGGTGCCCCCTGGGTAGGGAGGCCCATGCCATGGATGCTATATGCAGGAAGTGCTTCCAGTTCTCAATGCTTGTCAGCTGGATCCAGGCATACTAGTTGTACATGGGCATGTACCTGCGGGACCTGACGAAGGAGCTTGCCGGTTTCTCAGCTGGGCTCTCAGAGGAACTCCTCCAGTGGTTCCAGACCCTGTCCTCCACAGTCAGAGAGTGCTCCAAGTTTATTACTCGGGCAGTCTATGACAGCTTTGAGTCGGCAGCTAGAGTGGCTGTGGTGGACATTAGTGCCTGACACCAGGCCTGGCTACAGTCATCCAACCTGGAGCAATGGGTACAAGACTAGCTAGTCGATGTCCCCTGCCAGGGAGAGAACCTCTTTGGCAAACCCATGACAGACAAGGCTGCCGAGTTGAAATCCAAGTACCTGACAAGTACCAGGTTCTCCAAAAAGACCGCTGACCCTTCCTGAAGGAAGGTTTTGGGCAGAAAATCCTCATTCCTGAAGAAGAGGAAGGCTTATGGAAACTATCCTCAGTACCCAGCCTTCCCAGCTCCCCAACAGGGCCAGCAGGCCAAGGGACAGGGGCATGGCCCACGTATGCCTAAGGCCCCCAAACCCCAGACCATGCCAACGGCACAACCTGGAGGGGTTTTTTGACTCCTTGGGCATAGCCGCTCTTTCCACAGGAGGCATAATCCTGCAGCACATAGGGGGTCATCTGGAACATTACGCCCAAAGGTGACTGGCCATCACCACCAAAGCATGAGCCCTCCAGGTGGTCAGAGAGGGTTACCTCCTCCATCTCCAACAGAAGCCCCCACCATTCTTCCCAGGAGAGCTCCCTAGGACTCCCCTTCATCGGTCCCTGCTCCAGCAGGAACTCAGGCCTTCTAACAAGCAAGACAGTGGAACCCATCTCCGTCCACCTCAGGGGCAGGGGGTTCTACTCCCACTATTTCCTGGTCCCCAAAAAGACCGGAGGGTTTTGGACCATTATGGTCCTGCGGGACTTCAGCAGGTTTCTGGTGAGGGAGAAGTTCAAGATGCTGTCTCTTGGGACATTGCTGCCATACCTCCAGCAGGGAGACTGGCTATGCTCCTTAGACTTAAAGGATGCAAACATGCATATCCTTATCCACCCCCTCCACGGGAAGTTCCTTTGCTTCGTGGTGGGAGGAGGTCATTACCAGTATAGAGTGCTCCCCTTTGGGCTGGCTGCTTCCCTGCAGGTATTCACCAAGTGTCTGGTGGTCATCACAGACCACCTTAGGCTCCAGGGCATCTTCGTCTTCCCCTATCTGGATGATTGGTTGGTAAAGGGCAGCACCGCTGCTGAAGCACAACATGCAATGGGCTGCACAATCCTTGTCCTAGAGCATTTGGAGTTCATAGTCAACTACCCAAAATTTCATCTCCAGCCAACTTAAAACCTAGAGTTCACAGGGGCGCAGCTGGACATGGCCAGGCCAGGGCTTTTCTTTATCTTTATTTAACTTCTTCATATACTGCCCAGGCTGAAAGGCATTAGAGTGGTTTACAAACACTACAAGCAGGTACTGGATATATTCTTCCAAAGGACAGGGCCCTGTGCCTCCAAGTGCTCACAGAGGGCACCCAGGGCCACTGCTTGGTGTCTGCCCGACACATGCTTCGCCTACTGGGACACATGGCATCCACACTGCACGTCATCCCGGATGCCCGCTTGTGGCTGTGGGTGACTCAGTGGGTACGTCACTCTCAGTGGTCACAGGCCATGGGGCACTTGCGGGATAGGGTGACCATCATCAGTCCCCTGGCCGATTCCCTTGGTTGGTGGCAACACCTCCCGCACCTCCTGGCAGGGATGCCTTTTCAGAACCCTACACCTCAGAGGATCCTCATGATGGATGCCTCAATATTGGGGTGGGGAGCCTACTGCGGTGACCTCTGCACTCAGGACAATTGGCCACCAGTGGAGATCCTCCAGCAAATCAACCTCCTGGAGCTCCGGGCTGTTGTCTTAGCCCTCCAGGCTTTTTGCTACCACCTGCGGGACCAACTGGCACTGGTCCAGACCGACAATCAGGTGGCAATATTCTACATAAACAAACAAGGGGCCACAGGGTCGTCCCTCCTTTGCCAGGAAGCAGTGGGCATCTGCACTTATGCCAGCAACAATGGGATGCCCCTGAGGATAGTATAGCTCCTAGGCCAGGACAATGCCCTGGCGGACTGGCTCAGCCAGATCCTCCAGCCGCATGAGTGGAGGCTGGACCCCAGAGATGCCCACCGGTTATTCCGGTACTGGGGGCTCCCACAAATGGATCTGTTTTCCAGCCCAGCCAATGCCCAACTGCCCCGTTTCAGTTCTTGGCAGCTGCACCCTGATCTTATGGGCGGAGGTTCTCTTTTACGCCTTCCTGCCCATGCTTCTGATCACCAAGACCCTGTTCAAGGTCCAACGCGATGGGGCCACAGTGATCCTGATAGCTTCATGATGGACCAGGTAGCCATGGTTTCCCCTGCTTCTCAACCTGTCCATGACACTCCCCGGTTCCCCTGGGGAGTGACCCAGGCCTACTGACGCAGAAAGAGGGCTCTCTCTTGCACCCCAAACTGTGATCCTTCATGCTCATGACCTGGCTGCTGAGCGGGTAGCCCTGGTTCCTTTCAGCCTCTCTACAGAGGTAGAGGAGGTGCTCCTGGCCTCCCGTAAGACCTCCACCCACCAAGGCATATGCCTTCAAGTGGCGGAGGTTCTCTTTCTGGTGCGAGAAGAGGTGGATCAATCCCCTCTCCTGTTCCATCCAGCTGGTGCTACAGCATTTGTTTCACCTGTCTCAGATAGGTTTGAAGGCTAACTCCGTTAAGGTGCACCTCAGTGTGCTAGCTGCACACCACCATCTAACTGAAGGCAAATCCCTCTCCACTCAGCCATTAGTGACTCACTTCCTGAGAGGTCTCCTCCTCTCAAAGCCTCCCTGGTGGCAGAATGGGACTTGAACGTGGTACACTCAAAGCTTACCGCGCCACCCTTTGAGCATCTCGGCTCCTGCCACCTTCTCACTTGGAAAGTGGTGTTCCTCATGGCGCTTGCATCTGCTTGCTGTGTCAGCTCCAAATGTTGGTGGCGGACACACCATACACTAGGTTCTATAGGAACAATGTCAGGAGCGGCTCAAGGCAATTTGCTCCTGAGGCGAGGGTTGAGATGGCACCCTCCCTCAGAGTGGGGTGGGGGCTCTCTCAGAACTCCAGCCAGGTGAACAAAACCAAAAAAGACGATTAGATAATGTAGAGGAAATGCAAGATGTTCGCACACCAAGGAACTAAAAGAAAGAGTGAGAACCACAGCATAGTTTATAACATCAAATTATAACATTTTTATTTTGTTGTTATAAACCTCATTATTGTTCTTGTTTTTTCTTTTTGAACATATATTTTGCATTCACAGAACCCCCTCCCTCAACAATGGGAGCAGAACAGAACCAGGATTTTCACCGACAGAACTCAATATCTAAAAAGAAAAAAAAATCTGATTCTGATCATCTCACTAACATCAACAAACATTCTTCAGTACAAGCATATTGTGAACTAATACAAAAACCTACAACAAAGTCACTGAGGATCTGTAGAGCAAATCTACCATACCATACCAACATCATTTCCAAAAGTCACATGAGGAGCCTACCCCAAAAAAGCAGCACTATAAATAATTCAATGAGCCCTGAAACATCCAAGTAGCTATTTGAAAAGCCGAACAATTCAGATTACTATGGTACAGATCCCTGCATACAGACTCCATTTTAAAAGAACATCTGGCCTTGGCCACAAACTCAGAACACAGACCCTCACCAAGTACAGAATAAGTGACCAAAACCTAAAAATAAACATAAACATATGTAGATAAAAATTAAACTGCAACCCCAAGAAGTCAGATTCTGCATACAATGCAACAGCAGAGAAATAGAAATATACAGATAGCACCAAGTCTGATAATTAAATTGAAAATAATTTTTTCTTCTATCTTTGTTGTCTGACCATTTTATTCTCTGATCATGCTGGTCCAAATCTGAGGTTTCTGCTTTCCTCCATCTCCCAGTGCCCCCTTGTCTGCTTCCCCCCAGAGATGGCATGAGGGTGATGTAGAGCTAAGTGCAGAGATTCATTGTGGCATAAATTTAAAATACTTAATTTTAAAATGTATATGCCATCCATCTAAAATCCTAGGTGGCTTCCAAACATACACATGCAATTTAGTAAAACGGATGTTACAATAAAACAAACATAATAATGAACATTACATTTGATTAAGGAAAAGCCAGTTACACAGCTCCCCAATCAAACCATTATAAGTATCTTCACATCAGATTTATTTTGCTATGACCAGATTATTCATGAGGTGGGAAGATACAAAATGTGAAAAACTAATCTTGGTAGCAATGAATTCAAAGGCTGGATTGGATTGTGCTGAACAAGTCAAATTATTACAGTACAGATCCCTACATACAAACTCCATGTTAACAGAACACCTGGCCTCAGTCACACACTCAGAACACAGACCCTCACCAGATACAGAATAAGTGACCACAACCTAAAGTTAAAATAAAATATGTAGACAAAAATTAAACTAAAACCCCAAGAAGCTAGATGCCACAAGAGGAGCAACACCAGAGAAATAAAAGAGATGCAATTTCCCATACTCTGCCAAATATAAATATTGTGCAAAGTTCAATCACTAATTTGAAAATAAATAATTTTTTCTGCCTTTGTTGTCTGACCATTTTGCTGGTCCCGATCTGAGGCTTCTGCTTTCTTCTATGTTCTCTTAGCTCTCTTTCTACAGTCTCTAGTGCAAGCATCTGCCATTTCTTGCCTCTCCTTTTGTTTTCTTCACTTCCTTCCATCTTGTATATTTATTTTATTTATTTAACGTTTTTCTATACCGCACTATTCGGCATCAGCGCGGTTTACAAGTAACAAGTTGGTACAATGTGGAGTAACCGTACATTGAACTTACATAAAACAGGGAATTTAAACATGGATAACGGGTGAACTTATACATAATATACAAAAGGGAATTTAAGCATGGATAACAATTGAACTTTATACATTATATACAAGAGGGGATTGCATCATAGCTGAGTTTATGATACAGGCCCTAAGCGGGGGTTGGATGAGGGTGGAGAGTTATCGTAGGAGATTGGTTAGGCGGCATCGGGTAGAGAGACGTAGGGTCATGTGATACTGTCTAGGTGATGCTGTCAGAGTTAGAAAGTGTTGTATAAATAGGTGCTGTTTGAGAGCTTTCTGAACTGGGGGAGGTTGTTTATGGTCCGGATTTCTGTTGGAAGGGAGTTCCAGCATGAGGGGGCAAACAAGCAAAGGCACGCTTTCTAGTGGATTTGTTGCATTTTGTGATGGCTTTGGAAGGAGGATGGTATTGCAGGATGTGGCTCTTCTTAATCTTGTTGTCTGGTGTAGGTTGAATCAGATCTGACAGGGTAGTTGCGGTGATACCGTTGACTGCTTTGAAGGTCATGGTTAGGATCTTAAATGTGATCCTGTATTGAACGGGGAGCCAGTGCAGGCTCTTCAGAATGGGGGTGTATGATCTCTGCGAGATGCTCCATAGAGGGTTCTAGCTGCGGTATTCATCCGCCAGCTGCAAGGGGTTTATCGAGCTCATTGGGAGGCACGTAGGATGGAGTTGGCGTAATCGAAGTGGGGCATGATTATGGCCTGAAAGACTGTTCTGAAGTCATTTGGTTCCAGGGTGTTCTTTATGAGGCGTAGTGTCCGTAATTTATGGTAGATTGTCCTGATGGTATTGTCTATGTGAGCATGCATGTCCCAGGTGCTGATTCAAGTGTTACGCCTAAGTATTGATCGTTGTCTTGGAGATAAGTTCTGCGTTGTTCACCTTGATTGATGAGGGGGGAAGTGAATGACTGGTCCCTTCCAATGAATAAGACTTCTGTCTTTTTTAGATTTATTCTGAGCATTTGGTTGTGTAGCCAGTCTGTGACGGCATTGAAGCAAGAGGAGAGCTGGTCAAGGTTTGGGTGGTCTGTGTCTATTGGGGGGTGAACATTAGGACATCGTCAGCATATACTAGGCAGTTGATGTTAAAGGACCGGATAAGGCTGCAGATGGGCTGCATATTAGATATGAATAATAGGGCTGAGAGGGATGAACCTTGCGGAACGCCTTTCTCTAGTGGGAAAGGGTCTGATAAAGAGGGAGCCGGACCGGACATGGTTGCCATCTGTTGCTCAGTATGAGGCGCACCATGCTAGAGCACTGCCATGGATGCCCTTCTCAGTGATGAGGCGAGATAGGAGTATCTTGTGGTCCACCGAGTCAAAGGCGGCTGCGATGTCCAGAAAGATAAGGGCGAAGCCTTTCCTGATGTTATCGAGCCCGATGGTAAGGGAGTTGAATAATGTAGTCAGAAGGGTTATCGACACCATGGGACTCTCTGAATCCATGCTGGCAGTAATCAAGGGGAGCGTTGTCTTCGATGTGATGGGTTAGTTGCTGTTGGACTGTTTTTTTCCATGATTTTAGCTAGGAGCGGGATGCTCGATATAGGCCTGTAAGAATCCATCTTTGTGGGGTCAAGTTTTTTTTTGTCTTCAGGAGGGGTCTTATAGAAGTTTGTTTCAGGTCCTGTGGGAATATCCCTGACGTGAAGGATGTTCCTATTAGTTTGGCGAGGAAAGGGCTGAGGTCTGATTTTAGCACCTTTATCCATTGTGCCGGGCACGGGTCGCTTGGGGCCGTGGTGGTGTTAATGCATGTGATGGTATCTTGGATCTCCCTTGCTGTTGGGGGGGAGAAGGAGTTTAAGAATGTTGGTGGTTGTCTGCTGTCTCATTTAGGGGGGAGGAGACGGGAGGTAGTGAGGTTGTATGTTCCAGGGGGTGGTGATTTGCAGGGGCAATGTGCTGACTCGTCTTCGAGCGAAGGTCGTCCGCCACATCCCGGGGGTCAGGTAAATTTGTTTGGTTGGGGGAGGGCTCCTTTGCCAGATTTTTGACCAGATTGAATAGTTCTCGTGGTTTGTTTATGGCTCTCAGTAGAATATCTGAGTGGTATTGTTTCATCATGGTAGATACAGCAGTTCTATGAACGTCGAGGTAGGTGTTATAGGCTTCCTGGCTCTCGGTTGTCCTTGATCTTCGCCATCGTTTTTCAAGTTGACGCAACCGGCGGAGGGATGCTGTAAGTTCAGGTGAATACCAAGGTGCTTTTTTCCTACCCCTGTGGTTTTTCTTGGTAGTTGGGACGTTACTTACTGCGTTGAGGGACTTGTTCCATAATGTTATCATATCGTCTAGGTTGAGTTCGGGAGTTTCAAGGAGAGGGTGTACTTTCTCAATGATCTCCTGCTCGTTGAAAGGTAGGTAGCGTGTCCGTGTAGTAATGGTGTTATCCGCTGGGGTGGGGGGGTGGTTGGGTCCACAAAGGGAAGGCAACGAGAATCTGATTAAACTGTGGTCAGACCATGGAACTGGGCTCAGAGAGAGATTAAACTTATTGATTTTTTTCCTTTCAGCTTTCTTAAATTTCACGCTCTGTTCACCCAGATTTCATTTCTTACTATCCAGTCCTCAATCTCCCTCTTTTTTTCGCCATCTACCTACCGCTTTTCAAACTTCACTCTAGTTCCTCCATTCCCCAGCTCTTCTTTCGTGGACCATTATTCCCTAGTCTTTTGCTCACTCACTCTTCCCCTCCATGTCTAACATCTCTCCCCCCGCCCCCCCCCCCCATCCAGTGTGTGTGTGTCTCTCTCTCTGTCTCTCTTTTTCACTCCATCTAGTACCTCCACTCTCTCTTTCCTTCCATGCCTGCCTTCTCCCTTCCTATCCTCCTGCAACCGGCATCTACCCCATCTCCATACCATCCCATTACCTCCCTATTACTCCCATGTCCAGCATCTCTCCGTCTCTTTCTCAGCCTATTTACCCCGTGTCCACCTTCTCCCATCTCTCTCTCTATTACCCCCCATGTACTGCATTTCCTCTCCCCTTATTACCCTCTGTCCAGCATCTCCCTTCTGTCCCCCCTCCCCAAATCCGGAATTTTCCCATAGTCTACCTGTAACCCCCTGGCCGACATCACCACGCCATCTCCCCTCCTTGCTTCTCCCTATGTCCCTTTCCATGTCCAGTATCTCTATCTCCCTAGCCCCCCACCTCAATCTTATCCCCGCTGCCTCCCTATTCCCCCCTGCACCCAGCATCCCCCTTCAGACTCCCTGTGCCCATCCACATTCACCTCCCTATGCCCTCTCATGCCCACTCCCCATTTCAATGCCCTCCTCCTGTATATACAAAGGGCAGAGCCTGCCCACAGAGCAGCACAGCCCACGGGCAGTGATCCCAGCCCAGAGAGGCAGGGCACAACTACTATTACTATTGAGCATTTGTATAGTGCTACAAGATGTATGCAGCGCTGCACACAGACATGTAAGAGACAGTCCCTGCTCATCAGAGCTTACAATCTAGTCAAGACAAACAACACATAGAGAGGAATAAAACAATGGGGAAAGATACAGAAACAAGGAGATCAGGTGAGTCAAGATCCAAAAGCAGCAGCGAAGAGGTGAGTTTTCAGCCTGGATTTGACAAGGGTCAGAGAAGGTGCCTGGCGTACAGACACAGGTAGCTTGTTCCAGGCGTAAGGTGCAGCAAGGTGAAAGGAGCAAAGTCTGGAGTTAGCAGTAGAAGAGAAGGGCACAGATAGAAGCAGTTTGCTAGAAGAGCGGAGTTCCCGAGGGGGGTTGTAAGGAGGGATAAGAGAAGAAAGGTAGCGAGGAGCCGCAGAGTGAATGCATTTATAGCTCAGCAGGAGAAGTTTGAACTGGATGCGGAAATGGATAGGGAGCCAGTGAAGTGACTTGAGAAGAGGAGTAATATGGGTATGATGAGGCTGGCGGAAGATTAGACGCGCAGCAGAGTGCTGAACAGATTGAAGGGGAGAGAAATGATTCTGAGGGAGACCAGCAAGGAGCAGGTTACAGTAGTCAAGATGGGAGGTGATTAAGGCCATGCAACTGGCCTTGCACGACCCCTGCCTGCAGGACATGCTGCTACCACGGGCAGCCTCTGCTTCTCTGGCCACGATCACTGCCTTCCACACCCTTCTGCCTGTGGGAGCAGCATGTTCTGTGGGCAGGGGCTGGCTACAGCCCAGAGACACAGGAGCAGGCATCAGGAAGGCAGAGTCCCTGGCCACCCACCTCCATTCCCCATTCTCCTGGGGCTTAGTAGAGATCCTGCCCGTGTGACACAAGACTGTGAGAAGTGACTGCGGCCTCTCACAACCTGCCCATGGAAGGAGTGTGTCCTGCAGGCAGGCTGTTCACTGGGCCAACGGTGCTCCACAGATCATCCTAAATGGGGAGTGGGAGGCAGGTGGCTAGTGATGAAACTCTCCTGACATCCGAGCCACCCTGCCATGCTTACCCAGCTTACTGGCTAGTGCCATCACTGGAACAGCATTTGTCTTCATGCTTTCCCACCCCTTGTTGTCCAGCATTTATCCTTCTGTCCCCCCCCCCCCCTTTGTCCAGCATTTGCCATCCTGTTGTCCAGCATTTCTCCTCTTGCCCCCTTCCCATTTTCCTACATTTCTCCTCCTCATTTGTCTTTTGGGGAAACTGCTAGGTACGTATGACCTAGATTGGCCACTGTTGGAAACGGGATACTGGGCTTGATGGACCTTGGTCTGACCCAATATGGAATATCTTATGTTCTCCTGTCCCTCCCCTCTGTTGTCCAGCATTTATCCTCCTACCCCCTCCCTTTATCCAGCATTTATGCTCCTGCCCCCCCCCCATCTAGTATTTGTCTCCTTTCTCCCCCCCCCCCTGTTGTCCAACATTTGTCCTTCTGCTCTCCTCTCCTCCTCTCCCCTGTTGTCCTGAGCAAGCTGCTGCCGTGGCCACCTCTCGGCTGTTGCAGAAACAAACCTTTCCACCCCCCTGCCGCTGCCCCAGATCCGAGGAAACTGGGGCAGCGGTGGGGATCAAGTTGGATGAAAGTAAAAGAAATTTAAAAAGCGTGGGGGTTTCAAGCCTCCGTCGACTTGTAAGCCCCTGCCAGTTCCGCCCCCTCTCTAACACGAGTAGAGCAAGCAAGCAAGTCCAGAGCGAGCAGTACAAGAGGAGCTTTATTGTAACCACACAGAGGTGAAAGACACTCAAGGGCACTCAGCCTGACATGGCGTGTTTCAGCCTGGCCTTCGTCAGGGGTTAAGACTACAACAAAACAGAACGGAATTAAAATCAAACATAACACCTTAAACCATATAATCACAATTAGTAAAAGTTCATGTTAAAAACTTACATTAAAAATGTTAAAATAACAAAGGACAGAGACTTCATTCATAAGTTACTTAAAAAAGGGTATGTGTGATTAAGTAGAGTTCAGTCTTAATGCTTATAATTTTTAAGGAGGTCTTGCAGGGGAGGTCAAACTAAAATTCACTAAAAAATTTAAATTAAAAACAATTAGATGATATATAAGTAAATGAAAATAACCTACAAAAAGTCTAATATATCGAGAATAAAAGCATCATAAATATCATCTCAATATATACAATTTCAATATATAAACAGACATATACATAAAAAACATATAAATAGCAGGCATAGAGCACATATATTTCTAAGCAAAGGATGTATACAATTACTGTAAGGAGAATGATAGAGGCATAGATGGAGTAACAAAAGTAATTGCATTCCAAATACTGGTGAAACCGGGCAAATAGTAGAGCTTCGGGGGCCTTGGGTTGCCTAAATATTGAAAATATATATTTATTACATGTTATTAAACAGTTCTAACCAGCAAGCCACAGTAAAGCACAACCTAACCATTAAGACCTGGAATAGTCTGAAAGGGAGGAAAAATGGAACTCCCTCATGGGATTAGATATAGTCATTGTCTGGTGATCAGAAGAAACTAATAGGAATCAAAAAGGGGGGGGGGGGGGGCTCCAGAAAGATAACCACTAAAATCTACTGCGGGAGAGGGTCCTAGCATATCAGTAAAAGGTGAAAGTTAACTCAGGCTATCGAGTCAATAAGCTCATAGAATGAGGGAGGAAAATGGTTAGGTAATAATAAGGAACCCCAACCTGGATCACTAAAGATATACAATATATTAAAAATGCGTAATTGTAAAAAGCGAGCTCCAGGCACCTGTATTATTGAAGGACTTACGTGGGTCAAAATACAGGAAACTGTAGTCAAGCATGTTTTAAAAGCAAGAGTAATAAGACGGTTACATTCTATAGTCCAAGAAGTAAAAGTTAAAACATTAAAAGAATAAAATTATATAGTTATAAAATGAGATTTTGAAGGCGATGAGCTTAAAACATAAATATAGATTAAAGCGCCTTGAAAGTGCTAATTTATTTATTTATTTAACATATACCGCCTTTCAATCTTATCAAAGCGGTTTACAGGGAAATAAAACAAGTATTAGATGGAACAGTACAATATCAACTATTTACATTTAACAGTTTACAACATTTTAACTATTCACAGTAGCTTACAACTTAGTTTGAAGCGGCATCTTGTTGTGAAAGTGACTGTTGGACAGGGATTTTATTGCTGTGATTGTGTGTTTCCAATGTGCTAAAGTGCTTTCTATCGCAGTATCCAAAAAAGGATTGGATGACCCATAAGCCAGTCTTTAAAAATATTTTAATAAGAACATAACTTAAATAAAAGCAATGCGCTATATTGTAAAACCATCAGATTCAGCGTCGGAAATAACAGGGGAAGCCAGTGTGCCGGCCCAGTGTTTAAAAGCTGGTTTGGCACCAAAATTAGGTAACCATGATAAGAGTAAGCAATTGCAGTCAAAGGAATTATAAATAATAAAGAAGATAAAATGATTAAAACAATAACTTACAATGAAAACAGAAGTAATGATGAGATAAAATGTTCTTTAAGCAATTCAGAGAGACTCGTAATTCTGAGTATTTATTTATTTTATTTATTTAACAATGATTTATATACCGCATCTTCCATAGAGTATGTAATTGCCCGATCACCGGTGAACTCGGTATAGGGGGCGATGAATTAAAAAGAATGAATTTAAACAGTGAAAGTCAATCCTTAGAAGGGGGGGGGGGATGGAGAAGATGTCAGCACTTAGATGGAACACGGTCTATACATGTAAGGGGATCAATACATATTGCACAGGCATCATATAAGTGCAGATATTAGGATGTCGAGAGATCTTTATCAGAGCACATAAGGGAGGAGTAGCCTAGTGGTTGGGGCAAGGTACTTCAGGCCGGAAGGTCGGGGGTTCAAATCCCACTAGAGGACAGCAACCTTGGGCCGGAAGGACTGGGGTTTCTAGTCCCACAGGTGCTCCTTGTGGTCTTGGGCAAGCCACTTAACCCTCCATAGCCCATGTTCCCTGTAAGTATTAGTGTATGTGTCTCATATCCCCGCGTGTTAAATGTATCCCCCAATTGTGTTGTGACCGCTTTGATTGAAGGATAAGGCGGGATACAAAACTGTCTAAATAAATAAATAAATAAATAAATAAATAATCACAAAGCTGAAGATAGTGCTTGCCGATCATTAAGAATCAATAAAAAGTAAAAGAATATATGTACATTAAAACAGCAGCATAAAAAAAGGCAGAATAAAAAATAAATAGTAAAATAGCACCAAAAGTCAGTTAAAAGGGCACTAGCCCGAGGAGCACTAAAAGATATTGAATAATAAATATAACAATGGGAACATATTAAAAACATTACAAATGAAGTAAGTAATAAGTTAATTGTATAAATAGTATAAAAAGTAGTATAAATACTATAAAAAAGGGAAGAGAAGGAGAAGGAGGAAGGGAGGGGGGACACTGTGTGCCTGGGAATGTCCTGCTTTTCATAAGGAAATCAGAACTACAACTTTATACATACAATGGGGTAAACCAGGCTGGTTCAGTGTGGTCTTTAGGACACTGGGCTATAAGGTCGCTCCGTTCTGGCAGCGTGTTGGGGTGTTTCAACTTTAACTGAGTCTGCTGTGAAGACACTATCGGGGCTCGAGGTAGGGGCTTGCAGGAGGTCACGGTTACCTCTGTTGGCTATGACACATTAACAAGTGGAATGTATAAACATTCCAAAGGTCAGTTTAATCACATTGGATAAAACACAAAGCATCTTATCCACAAAGAACGTTCTACCTGTCTCTGAGAAACCCCCCCCAAAACAACCCTTATGTGAATAAGGGCAAGGGCAAGGGGGGGGGGCGGTTAATCTTCAAATAGAGCTTGATTAACGTCTTTCATACGTAGTCTGTGGAAAGCAGAATTGTGGTTATTGTCTAGGTTTGTAGGAGCTGGTTGTGGGAGGGGGCAAGGAGGTCAATAACCGTAGGACCACGAGAAGCCCCCCTTCGGGAAAGAGAATCAGCATTACCTCACACAGGGCTGGCCCCAGAGTTGGTTCAAGGTGTTGGCACTCTAGGCAAACTTTAAACTTTATGCCCCACTGGCTGTCAGAATCTACTGTTTAGCTTTGAATGCCCTGCTCCTTGCCGCCCCCAATTCGCTGCCACTCTAGGCAACCACCTAGTTTGCCTAGTGACCTCACACCTTTTCACAGAAGTTCAAGGTGAGTTACATTCAGGTGTGGTAAGTATGTTTCCTGTCCTCAGAGGGTTTACAATCTAACAGGCCAATGCAGAAAGCGGCGCTGAAGTCAGCTTTTTATGCCTGTTTGCAGCGCGCCAATAGCACGCGAGTTCAGAGCGGGCATGCTCAAAGGGGCGAGCATGCAAAGGAGCCACATGTTAGCCATTTGTTAAACTGGATGCAAATGGAAGCGTTAAACTGGGAGAGCAAAGCAAGCACAAGAAGTCGGCGCTAGTTTGGCGTGCTCTCCCAGAGAAATGGGCACTACGTGGCTAATTTGCATATCAGTCCCGACAGTATTTTGATGGCAGCAGGGAAAATCCCCAATGCCATCAACCCCTGGTGACTCAGCGACCCCGATCTCCCGCTTGCCCGAGTAAAACTAATGCTCGGTGGCCTAGCTGCCCCAAATCCCCCACCCGACTAAAAGATAAAAAAACCTGGTGGCCTAACAGCCCTGGACCCCACCTCTCTCCTGGTACCTTTAGAAATGAGCAGCAGCGCCCCCCACTCCTGGCCCCCCATCTTAAAAAATGGCAGTGCCTGGCCCCATGCGGTGCATCCTGGGATGCATCAGACGGGGGTCAGACTGCCATATAAGACATATTCTACCATATATGGCAGTCTGATCTCACCCAGTGCATCCCAGGATGCACCATGTGGGGCAAGGCACCGCCATTTTTAAAGATGGCGGGCCAAGAGTAGGAGCACGTGGGTGGCACTCCCACTCATTTCTAAAGGTACCAGGAGTGAGGGAGTGGGAGTGGGGGGTTCGAGACCGCTAGACCACCAGGTATTATTTTATTCTTTAGTCGGGTAGGGGGTTCAGGGCTGCTAGACCACCAGGTGTTTTATCTTTTAGTTGGGTGGGGGGTGGGGGCTTCGGGGCCACTAGTCCACCAGGTATTATTTTATTTTTTAGTTGACTGGGGGGTTTGGGGCCGCTAGACCACCAGATGTTTTATTTTTTAGTCAGGTGGGGGTTTTGGGGCTGCTAAACCACCAGGTATTTTATTTTTTAGTTGGGTTGTGGCTGGGGGGTTCAGGGCCACTAGACCACCAGGTGTTTTATATTTTAGTTGGGAGGGGGTGGGGGCTTCGGGGCCGTTAGTCCACCAGGTATTATTTTATTTTTTAGTTGGCCGGGGGTTTTGGGGCCGCTAGACCACCAGGTGTTTTATTTTTTAGTCAGGTGGGGGTTTCGGGGCTGCTAAACCACCAGGTATGTTATTTTTTAGTTGGGTTGTGGCTGGGGGGTTCAGGGCCGTTAGACCACCAGGTGTTTTATCTTTTAGTTGGGGGGTTCGGGGGTCACTAAATCACCGGATATTATTTTATTTTTTAGTCGGATGGGGGCCACTGGGCTACCAGGGATTCGCTTCTGTCGGGGCAGTGGCCCCTGAAAGTATTTTGATGGCATTGAGGGTTTTTCCCGAGGCCTGGATAACCCCCAATGCCATTAAAATACTGTCAGGTGGGGGGGGATCGGGGCCACTGGGCCACCAGGTATTTGTTTTCAGTATTTTGATGTCATTGGGAGCTTTGCCTGACGCCTGCATCATATGAGGGAAAGATGATCCAGACATCAGGGAAAGCCCCCAGTGCTTTCCAAATACTGTTGGGGGCACACGCTAGTGTTTAAGCCACCTCAGACCCAGGCTTAGAGATATTGGCATTAAGGCTGGCCGTGAAATTCTCTACGTCTGTCTCTGCATCGGGAGCAGTTATTATTTATATACCAGTTTAGCAGGTGCAGCTCATTTGTCTACATTTAAATACTCTTGGCGTTAATTCTGCACTAGTTTTTCGGTTGCTGTTTACCCTCGCATCTGTCTCTTTTCTGCATTTGATGTTAGCTGAAATGTGCTTAAATGTGTGCTTAAAGGCCGCGCTACTTTTCTACATCGGTCTCTATGTTTATAGCTGAGGCAGTGGAGGGTTAAGTGACTTGTCCTAGATCATAAAAAGCCGCACTGGGATTTGGACCTGCCTTCCTGGCTCCCAGCTCTACCCATTTGTTAACTCCTCTGTGCCAAGTGAGGTCACTGAGGCATAGCTTCAGGGTGCCTGGCACTGGCTCAGCCCACTTCTTTGTTTGTGTCATGGAGCCAGTGGGGGGCATTCTGTGGACCGGACGTCCAACCCACACTCAGATCCAGGCCCCGATTCTTCTGCCAGCACTCCCTGCATGTACACAGTATTTGTGTGTGAAATGCTGCACATGGGCAGGAGGGGGGCGGTGCTGGGGCAGAGTGGAGAGAGTGGCCAGGTACCAGGACATACAGAGGTATTCAGGACATAACTCTATGCACCCTGGCACCAAGATGGATGCCTGGCTTATTCCACCCTGATGGCGGACTAAGTGCCGGGAACTGCAGGGTTTGTGGGTTGTAGCCCCCCTACCTCCTGGCACCACCACGGGACAGCTCCCGCCACCCGAATCAAGCCTAGGGGGCCCCCGCCAAGGATCAGATGGCGGTGTGCTGTGGCCGCTCCCGGTCTGGGCATTCTGCGTCTCTGGCTGGACGTGTAGATGCCATGGTAACAGGATGCCAATGCACAGACACACCAGCTGGAGGACTGTGTGGTGTGGACGGGCAGCTCAGGGGACGTCCCCCACAGTGGAACATGGTGCACTAGGTGCCCGATTCCACAATGGCAGGTGCGTCTAGATCCCACGATTACAGAATCAGGTACAACTTGACCCCGTCCAAGTTTTAGACGTTCCCATGGCCCAGGTGTGCACCGTATGGAATCGGCCTCCGCATGTCCAACAATGGCCCTGTAGGTTTGTCGCCCATAGTTATCCACCAAACCTCCCCAAAATCATTACTCTGGCTTGGAAAGATCTGATATGGAAAAGGGACTTTTTAAGGTCTGAAAGGGATATAGTTATACAGGAACCAGCATAAAACTGGGATCAGGGCAGTCTAATATAGAAACAAATATGGTTAGGTAAACAAGCATAGCTAGCAACATCCAAGTGATGCCTTGTTTCCATTTATTGCAAGTGAATTAAATTTGCTTGGGTGGTAAAAATAAAACAAAGCAAACTTGAAGACTCTGAATTAAAAAAAATTGGGTTGGAATTTATTTTTGTTTATTGATGTTTCTGTTCCATGTAAGCCAAGCTGAGACTCGTAGATTAGAGGTATATAAACACAGTTAAATAAATAAATCATAATGTAAAGCGTTCTGTCCTGAGCTCCTTTATAAATTGTGGTTATGCATTTGGTGAACTTGACTGACCCAGAAATTTCCAGGAAAGGCTGGAATTTTTTTTTTTTTTTTGCAAAGTGAGAGCAAAAATAAACAACCATGGTGAGACACACACTTAGGCGAGACTTTCACTGTGGTGTGGGAAGAATGAATGGTGACAAAGAGATGCTTTCCTAATCTACCACTTGCCCACCTCCAGAAACCATGCTGAGCCCCTTAACTGGAATAAAGGAGATCTAGGAAATGGATAAGAGACCGATTAGCTGTTCCTCACCTCCTCGGTAATCCAATTTCTCAATACACAAATAAGACAGGGGCGACATTAAGTGACTGCTGAGAGAGGGCTTGCAGCCTGAATGAGAAGTGAGAGATAAATGGCCTCCTTCCTTGTGACAGGGGAAGGAGACGGTGTGAAACAACACATTTTCACAGCAGGAAATGTTGCTTATGGTGCTTAGTGGGTCAGAAGCAAATAGAAGCTAATGTTGTTACATCATTAACCTTGTATACAAACCATCCAGGGGATTGGAATTGGTAAACTATGAAGCTGAGCTAAAACCCAGCAGGGGAGGCAGTCTCTGAACTCTCAATACCTCTGTAGGAGGGAGGAGAGGGCAGATTGTCTGTGAAATATCTTGAAAAAAATGAATGTACAAACAAGAAAACTCCTCCATGCCCATGAAGTGGTTTATAAGAATCAGTGTATATTGAGATTATACATCCCTAGAGGCAGAGGAGGAATGGGCCTCATAGACATTGATGTGAAGTGGCATTTTAGAGAGCACATCCAGGTGCGATCTGGGTAAAACATACAAATAAATGCTGGGTATGTTTATGTTTTGGCCTGATTTTAGTGACTTGGACATCCCTGAAATGGATAGCCGCATTGGTGGCCACATAGACGTCCCTGCTACAAACACTTGAGGTGGGGAGGTCTATCCTTTTCTAAATGCATGTACATGCAAGCTATTTTGCATATGAGGATGGGCATCACTGAATCAGTGTTGAACCAAAAACAAATGTCCTTGTTTCCCTGCAGTTTTTGCTATCATCATGGAAAGTATAGGGGATATTAGAGTACCTTCCTCTCTCTGCCCTCCAGCTGACTGGATGGCACAATGAGAGCTTTTCTGATGCCTATTCATGCCCTGGAGCAGGAATAGACATGGACGGTCCTGCTAGTGGGTGGGGGACCTGCTAGCCATTGGGTGCACACACTCAACTTGCCTAGAACATCCCAGTCATGCCTCTGTCACCCCCCTTTGTGACGTAGACGTCCTTGCACTGAGGACATCTATAGAACAGGCTTCTAAGATGGCTCCGAGGACGTCTCTGATTATGGTGTCTGTGTACCCATTTTCAGATGTCCAAAGGACGAATAAGGCTTATAAAAACCCCCCATAGAGTGACCATCATAGACTTTCAGGCCTACGTAACAACATCAACATACCCGGAGACACGAAAAGTGTTACTGTATGAAAGTAAACGACCAAGATCCAACTCTATTATCAAATTTGGACAGGCATTCCGATGAGCAGAAGAAATGGGTGAGAATCCACAAGCTATGTGAAAGGAAGAAACAGCATTTGCAAAGTAAGAGAAAAAGCTCTTCAAATAATCAGACCAGCAAATGAGGAACAAGAAGTGGCAAATGCATAAATGTCTGTAAATGTCCATAAATGTCCTTGTGTCCATGCTGTAAATAGCTCAACAAGAAACTACATCACCCTACAGCACACGCACTCACTGTTTTTCACTGCACGCACACACAAAAAGCATTATTTGTTGATTGTTTGCTGTGTAGACCGCCTTGATTGAAGGAGAAGGCGGTATAGAAATCCTTTAAAATAAATAAATACAGGGGGAAGTACAAAGCCTTACTCCAGGATCAAACAAGGACACATGAGTGGTTAAGGCAGGGCTGGCCTGTCCACTAGGTAGATTAGGTGGCCATCTAGGGTGGCAGACCTTGGAGGGCGGCCTGGGAAGCTTATTTAAAGCTTTGGTTCCAGCAGCAGGCCATGTGCTTCAGTACCTGTGCTGCAGAAACCATGGCCTGAACCTCCTGTCACCCCCTCTGATGCAACATCCTGTCAGAGAGGGCAGGACGAGCAGGCCATGACTATCTCATGGGTGCCGTAGCGCATGGCCTGCCAGGGTGCTGAAGCGGCAGTGCAAAGCTCCAGGCTTGAGCCCCCACCGCACCCCCCCCCCCTTTCCTCTCATTGCACCATACTGCCACCGGGGTCCCCTCATGTGAAAAGATGGATTGGGATGGTGGCGGCAGGAGAGTGGCGGTGCAGTGGGGTTTTTCCTTGGGCTGACCCTGGGTTAAGGAGAGGTGAACTGAAATCTGAGGATGAGAGATTAATAGTTGCAGCCTAGGACGATGGATTACGGACGAGATGGTTCACAGTGAGCATAGAGAAAACTGGAATAAGCAGACATATGTCGATTCTATAAGAAAGAGCTGGAAATGGTTACTCTTCTTGTAGGTGGTTGAGAAGTTCTGATGGCAGAGATTTTCTATATTGAAATGCACAGCAAGATGGCGCGTCTCATCCATTGGTGAGCAATACAACGTTGCTGTTCCAGAAAAGCACTGGGGTCGTGACCCATACTTTCATACAACAACACTTTTCATATGTTCAGGTCTGTTGGTGCTGTTAAGTAGGTCTAGAGGTCTTTGATGGTTGCTCTGTATGTATAATCAATTTCACCATCTTCAAACTCTCAATATTCTCTGTCGACGGCAGATTGTGTGTGTGTGATACCGATGACTGAGAAAATAACGAGGGAGAGGTTTTATAAGGAGTCACGGAAAGTTACACATTTATGCTTGTGAGTCATGTATTTTCAATGACTTATGTGCATCAATGGGCCCTTGAGTGCATCCTTTAGGCAGTCACTATTCTGTAGATACTTGCGTTGGATCGATCACACATACTTGCACTGTGGGTGTGCACATGGGTGGAGCTTGGGGCAGAGTACAACTTTATGCGCATAAATTATAAAATGCTAGCATTTATGTGCACTCTTGAAAAATCTAGGCATGAGACAGCTTAAAAATTACTAATGGAAGGAAAAAGACCTCAGGTTACAAAATCAGTTGTAAAACCAGTTGATGAAGTAGATTTTAAGAGGGAACCACTGTAGGCAAACAAATGCTCCCTGACGCGGCCAACACAAAATGCAGATAGTGTCAGAGTACAATGTTGGAGAAAAATCGAAGATGAGGATATATAATTCACTTTATGATTTTGCATTGATATGCGCTGTACTAGTTTTGAGAAATAATAATGGAAGGATTTTTATGATCAATGATATGGGGTTTATTGTCAAGCTGTTTTTACTGCCGATTTAGTAACTTCAGGTCATTTTCTTTCCATTGGTGATTTTTAGGCTCTGCTTGATATTGACGGACAGGAGACATACCTTTTCCATGAAAGGAACCCAGAGATCTAAGGGACATATGAGATAAAGCTATAAGGAAGCATTCTGAGGAGGAACCTCAGGAAGTATTATTTCATAGAAATGATGGTGGATGCTAGAAATTCCTACTTTATGAGGATGGGAGCCCAGCACTGAAAGCAGCAGTGAAATGTTTTCTTGTACTTCTAAGAAAACATAAGGGGGAGACTTGTGCAGAGCGGCACTTACAGTCCAAACCACCTCACTGGGCAGAACCTATAGGCTACTTCAGTCTCTCCCTGCCATCAGCTACAAAGTGACTGTGATCTTTGTTATGACCTTTAGTGCAGGGCTTCCCAAACCTTTCCTGGTAACCCCACAGCCAGTCGGGTTTTCAGGAAATCCACAATGAATATCTGGAAATAAATTTGCATACATTGAACATCTAATATATGCAAATTTTACATATGCATATTTATTTGAGAGTATCCTGGCAAATCAGCTGCCTACAGAGTTGCTTTAGTGAGGGTAATAATAGGTTTCCATAAACATGTTTAGATTTTATCAAGCTAATTTGTATTCTGCTATTTCTGTAAAATCAAAGCAGATAACAATAAACATATACAATAAATAAATCTCCTAATAGTACAAGCAAGACATGACATATACAATTAAGACATTGAAATATAAAATACAAATAAGACACAGCATTTCAGTAAACAAAACAACAACATAATGCTACAAAATAGCTCAAAGGTATGAAGTTTGATGAGATATCCATTTATTTATTCATCCCCTTGTAGGCCTTCAACAAGTAAGTCTTCAATTCCTTATGGAAATTCGCAAGATCAGGAATAGCTCTCATACTGTCTAGAAGGACATTCCACAGCCCAGGTGCATACAAAGAGAATGCATGGGCACACACAGTTTGACTATACTTTGTGTGTAAAATCGGAACACTGCTACTATTACTACCGATCATTTTGTATAAAGCTACAAGGTGTACGAAGTGATGTACAGAGACATGTAAGAGATGGCCCCTGCTCATCAAAGTTTACAATTTAGTCAAGATCTCTTGTGATTCTCAGTCTTGAAGGACTATCAAAAGGGACTGCTACAGCAGGAAAAAGATCTGCACTTGTAAGTATTTATCTTCTGGAATATACTCTAAATCTTGGGGGAAAGGGGGAATTCTTTGGGTTAAAGCTGATAAAGCTGTGTATTTTAGAATTCAGTGTTTTTGCTGAGTCAGCCAGGTCTTAGTACCACCAGAGAGCTTTTCATTCAATCAAATCAGAGTATAGCTTAGCATACAAGTAGAATAAATAGTCTCTGAGTAGAAAGAAATAAACTTGTTTCTATTGACTTTACAAAGAGGCCTTTCAGTTAGGAAGCAAAAGATCTGTGAAGTTGTCTTAAATAAGTGTTAAAACCAAAGGGGCAATTTGAAAGGTCCCCTCTATCAAACCAAAGACTGTGTGAATTACCCAGGAAATTGGTAAGACTTTACCTTAGAAGGACAGGTCGGGGCACTGTGTAGCAAACCAGCTTTTATTAAGTCTTCTTTCCTTCCCTCCTACCCTGACTCCCACCTACCACAGGAATAGTTTTAGCTTTATAGGCTCTTAAGCCTATTAAAGGGAAGGCGGTACCAATGCTCACTTTCAGGTGTGGCTGGTTATCCTCATCAGGAATAGATTAATTAAGGACCTGAGATTAATTAATCCTGAGGTGAACAAAGTCCATTAAATGTATTAGATATAGTTGTATTAGTGTAAGTATCCCGAGCAAACTTAAGTAAGCAAACAACTTAAATACCTAAACAAAACCTTAAAACTAAGATGTAGACGGCAGTCCAGCAGTGAGATGGGAGCTTTCCATCTTTTGCATTGAGTGTCATATGTATGATTTTCTCCCAATTGGTGAGGGGGGTCTTACCTATGCACTAGATGCAAGGCACTCTTTGCTCTCAGGGAATGAGTCCGATCTCTGGTGGCTAGAGTAGAGACTTGGAGGACATAAGGAAGACAGAGAGGTACATGGATGAGACCTACAGGGATGTAGTAATGAATTCCCACCTCTCTGTTGCCATGGAGGAGAAAGGTCATGTACCAAGGGAACATCACCCTGGTGTGGCAGGAAGTGATCCTATAGCTAGGACATATCCTCTTGCACTGACGAGGTATCTTCAGGGCCATGTGCTCATGAGGGAAGGGTTAGGACAGCTGTTATATTTGGTGTTTCGATCATTAGGCATGTAGATAGCTGGGAGGCTGGTGAATGTGAGGATTGCCTGGTAACATGCCTGCCTGGTGCAAAGGTAGTGGACCTCATGCGCCATCTAGATAAGGTTTTAGATAGTGCTGGGGAGAAGTCTGTTGCATTGATACCTGTTGGTACCAGTGACATAGAAAAGTATGAGAAGGAGGTTCTGGAGGCTAAATTTAGGCTTTTAGGTAGGAAGCTGAAATCCAGAACGTACAGGATAGCATTCACAGAAATGATTGCCGTTCCACGCGCAGGACCCAAAAGACAGGCAGTCTCCAGAATCTCAATGCGTGGATGAGACAATGAGACAATGGTGCAAGGAAGAGGGTTTTGGATTTGTTAGGAACTGGGTAACATTCTGGGGAAAGGAGAGGCTTTTCCGAAGGGAAGGGCTCCACCTTAACCAGGATGGAACCAGGCTGCTGGCATTAACCTTTAATAAGGAGATAGAGTGGCTTTTGAACTAGATAATAGGGGAAAACTAACATTTGCCCAAGCACACATGATTCAGAAGGATGTATCCTCGAAGGATATTAGCAAAAAGATAGAAGTTAGGGCATATTAACAGAGAGGTTCCAATAAAGACAAAAGTAACCTAAATGCCCCTAAGTAAAGAGCAGACAGAACTTAAAGATTCCAAATGACCCCTGTCTACCGATAACCAGATTAATATGAATAAAATTCAGCCTCTAAAATTCTTGTATGCAAATGCTAGAAGTCTAAAAAATAAGATGGGAGAGTTAGAATTTATAGCATTAAATGAGAGGTTAGATATGATTGGTATCTCAGAGTCCTGTTGGAAGGGAGCAATCAGTGGGACACTGTGATACCTGGGTACAAATTATATCGCAATGAAAGAGTAGCTCAAATTGGTGGAGGGGTTGGGCTCTGTTTTAGAGACAGCATTGAATCACACAGGATTAACATTTTGCAGGAAACAAAATACACTGTAGAGTCTCTATGGATCAAAATTCCATATAAAAAGAGGACGGCACTGGCAGTGGGGATGTACTACCAACCGCCTGGCCAGAATGAACAAAGGGATGATGAAATGCTGAAAGAAATCAGGGAAGCTAACAAAAGTTACAACACAGCAATAATAATAGGTGATTTCAATTACTCTGGTATCAACTGAATCAGTATCACAGCAGGACATGCTAGGCAGATAAAGTTTCTAGATGAAATAAATGACTGCTTTTTGGAGCAGCTCGTTCATGAACTGACAAGAGGGGAAGCCATTTTGGATCTAGTCCTTAGTGGAACACAAGATCTGGTGTAAGAGATAAGGGTATTGGGGCCATGTGGCAATAGTGATCATGGCACGATTGTGTTTGATTTAATAAATGGAGGAAGGACAGCAAGGAAATCCACAGTACTACATTTTAACTTTCAAAAGGGAGACTATGATAAAATAAGGAGCAGTGTGAATGTTAAAGATTTACATCAAGCTTGTGTGTTGTTTAAAAATACTATCTTGGAAATCCAGACCAGCTGTATTCCACACTTTAAGAAAAGTGGAAGGAAGTCCAAAAAACTGCCAGCATGATTTAAAGGTGAGGTCAGAGAGGCTATTGTTGCCAAAAAAGCATCCTTCCAGAAATGGAAAAAGGAACCAAATGCCGAAAACTGAAAACAACATAAGCACTGGCATGTTAGATGCAAGGCATTGATAAGACAGCAAAGAGAGAATTTGAGAAGAAGTTTGCTGTGGAAGCAAAAACACATAATAAAGACTTTTTCAAGTACATTCATAGCAAGAAAAAACCTGTGGGTCAGTTGGACCATTAGATGATAGAGGGGTAAAAGGGGCACTAAGAGGGAACAAGGCCACAGTGGAGAGACTGAATGAATTCTTTGCTTCGGTCTTTACTGAAGAAGATGTAGGAAATTTCCCAATGACTGAAAAGGTATTTAAAGGTGATGCATTGGAAGAACTGAAAGAACTGGGAAGATGTATTACAACTATTTGATAAACTAAAGAGTAGCAAATCACCTGGACTAGATGGTATACATCCAAGGGTGTTGAAAGAACTGAAAATAAGAGACTGCAGATCTACTATTAGTAATCTGTGAACTATCATTAAAACTATCTGTAATACTTGAAGATTGGTGAATGGGCAATGTAAAGCCAATTTTTAAAAAGGGTTTCAGGGGTGATCCGGAAAACTAAAGACCAGTGACCCTGACATCATTACCAGGCAAAATGGTAAAAACCATCAGAAAGAATGAAATTACAGAAAATGTAGATAGTCATGGTTTAATGGGGGAAAGCCAACATGGCTTTAGCCAAGGAAGGTCTTGTCTTACTAATCTGTTATATTTTTTTTGAAGTATGAATCAACAGGTAGATAAAGGTGAACCAGTTGATACAGTGTATCTGGATTTTCAGAAAGCCTTTGACAAGGGCTATCATGAGAGACTCTTGTGGAAATTAAAAAGACATAGGAGGCAGTGTACTATTGAGGATCAGGAACTGGTTAAAAGAAAGCAGAGGGTAAGGTTAAATGGCCAATTTTCCCAGTGCAGAAAGGTGAATAGTGGAGTACCGCAGGGATCTGTGCTGGGTCCGCTGCTTTTTAACATATTCATAAATGACCTGGAAATGGGAATAATGAGTGAGGTTATCAAATTTGCAGATCACACAAAATTATTCAAAGTTGTTAAAAAACGTTGTAAGAGGACCTTGATAAATTGGAAGACTGGATGTTCAAATTAAATTTAATGTGCACGAGTGCAGAGTTATGCACCTAGGAAAGAACAACCCAAACTATGGTTACACGATGCAAGGTTGCACGTTAGGAACCACTATCCAGGAAAAAGATTTAGGCATCATCGTGGATAACATGTTGAAACCCTCCACCCATTGTGCAGCAACAGCCAAGAAGGCAAATGGAATGCTAGGAATCATAAGGAAAGGAATGGAGAATAAAATAAAGGATATTATAATGCCTCTGTATCATTGCATGGTGCGAGTGCACCTTGAATATTGTGTGCAATTTTGGTCGCTGTATCTTAAAAAGGATATAGCATAATTAGAAAAGGTTCAGAGAATAGCCACCAAAATGGTAAAGGGAATGGAAGGATACCCCTATGAGGAGAGGCAAAAAAGGTTAGGGCTCTTTAACCTGGAAAAGAGACGGCTGAGGGGAGATATGATAGAGGTCTATAAATTAATGAATTGAGTGGAACGGGTAAACGTAGATCAATTGTTTATGCCATCAAAATATAGAGAGACTAAGGGACATGAAATGAAGCTACAGGGTAACCCTTTTAAGACTAGTAAGAGAAAATATTTTTTCACTCAATGTGTAATCAAACTCTGGAATTTGTTACTGGAGGATGTAGCAAAAGCTGTTAGTGTAGCTGGGTTTAACCCTCGGATACACTCGGTAAATCGACTGACACGTATACACTTACCCCCGGGTCACCCCTGACCCATATGTAGAAATATGGTAAAACATCTACTTTTGTTTGTAAAACATGGTTAAATTGTGAAGAAAAAGACATACTTTTATTTATTTTTTATAATACTTGTTATTAATTCACCCTTTCAAGTGAATAATGTGCAATGCTAGCCAAGATCAGGCAGGACAAGTTGTACAAGGTCAGATATATGCTGCATAATATCAATACCTGTTAACTATTCAGTTGCAAGCTTAAAAATGGTGTGCAGCACTGCACGCTTTGCAAACTACAATAGTTCTATATTTATTCGCTAGGTGGACAGCAACAGTCAAAGTATGGTGCCATTATGTCAAGTAATGGCATGATGCAAATTGTGACAAAAAAATTACCATGTTATAACAAATTGACAACGGTGCATTGTAAACAACAGAAAACTAGTAAGCAATACATGAAGTACATTGACTGTTTTTTCAACAACAGTTTATGCACAATGTGCTAGTAGTTGTTCTTGAATGTTCAGGACACACTCGCTTCAGACAGATTTCACATTCGGTAAATACTTTTCGATCTCTGTCACTTGGACAAAAGGAGCATCTTTTTCTTTTCTTTGCTGATGCCCGTGTGGTCAACGGTCTTGGTGGCTTAGGCATTTCAAGGCAAGGATAGCCAACATTGGCCATGGATTGACGTGTATGGCTTGTCAGACCTTCTGGATGGCTTTGACGATTTTGTAGCTGAGGCTTCATGAGATTCAAAGCGAGTTCCTCCAGAAAAAACCTTCTCTTGCAGTTTTCCTTGTGATGAAACATAGGATTGTTGTACATAAATATTATGAATGAATTTACAGCCGCGATATCAAGCAGTCCATAAAACACGCAAAGTGGCCATCGACGAATTGATCTTTTCACACTGTATGTGTGGCACAACTGATCTACTGTGTCAACACCCCCTTTTGTTCTGTTGTAGTCAAGTATTATTTCTGGCTTCTTTGATGTTTCATCAATTTTATTATCATGGTGAAGTGTTGACAGCAGCATAACTGATTTGTTTCGTTTTGGGACGAATGACACCAAAGTCTTGTCTCCACTGAAGCCAAATATTGAGGATCCCACAATTCTTGAGCGATTTGCCTGGAATTCTGAAGGTATGTCACGGTTGCAACGTCTTACAGTGCCCAGTAGTGTCAAATTCTTGCTAAGAAGAACATCAGCCAGTTGTACGTTAGTAAAGAAATTGTCGCAAGTAATGTTCCTGCCAGACTGTTCCAGAGGTTCAATAAGCTTCAAAACAACATCAGCTCCTAGAGATACTGTTTTGTCATGAGTAACTGACTCTTCACGCCCTAGGTATGGCTTCATGTTGAATACATAATACGTTTCGGCATCTGCACACACCCATAACTTTATACTGTATCGGTCTGGTTTAGACTTGATGTATTGACGAAACGGACACTTGCCTCTGAACCCCAACAATTGTTCATCAACAGTCAAGTATGCAGATGGTGTGTACATTTTCATGCACTGAGAAATGAATAAATTCCAAACATCTCTGACTGGAGTAAATTTGTCATTGGCCCTTCGTGATTCACGGGTTTGTTTGTCATCAAATCGAAGTAAACTCAATATTTCTGCAAACCTTTTACCTGACATAACAGCTGGAAATATAGGATTCTGGATAGGACTTTTAGCCCAAGTTCTGCGTACAGATACTTTGTTCAACCTGAAAACACCACTCATGTACAGAAGACCCAATGCTTTTGTCTTCCATTGTTACCTGCTTCCAGTCAGTACATGGTGGCTGCATTGCTTCAGCTCTTCGTATGCCTTCAGAATTTGTGAAATCTAACACTGCTGACAATATATCTGGAGTTACAAACATGTCAAAAATATCCTTAGCATTAGTTATACCTCTGATCAGAGCAATTGGTCCAGAAGATTCTCTGACTATATTTGCTTCCCTTGTTCTTGATGTTGGCGGTACAGTTTTATTCCAATGCATGCCAGAACGAGCTGTGTAATGACTGTCAGTAACTTCCTCATTTTCAGAATGTGATTCAGAAGTTTCAGAATTGCTGTATGAACTGCTATCGTCATCACTTGTGTTATTTTCTTCGACAGCATCTTCCGCTTCACTGCCGCTATCATCAAGATCAAGCTGATCGGACTGGGCGGGGGAACGACTGCACTATCCGTATCAGCACCTTCAGTATCATTACTCAAACTATCATTACTGTCACTTTCTTCATTCAACCAACGTCTAATTTTTTCAGTTGCTGCACAGCTGCTGAAGCGTTTCGGGAGTGGCATTGTTTACCTTTGTCGTAAAAAATTTTAATCCACAGAAACAAACAAGGAACTGACGTCAGGTGATGTCATAAATGTAAGCAAGATGTTAGAAAACACAGGATTGTAATGTTGACTTGGAGTGGTGACTTTCTTTGCTGCTATAAAACAAAGGAGAGTGTTATTGTGCGAGTGTCGAAAATCACCCCTTGTTTGTTCAGCAGCATGCAGTACTGTATAAAAACGTTATTTTTGAAAACCATATGTATGAAAATACTTAAAAATGGTTCATTGAGGAATACCTAGAGTACCAAAATACAATTCCTTACCATTTTGAAGAAAAAACACAAAAACCGACACCCGGTCACCCCTGACCCGGGGGTAGTGTATCCGAGGGTTAAAAAAGGTTTGGACAAGTTCCTGGAGGCAAGGTCCACAAACCATTATTAAAGAGGACCCAGGATATCACTGCTTGCTCCAATACAAGCATTATGGAACCTGTGTGTCTTTTTGGGAAACTGATAGGTACTTGTGACCTGGATTGGCCACTGTTGGAAACAGGATACTGGGCCTGATGGACCTTGGTCTGACCCAATATGGTATATCTTATATTCTTATGACAGACAACAGCTGGGAACAAGGATATATCTAGGGGAATCGTAAGGATACAGATAGTTGGAGGGCAGGAGACTATGCGGATCAGGATCCAAATGTAGCCTCAAAGAGGTGAGTTTTCAGCCTGGATTTGAAAAGGGCCAGAGATGAAGCTTGACTTAGCTACTCAGATAATTTGTTCCAGGCATAAGGAGCAGCAAGGTTGGAAAGATCTAAGTCTGGAGTTGGCAGTGGAAGAGAAGGGCACAGATAGAAATGATCTGCCAGAAGAGTGGCGTACCCAAGGAGGAGTGTAGAGAGAGATAAGAGAGGAAATATTGTGAGGAGCAGCAGAATGAGGCAATTATAGGTCAGTAGGAGACGTTTGAACTGGATACAGAAACAGATATTGAGACAATGAAGTGTCTTGAGAAGATGGGTTAAATGAGCATATTCAGGACTGGCTTAAAGGTTTCTGCTGCTCAAGGCAGAAACCCCGGCCTTGCTGCCCCCCCCCCCACTCCCACTGCCACCGCCCCTCCTACAGCTGCCACTGCTGCCGCCCCCTCATTTGAAACCATGGCCCCCTCCCCAGCTGCCACTGATTCTGTCTTGGAAGGGGGAGGCGAGCGGGTATTTCCAAAAGCAGCGGTTTTTGTCACCACTTTTGGAAGTACTGTTGCTGCCTGCCCCACCTAGTGGACCTCCCAGCCCTGAGTGTAGTGAGGCTGGTGGAAGATTAGCCACACAGCTGAATTTTGAACAGATTGAAGGGGAAAGAGATGATTCAGAGGGAGACCAACAAGGAGGAGGTTGCAATAATCTACACAGCAGGTGACTAAAGAGTGGATAAGTGTCTCAGTAGTGTGTTCAGAATTTTGCTGATGTTATAGAGAACGAAACAACAGGTTGTGGCTATCTTTTGGATGTGTGTGGAGAAGGAGAGGGAGGAGTTAAAGATGACCCCAAGGTTGTGAGCCAAGTAAACAGGGAGGAGTAGAGCATTAGCCACAGAAATAGAGTAGAGAGGAAGATGGGTTTTGGAGTACACCAACTGAGAGCAGGATAGCAGTAGAGGAGGATCCACCAGAACAAACACTGAAAGTGTGCTGGCAGAGATAAGAAGAGAACCAGGATAGCACAGAGCCCTTAAAACCAAGGGAGGGCAAGGTATCGTGGAAAAGGTTGAGGTCAACAGTCTCAAAAGCAGCAGAAAGGTCAAGAAGGATGAGGATCTATAAAGGCCCTTGGATTTTGCCAAGAACAGGTCCCTGGAGACTTTGGCAAGAGCCGTTTCAGTAGAATGTAAAGGACAAAAGCCAGATTGCAGTGGATCCAGAAGGGCTTGAGAGGAGAGAAAGTCAAGGCAATGGTGGTAAACTGCAGATTCAAGTAGTTTAGAAATAAAAGTGAGGAGGGAGATGGGTTGATAATTAGAACAGGTTGGGTCTAATAAGGGTTTCTTGAGGAGAGGTGTAGCCACGGCATGCTTGAAGGCTGCAGGAACAGTTGCAGTGAAAGCGATAGGTTGAGAATATGAGACATGGAAGGGACTACAGTGGAGGAGATGGGGTTTAGGAGATGGTTGGGAATAGGATCAGAGGAGCAGGTAGCGAGATTGGAGGAGGAAAGAAGCTATGTAGTTTCCTCCTCAGAGATCTTAGAAAAGGAAGAAAGGGTGGCAGAGGTTGAGGGGAGGAGTTGGGAATAAAGAGGGAGAAGAGGGGCAAAGATGACCTTTTGGGGAAGTTGAGTGTAATGTTGTGGACTTTGTTATGGAAATAGTCAGCCTCAGTCTAGGCAGAAAGGGAAGGAGGGGTGGGAGGCAGATTCACCATGAGGAGAAAGTTGTGAGTTGTAAAGTTGAGGCAAGAGAGCTAGTCAGGTGAATATAATAGTCTTGTTTGGCAAGTGCTATATCTGACTGGAAAGAGGCTAGCATGAATTTGAAGTGCAGAAAGTCTGCAAGGGTGTGGGATTTGAGTTAAATGCGCTAGCATAGTTGGCACAGGAATGTAGGTTGTCAGGGACAGCCAGGGCTGAGGTACAGTACGCCTCACAGGCATGGGGGGGAGCAAGAGCATCCAGAGCAGAGGAGAGTGCAGTGTTATAGGAAGCTACTGCCTCGTCAACACACTCAGATGACATAGTAGAGGAAAGAGGTGATGAGACAGTAGTGGAGAGAGCCGATTGGTCAGTAGCATGAAGATTCCTAAAGAGGTTGGAGGAGATTGGGCGAGACTGAGGTTGAGGTGATGAAGAATGAAGCTTAGCAGGTGATGCTCAGATAATGGAAGAGCTGAGGCACAGTCATTTTGGGGGTAAGCAGTTAAAGAAGAAGACAAGATAGGCAAGACTGGATGCAACACTGAATCACATTAAGGTACAGAAACCATTCCAAGGAGGCAAGATAACACAGGCAACAGACAACAGCAAAAAAGGAAAACCATACACCTAAATTAAATTATAAAACGATTTCATAATAATACATACAAGTTAGATAAAACTGAACATGGCCATGTTTCGGCTGGCGCCTACCTCAAGGGTAATATATGTGGGTAAATATAAATGGTCAAGATATCTGACATAGGAAGATGATTTTGAACTCTCAATCCAGGGACCCACAAAATGTCATCCAATCAATCAAATGGAAATCGCCACTCAAAGTATTGCATATCTAATATTTATGTAACCAGATGAACAACTATTAAAATAAAATTATATTTACCTCTCTGGAGATTTGGAGGAAGTCCAGGGTCCATCCCAGGGCTGTTGCAAGGTTCGCGACTGCCCTGATGTCGGGGGGAGAGGGGGCTGGAGGCCTTGGAAATAAAAGTATTTGAGCTCGAAAGGGCTGGGACGGTGGCCAAGAGAATAAAAAATAATAAACAAATTACGGGCTGCTGGGGGAAGGGAGATCAGGGCACAGTGCTGAGAGGAGTGTCATGTAAGCCCTGATAAGACCTATGACCATGGCAGGGGACCTGGAATTGGACCTTTTGTGGCCAGGTAAGCTCAAGAGAGAGGGAAGTGGTAGGGAGGCTGCTACTGATTGGCGCATCCCTGCTGCAGTATTATTTAGAAGGAGATCCTGGATTCTCTACAGGGAGAACAATTCAGGCAACTGGTAACAGAACCCACACGTGAAGGGACCATACTGGACTTGGTGCTTCCCAATGGGGAAAGTGTTTCTGATGTTATAATGGGGGATCATCTCGCATCCAGTGATCACCAGATGGTGTGGTTCAGTATTAGGACTACGGCTGTTAAAATCCATTCAAAAGTGAGGGTCTTAGACTTTAGGAAAACTAACTTTGCCAAGATGGGACAATATCTCAGGGAGTTGTTAGCGGGATGGGAACAGCTGGGGGATGTAGAAAAACAGTGGGCAAAACTGAAAGGGGATATTTTAAAGGCAACCAACCTTTTTATTAAAATGGTAAATAAAGGGAAAAGGAAAAGGAGACCACTATGGTTTTCGAAAGAAGTAGCTGAAAAGGTGAAGAAAGATGGAGGCCTTCATGAAATACAAGAGATCACAGAGAGAGGAAGACAAGCATCTCTATTTGGAAAAACTTAGAGAAGCTAGCAAAGTAGTCAGGAAAACAAAGATTCAAAAAGAGGAGGAAATAGCCAATGCAATAAAATGGGGGGGGGGGGGGGATAAGACATTTTTCAGATATGTTATTGAGAAGAGGAAGGGCAAAAGTGGTATTGTCAGACTCAAGGGTTAAGGGGAGGAATATGTAGAAGTTAATGTGGATAAAGAGGAATTTATTAATAAATATTTCTGTTCTGTGTTCACAGATGAAGAACCAGGAGCAGGACCTCAGAAAACACCCACAAATAGGAACAGAAGCAAGGGGCATCTTGAACAATTTTCAGAAGACTGTGTTCGTGAGAAACTAGCTAAACTTCAAGTAGACAAAGCGATGGGACCGGATGGGATACACCCTAGAATACTGAGGGAACTTGGGGACGTTCTAGCAGCTCCACTGACTGACCTTTTCATTGCCTCTTTGGAGTCAGGAATGGTGCCAAAGCACTGGAGAGAGGCACATGTGGTCCTTTTACACAAAAGTGGAAGTAAGGATGTAGTTGAAAACTACAGGCTGGTTAGTTTAACTTCAGTGGTGAGTAAATTATTGGAAGAGTTTCTGAAAGAGAAAAAATAGTGAGGTTTCTGGAGTCCAGCGGATTACAGGATCTGAGGCAGCATGGATTCACCAGAGGCGGGTCTTGTCAGATAAATCTGATTGATTTCTTTGACTGGGTAACCAGGGAGTTGGACTGAGATGGAGCCCTAGATGTGGTGTATTTAGATTTCAGTAAAGCCTTTGACACCATTCCTCACAGGCGACTTATAAACTGAGCACCCTAGGGATGGACCCTAAAGTTACTGCTTGGGTTAGAAATTGGTTGAGTGGGAGGTGACAAAGAGTACAGGTAAATGGAGCTCACTCTGAGGAGAAGGAGTTTACCAGTGGTGTGCCCCAGGGATCTGTCCTTGGTCCGATTCTTTTTAATATCTTTGTTAGTGATATAGTGGAAGTGCTGTCGGGTAGGTTTGCCTTTTTACAGATGATACCAAAATCTTTAATAGAGTAGACACCCAGGAAGGTGTAGATAACACGAGGAGGGATCTAGCTAAATTTTAAGAATGGTCTAGAATTTGGCAGCTGAGATTTAATGTTAAAAAATGCAAGGTCATACATTTGGGCTGCAACAATCCAAGGGAGCAATATAGTATAGGGGGTGAAGTACTTTTGTCCACTAAAGAAGAGCGGGACCTAGGCATGGTTGTGTCTCATGATCTTAAAGTAGCTAAACAGGTCGAAAAGGCGACAGCAAAAGCTAGAAGGATGCTTGGGGGCATAGAGAGAGGACTGGCCAGCAGAAGAAAGGAGGTGATAGGGCCTCTGTATAAGTCTTTGGTGCAACCTCATTTGGAGTATTGTGTGCAATTTTGGAGACCGCACCTTCAAAAGGATATAAACAGGCTGGAGTCAGTACAGAGGGTGGCTACTAAAATGATTAGTGGTCTGCATTATAAAGCATATGAGGACAGACTTAAGGATCTTAATATGTACACCTTAGAGGAAGGGTGGGATAGAGGTGATATGATTTAGATGTTTAAATACCTTTGTGGCATAAATGCACAGGGGGGAGAGCCTCTTTCGATTAAACGCAAGTTCTGCTACGAGGTGATATGGGATGAGGGTGAAAGGGATAGATTCAGGAGTGATATGCAGAAATATTTCTTTATGGAAAGAGTGGTGGATCCGTGGAATAGTCTCCCAGTGGAGGTGGTAGAGATGAGGACAGTATCTGAATTCAAAGAAGCATGGGACAAACACAGAGGATCTCTAAAGGAAGAAAGAGGACTGTTGTAGTGGTTGATATGGAAGGGCAGACTAGATAGGCCATGTGGTCTTTTTATGTCGTCATGTTTCCATATATCAAAATTGAATCTGGACTCCTGGAATGGCCAAAGAGAAACTAGGGGCCTAAAAATGGCCTCGTGAAAAAGGCGGGTCAGCCTTAAAGGGGCTAGAACCCCTGAAAACGGTCATTTTTTGGCCAGAAATAAAAATAAAAATTTAAATTTTGGAGGTTGAGGGAAAGATGTAAGATGGATTTAGGAGTCCTGGAAAGGGTTTTTTAAAATTTATTAGGGCCATGATTTTCAAAATGGAGATGTTTTAAAGTTGAGGGGGTGAGGCCTACTGCCGATGTAAAAAGTATATTTTTGTGAATTTTAAAGTTGTAAACGGACTGGAAAATGTCCCTGGAATTTGGGGAGTTTAGAAAAGTGTCTTTTGGGGGGCTTTTGTGGTGACAAAGTGACAATTTAAGATGTTTATTGATAGTGAATTTCTTTTAACTTATAAAGATAAAATATGTTTAAAAGTGGTTCAAAATATGTAGAACATGTGCTGGAACTATGGAAAGCTGTATTTTTTAAAGAAATTAGATTGTAAAAAGGTGTTTAATGAACAAAAATATGAGTTTATAGTGTAAAAATGTACTAGGATGCAGGGGGAAGGAATCTAAATGGATACATTTCTGCTACAAGGTTCAGCTGTAACTGCTCCTACTGTGTGAGGCAGGTCAGACGGGCAGCTATTTACAGGCTGAAGTAGAAATCTGACAGTTTAGAAAAATGCTTGAGGAATCCTTTTGGGTTAGCATGTAGAACATTTTCAAAATGAAAGGGTAATGGGGAATTTATTTAACATGTAATGGTGTTATTCGATGACATAGGCAAGCGTAGTAATACCATCCTGGCCTTCTAGAATGTATGTGCTGTTAGTTGTTTTGTTCCGTTTTGGCAGTTGGTCGAGAGAGCGAGTAACATAGTAACATAGTAACTGACGGCAGATAAAGACCAGTATGGTCCATCTAGTCTTCCCAGTAAGATGGCAAGAGTAGGTGCACCTGCCGCTCCATGTGCATTGGGGCGTGTGAGTGGAGAGACCTCTAATATTGAGTATTTATGGTGGAAAGTTGAAGATTGAAAAAGAATGAGAGAAGATATGAAAGAATGAAGTGCAAACTAGGGATTTTAGATTTTTGTTTTCCGGTTTTAGGCTGAGGTTTTGTGAAGGGGCAGGTAGGGAGCTATAGAGATGCTCCAGAGGAGATATTAATAAAGGAAATGGAGTTTTAGGGTATACGAATTAAAAGTGGGAGAAGAATAGCTGAGGTTTTTTATTTTTCCCCTATATTTTGGGAGTTCCCTGTAAGTTAGACTCTTCCCAGTAATATGAAATCCTATAGGCTGGCGAGGAAGGTGCTTCTCAAAAACCTTTCCATTTCAAAGTGGGTTTTTTCATAGATTCCATAGGGAAGAATCTCCTTTAGAAGTAGTCTAGGGAAAGAGAAGAGGTAGGAGGTAAAGGATAGGAGCCTGATATATATATACCTGTAGAGAGAGTTAGTTGAGGAAGAAAGAGAGAGAGAGACTTACTGTGTGGAGTGGACGTGTAGTGAATGAGGCAATGAATGAAGGAAGTATGTTGATGTATTAGTGTGAGAGTGTGCGGTGTTATTGGAAGTGCTAGAGAGAGGGAAAGACAACATTTTGTTTCCTGCTAATGCAAGCTTCCTATAAGTGTCCCCATTCTTTTCCCTCTAGAGGAGAGGGTGAGAGGTAGGGGAAAAATAGAGTTAGGATGGGTAAGGAGAAGAAGAAGAAGAGCAACAGGTCCGTTCAAGAAACAACATTTCAGTATTCTGAAGTCCTATTGATGCTACAGTTCAGTGAAGAAGATTGGAGACTGGGCCCCAACATATTTACTTGGACTCCAAATGATAAGTACCATACTTATTTGTACACCAGCCGTATTTGGGCTCAAATACACAACGCCGCTACATTATAAAGAGGGAAAATTTATTTTTTGAGAATTTAAAGGGAGAAAAAGTAATTTAAATGACTCAGGGAGATTTAGGGGTCTGTTTACTAAACGGCGCACTTGTACGGGGCGCACATGAGCGCTCTAAAAGATGTATTTAAGTGCTCTTAAGCGCCCCGTACGAGTGCGCGGCACATTAACGGGTCCCGCAAGCGTGCGCCGACAACGCGCACATTTGCGGGGCGGTAATGTGCGAAAGAGGCGTGCAAAGGCGAAATGAGGGCGGAGGAAGGCCCCCTAGGGGCGGAGAGACGGGGTCAGTGGGCGGAATGTGGGAGGGGAGAGACTCGCCGCACAGGAGCGTGCCCGAATCTGCAAAGAAATATAACGCCAGTGAAACACTCGCGTTAGAGGTGCTGTGCAGGGAAAAGAAACCGTTTCCGTCAGCAATGTGCAGCACAATAGTGGAAGCCCAAAAAACCGTGAGCAGTGTGATCCATGTGCACAGATCAAACTCCGTAATGTCACAGGGCACTAGCCACACGGGCGCCGCGCACCTTAGCGCATCTGTCAATCACAGCTTCTGTTCTTCACGACGGAACGCCCACTCCTTATACGGCACCCGCTCGGTACCGCGGACCGCACACCACCGGCCTTTTAGTAAACAGACCCCTTAATGTGATGCTTATCTGAGTGATAGTTTGGGGTTTAAAAGAAGCACACCGAAAGAAACATTAAGCTGACATAAACTAAGCTTATTGATATTTCATATGGTTACTTTTGAAATGCAACCAATACAATAGGGATGTGCACTTACTCTTATCAGTAACTACCTTGAAAAAAAATGGATTAGCAAAAGGAATTGAATATCCTTATTTGTAAAAACCAAACAAGACATGTTTGCATACTTACCTTAATATGTATAGTAAATTTGAAATAACACTTGACTAAATACATTTTTTTTATTTGTAACATCATATTGGTCCAAAGCCTGATTCCAATATTAGTTAAAAAATATTTCTCCCTTTGTTGTTCTCCTCTTTGGGAGAGAGTATTCCAAGAGGATAGTTTCCTCATAAGTAAGCTTTTTAACGTCACTACCGGCTTACCTGTGACCATTATATGAGTGAAATCCCTAGGCTTGCCTTCCAGGAAAACGGTTACATTTATCAGCACCTCCATGTACTCTTATATAAATAAGGTTGCTAGAAGGCTTTATTCCCTTATAGTTTAGAAACAATTTTAGTTAAAAGTGCACAGATCCATATAATCAAAATGGAAGGCTGTTATTAGCGCAAGATACTTTTACTCTTGTGAATTAGCTTCTTGGACTGGATTCTCAGAAGATTAAATAAGCCCTTGATGGAGCAATGGAATCATTTCTGTTCAAACCTTCTGGCGCTGAAGACTATACCATCCCTTCAAAGTGATTCTTACAATGGGAAAGCCAAACAATCTTTCCCTCACGGGCAGAACCAGGATAGGGCGAGTGGTGAAGATTGCAAATCTCAACTAAACAGCCCATTTTGTCTTCCTATTGCAATACAGTACAGAGGTCAAGATGACAGCAACAGAAGGGTGTCACTTAAGGAATATATGCACCCATGGGGCTCACATCCAGATGTGACAGGCTGTTTTTTTATTTGTAAGCTAATGGTCTTGTGTTTATTCAGCAACAGCAACAGAATTCCTGCTATGTCTCCAGCCCAATGAACCTGGTCAGCCGACATGCAAAAAAAGACCCAGCAATCTGCAAAGCAATGGACTGGCAATGGATGATACTTCAGGCCAGTGACTTGCGCTTTCTCCTCTCCTTTGTGGATAATGAGTGTACGTGCTATATTGAAGTGATATGATATTGTTTAGGTGCTGCAGAGTTCATATGAAAATTGATTCCAAGCTTTCAGATTGCCTAAAAGTCTGCCTTACAAATTACTCAACAATCTGTGAACTTCTAGCTAACAATTAACCATAAGAAAAATTTGATGAGACGGTGCAGTAGATAACAGAGTTAAGAACTGGTAGGTCTGGGATTTTATTCCCACGCGTTCCATCATTCCAGGGCATGGTGAGGTCAAACGTGGAGAAGGGGAGGATGCATGTGAGCGAATAACCACTGGAAAGTAAAGATCAATACTCACGAGTTTGGGAATTACCAGTTTTAATCGAGGTGATGTGCCTTTATGTTAATCAGAAGGCTTCCAGACTGTATGACTGTTTCTTTATTTCCTGGTCACACCATCTCCCACCTCCTCCTTGGCTTTGCTATAAGCTGAGCCTTTCTCACACAGAGCCATATTTTGGGTGAGGCTTAAGGCAGAAGTGTATTGGTATTTCTTTCTATTAACATCTTTCTTTCCTCAGTCAAGAGATCCAGTATATACTGGGGCCCAAATGAAGTAAACAAATGTCACAGGTCCAGCAGTTCCTGGGCTATTAGTGTCTCAGTCTCTCCTGGGGACGGTGTCACCAAATGGGTTAGTTTCTTGCCTAACAAGACAGTCGTGAACCTCACTCATAAGTCAGGATATGTTAGTATGATCTCAGTCTCTCAAATTTACTGCTAAGGCTCGTCTTTTTTTTTTTTTTTTAGTAGAGACTTTATTGAAACATGGCAAAGAAACTTTCCACATGACCTTCTGACAATCTTTGGACCAAAAGTATAACGCATTCCAACCTTAATCTCTAATTTTTCCATTTTCTTTTTAAATTTTAACATACCCACTTATCTACCTGCCACCCAAAAATTCCTCCCCCAAACCCTGTTGCTCTCTGTATGTTTAAGAAAAGGAGCCCTTCTGCTCCATAGCGTTTAGCACTTATTCAACCCATTTAGAACCATCTTTGTAAAACTTAACCCGCCATTCCTCACACATATTCACAACCCAAAGGGAGCATATATTATATATAATGGTTCCCAAATCTTCCGAAACTGTGGTTTACTAACTGGATAAAACACTTTGAAAATGCCATCCCCCTCTCCCCCCTAGGAATTATTCAGAAAGAATTGGGGGGTGATACTGATAATACCTCTGTATTAATCAATGGGGCAACTACACCTTGAGTATTGTGCGCAGTTCTGACTGTCCCATCTTAAAACAACCCCCTCACCCACAACAACGCTTCACGGACACATGTAACCACCCTCAATGTGTTGTATATACGTGCAAATACTTTTTCTGTAGCCATTCAGATGTAAATAGTTAATACTGTTATCCAAGTTATTTTACCTGTTCTATGTAATTACGGTGTAACCCCCCACTGTAAACTCTCCTTGTTCCATGTCAACCGCACTGATATCGAAGAGCGTGGTATATAAGAAAAATAAATAAATAAATAAATAAATAAAACAAGATATAGAAGAATTGGAAATGGTATAGAGTAGGTAGGGCTGGTCCCAGAGTTGATTCTGGGTGTTGACATCTTAGGCAAACCTTAATTCTTATACCCCTCTGGCTGTCAGAATCTATCATTTAGCTTTGAATGCTCTGCTCTTTGCTATTTCCAAGAAGCTGCCGCCCGAGGTGAGCACCTAGTTTGCCTAGTGGTTGGGCCGGCCCTGAGAGTAGGGCAGTAAGTTAGATAAAGGGGTTGGAATGGTTTCCCTATGACAAGAGACTGAACAAGCTTGGAGGAGAGATGGCTGAGGAAAAAAAGGGACTGTAGAGCTCAGTGGTTCGTATGGAAGGGCAGACGGGATAGGCCGTATGGTCTTTATCTACCATCATGTTTCTATGCTTCTTTAAGGTGGGATATGATAGAGATCTATACAATTATGAGTGGTGTGGAACAAGTTCATAGGGAACAGTTACTTACTCCTTTAAGTAGTGCTTAGAGTAAGGGATACTATATGAAACTAACCCATAGCAGATTTAAAACACATTTAAGAAAGTATTTTTTTGGGCAGTTCACAAACCAGTTGTGCAATCGTTTTGCCAGAGGATGTTGTTATCAATGCTAATAGTTCACCTGGGCTTAAAAGAGGTTTGGACAAGTTCCCAGAGGACAATTCCTTAACAATCATTAGCCAGATAGACTTGGGGACTGACACTTTCTGGGACACAGCAGCAAGCAATGAATCTCCCATTAGGATCTGATCGAAACTTTCAAACCACCCAGACAGAGCACTATTGGAAACAGGACGCTAACCTCGACACACTACTGATATGACCCAAGCTGACATTTCTTATGTTCTTATGAGCATGGTCATGGATTTGTATAGTGCATACCAGATCGACACAGCTCCTTGCAGCTTACAATCTGCTCAAGACTGACAGACAAGAAAGAAACAACTGATGGGAAGGGAGGCATTACTGGGAAAAACTAAAGGGCATGATTTACTTTTAAGATTTATAATAATATAGCTCCTTCCTTCTTATCCACGCTCATCAACATCCCTCTTGAAAACAGATCAAGACGAAGAATTAACCTTCACATGCTACAAGTACCTGATTCTATCCGAAAAACAAGTCAAAAAACAAGCAACACAGCTTTCTCATACTTTGCTCCTATATTATGGAACAACCTACCAGCTGAAATCAGAGAAATTAAGGATCTTCAATTATTTAGAAAAAATCTAAAAACCCACCTTTTCACCCTACACTATAATAACCTCCACAAGGAAGATAACCCTAACTCAGAGAAAACCACTGATCAGCAGTCACTCACTGACCCTACCTAGACAGGACATAAAACCCTTCACTCATATTCACTTTGCCCACCTCATTAAATTTCTCTTTGAAAGCAAAATGTGAATAAGTGTAATCAATGTAATATATTCCATTGCCGTTGTTTTACTATGGATAGCCAGTTACCTCATTGTATTATTGAGTTGCAATTTAATAGTTGAATGTTTACTTTTATAAATTTGTTCTATGTAAAAACCTGTTCTATGTAAAATAGTTCTAAACCTGTTCTATGTAAATTAGTTTCTAAACCTGTTCTATGTAAAATAATAGCATTCTATTATTAAACTTTGTTTACTTGTAAACCGCCACTGATCGCTGGAAGTGGCGGTATAGAAGAGATGTATAAATAAATAAAATAAAATAAAATGATTTATAGGCGGGAATAACTGAGGAAGGGACAGCTTTCAACTGCATGAATGAGACTTTTCCAGAGTTTATATGACATGCCAGAGGACAGCGTTGTAGTCTTCTAAATCCAGCCTTCTAGTCTCATTCTGACAAGGAAACCGTGATAGTGGAAGACGTTGGGTCCAGTAGCAGCTTATAAACCAGGATCTGAGAGAGTAGCAAGTCCTGGGCGAAAGCAGTGAGAGAAGGGCAGACAGAGTGTGTGGGGTTGAGAGAAACTGGGAAAGAAGACTCGACAAAGACCAACTCGATAAGTTTGCTGAACATGAGAGGATTGTAATTCACAGACTTCCACGACACTAGGGCCAACCCAAATAACCTGATCCCGTTTACTACATGCATAAGCTTGTAATTAGCTATTTATTTATTATTATTTAGTAGTAGATCAAGGCCAGTTACAATCGGGTACTGGAGGCATTTCCCTGTCCCCGGGGGGCTTATAATCTAAGTTTATACCTGAGCAGTGGAATATTCAGAGACTTGCCCAAAACACCCAAAGACAAGTAGAGCTACATCCAGGGCCGGTCTGTCCACTAGATGGCTGCTTAGGGTGGTCGACCTCGGTGGCTGGCACTTTCCTGCTTTGGCACAGATGGCCTGCCATGTCTGACCCCTCCTTTGACAGGAAGTTGCATTGGAGGGGAGTCACAAGCGGCAGGCCATGTGTGCCAAAGCTGCTTTTAAACTGCTGCTGAGCCGAGCCACGCAGCCCCCCTCTCCATGCCCCCGAAGATGTAATCGGCAGCAGCACAAAGTTGCCACGTTTAAACTGCTGCCGCTACTGAGCTGAGCTGCCCCCCCCCCCCGTTCTGCCCCTAAAGAACAGAAGTGGTGGCGGCAGGGGGGGGGGGGGCTCGGTGGCATAACTGGTGGGGGGATACAACCATATAGGGTTGTGGTGGGGGGGGGGGGATCACAGCTGGGGTTTATGCCTGGGGATGGCAGAAACCCTTGGGCCAGCCCTGGCTACATTCCCATATATGTAAGAAGATAAAATCATTAGCAAGTTGGCCTCTCCTGGTTGTTCTATGCAGCACAGATTTCAAGCACCCAGGGGACATTACTGTGCCTGGGCTGGCACCAGAGAACGGATACTGGTGTGGCACAAGGAAATGACGTCAACTCAACTCCAACTCCAACTTCATTGCTAACCATTCTGTAATTGGCTGAAGAGTTTGAGTGAGTCCAAAGATAAAAGATCAAGAAATAGGAAGATAACGCTGATAAGATAATGCAGAGATGGTGGGAAATGAATTAAGAGACAGACAGAAAATGATGGTGTTGAGGAGTGAGTTGGAGCAGATGCATGAGGCTTAGTTACTATCTTTCCGGTCTGCCATTGTTTATACCAATTTTATGCAGCCTGGTCCTGGATGATGCGTTTTCTAAGCTAAAGGAAAAGCTGTATTTCGGTGGAAGCTGCGCTTTAGGAAATTTAGTTAGAGTCCACCACACCTTCCTTGTGCACTCTTTGTTGGCTTTGTATATTAGTTTTCAGAAGCCAACATGTTGCACAAACAGCAACAGATATAATTATTTTTGGGGTAGAAGAAAGGGACAGATATTGTATCTGGAAAGATGTGTGACAGCAGCTTTTGGATCTAAAGTTTTTAGTGAGGCACAAGGAGGTCATTGCATTTAGCTCACACCTTCTCTGAGGTGCACGGTAATTCCCGCCAGGGATTATTTTTACTTGGGCGGCTGGGAGGATCGGGGCCACTGGGGATTATTTTTATTTGGGCGGGTGGGAGGATCGGGGCCACTGGGCCACTAGGGATTATTTTTACTTGGGCAGGTGGGAGGATTGAGGTCGCTGGGCCACCAGGAATTTTCTTTCTTGGGGTCACCAGCCCCTGACAGTATTTTGATGGCATCGGGGGTTTTCCCCGATGCCTGGATCATCTTTGACATTTCTGCTCAGATGATCCAGACATCGCAGAAAGCCCCCGATGCCATCAAAATACTGTCGGGGACACACGTTAGATGTTTAAGCCACCTCAAGACCAGGCATAGAGGCAAAGCCACAGGTTTCTCTGCATCAGGTGCAGCCAATATTTGCATACCATTTCATTATGTTCTGCTTATTTGCCTGTAATTTACAATACATTTAAATACTCTTGGCGCTAATTGTGGGCTAGTTTTCCTTTGCTGTTTACATGCTCATCTGTCTCTTTTCTGCATTTATCATTAGCATTAAGTGTGCTTAAAAGTGGCGTTATCTGTGCTTAAAGGCCGTGCTAGTTTTCCGCATCGAACTGAGTGTTTGTTTCCCAGCCAAAAAAGTGCCAGTACTCATATGCACGACTCTTTCATTAATACATG
Source organism: Ichthyophis bannanicus (assembly GCA_033557465.1). Taxonomy (NCBI): domain Eukaryota; kingdom Metazoa; phylum Chordata; class Amphibia; order Gymnophiona; family Ichthyophiidae; genus Ichthyophis; species Ichthyophis bannanicus. The sequence goes on from CM066041.1 coordinate 283,739,726, forward strand.
AGCACCATGGGCCAAGGAAAAAGGTGCTGGTAATAGGTAGCACCGAGTACCTCTCAAAAGGAGCCCTGATTAAAAACTGATGTTTTGGGGGTGATGTCCTCGACATTGCAAACGGCATAATGACAGCTCAGTTAGGACAATCTTCAAGTAGTGAATACACAGAAAACATCTGTGCCTTAATTTGTTTGGAATATATTAATGCAGTGCTTTAGGCAAGTTGGAGTGGAAGAGTAGTCTAATGGGTAGAGCAGCAGGCTGAGACATAAGGAAGCCAGGGCTCAAATTCCATCAGTGCCCATTGTGACCGAGGGCAAGTCACTTAATCCTTCATTGCCTCAGTACACACTTAAATTATAAGCTTTCTAGGGACCTACCTACTGTACTTGAAAGTAACTTGCTTTGAACTGCTACTGAAATCCAAACTGTATTTTTATACAGCTTTAATCCTGGAAACACAATATCCTTTACAAATGGTCGTCTTTTCCTATTATTTTTCTCCAGTGCCTTGGCTGACTGTCCCCAGTGGCTCATCTGGGAAGCCATTGCAATACTTCTGGGAACCATTAAAGACTCCAAATCCCAAATTTAGGAATCTTTGTGTAGAGACTACTTGGATATTGAAATTGGGATCAGCAGCATCATCCAGTGTCCCTACTAATAATTGCCAGAATTACATAGAATCCTGGGAGGCCCCTCTTGTCTTTAGGATGGGAGGAAATTCCTTTGAGAAGGGAAAGTCCACTAACTATAAAAATTCACTCCGGAGGGAGGGAGTGTCTTTGGCCCCTAACCATCGCACCAATATCATGTAGATGGATGTTTGTCCCAAAAGGAAACAAGTGTCTCTGGCACCCAGCCAAAATACATCATCCACCTAAGAGAAGGATCTGCACCAATCATCCTAACCAGCCAAGAAGAATAAAGGGGGCATTGGAGCTACTGCAGCTATGTGGGAAGGGGGGGGGGGGGGAGGAGGAGGAGGGACTCAGCCTGAAGAGGTTGGTTCCTGCAGGGACCTGCAAACAACACTACAAGGTGAAAGGCCCAAACCATAGAGGAGAATAAAGTATTTAAGTGAAGGGATGTGAGTCTTTACAGTACCAGGGAACTGAACAATAACAACCCTAATCCCAAGTGCTTTGAAGGGAGAAGAAGCGAATAAAAGAGAATGAAACTAATAAACCTTACCAGCCAATTGAAAATCCGAGAGGGGTTGGAACAAAAAGTAAACTCTATACGTATAAAAATGCAGATTTTGGAAGGAATGAGGCAACTTACATTTCATGCCATTACACGAAGAACCTAATCTATTGTATTATACGAGGGGGGGGGGGGGGCGTCTGCTAAGTCTCTGGCCTTGTAAAGAAACAGAAAGCTACGGGCACACTTCAGTTCGGATGTGGCCTAGTGGTTAGGACAAGGTACTTCAGGCCGGAGGGACTGGGATTTCTAGTCCTATAGGCACTCCCTGTGGTCTTGGGCAAGCCACTTAACCCTCCATTGCCCATGTTCCCTGTACGTATTAGCGTATGTGTGTCATATCCCCTCGTGTTAAATGTATCTCCCAATTGACTGCTTTGACCCGGTGAAAAGCGGGATATAAATACAGCTAAATAAATAAATAAACAAATGATCTCTCTACAGTTTCTCTGGGTTTTTTTGTATGAAATAAAATGAAATTGCGAGAGATCATTCGGACCACCGGAACTGAAGTGTGCCTGTAGCTTTCTGTTCGTTACAAGGCCAGAGACTTATCAGTCCCCCCTTGTAAGTTGAATTATTAACTGTACGATGTTCAGTGTTGAAACTGTTTATCAGTGACTCTAAAGTTTAAGTAAACCCTTGGTTCAGAAGACAGTTTCTAGCTGGATTCTATTTATTAAGAAGAGTGAATGTGAGTGTGTCAAGTGGCAACATCTAAATAATTACTGTCATATAGTATGCAGTCCCCTCACAAGTCTGAACCCTGATACCTAACACTCCAGGAGCTCAGAGAAACTCTCGACAGCAGCTTCTTGGACCAGTCTACTCCCTTGTCTGCCTAGCAGTTTATGACGACTGCTTGGATCACACAGAAAGGAGGGGTGAGGGGGGGGGGGTGTTACATTTGCACTAGAACTCTGCTCTCTTCATGTATACGTGTGCATATATTATATATGTATTGAAATCACATTTTAATTCCCAGACCAAAGTGAACTGCCACCTTTAGGAGAAGGGAGAGACCCTCATACAGAGTAAAGCAAACTACCCACTTTTATTTAGACCAAGAAGAGTAAGGCCTCTCTAACGTTGCTCTCAAGTTCATTCTCCATTAGAGGAATCGTACTGGGATTCAGAGCTCACTTTCCTATAATAAATCCCAGAAACTTCTCTTGTTATTTCGAGATGTTTTCAAGGGCGGTGCATAGGTTCAGAATCTGTCCCTAGAAAATCAATTCCCAGGAAAGAGAAGGGGAGAGAGAGACAGAAAGCTCCCTAGCACCTCTGAAGGAAGCACATTTTTTTCATCCTAGAGATTCAGGCACTTACTGGAAACCGCTCAAATAGTGCGTGAGAAACTACCACCTACGTTGCCCTGTACTGGAATTTGACCTCTTCCCCTCCCCGAATTGCCCGGGTAATTCTATTGTGGTGGATCAAAGCTTTATGGGGCCGTTGAAAGAAGAAATACAACTTCTTCCACCCGACAAAAGAACAACGGCTGGACAAGATGCTAGCCTGGTAAACACGGCCTTTGGCAGGCAAACTCCTTAATGAGTCACTGTGACTGGCAAATGCTGTGATGCAAAAATGTTAGACCATTTGTATCAACCCGAACAGCAAAACTCTCCTTTGGTGAGGACCTGCTGCTGGGGCAATAACTCACCAGGACTGGGGCTTCCATTTCAGTAGCTTTTAGCTCTGAACTCTGTCTGGTACAAATGGAAAACATAAAAGATGCTTCTTACAGGACGGCCAACTCAAAAACACACTTCACTCCAATTCAATTCAATGCAATGAATCTCCTACACACTGGTTAGCCACGTTATGGTGAAAGGGACCTTAATAAAGCAGCAAATTAACAGCGGTTTAAGCACTGTATATGCCTATGTAATATCCAATCACTGGTCCCAAGAAATCTTCTGCTTGCACACTTTTAGAAACTTTTTCTGATGCATTTAAATATATTTCTTAGCACCAAACATTTGATCGCTTATCTGTCCAGGTGGTTCATACTGGCAAGGCACTGCTAGGGCTTCATGCATGTGAAATAAACCACTGCTGAAAACGATGTTTAGATATCCAATGCCGACTGAAGTTTCATCGATAGTACTGATTGCTTCAGGGGCGTCTCATGTGCATGGAGCCATCACTGCGAGGTGCAGCTTTGAAACACCTCGACAAATGTTTGGCACTAAGAAATATTTTAAATGCATGAGAAATGTTTTCTAAAAAAAACAGAATATGCATTGGGACTGGTGACTGAATATTAAGTTGGCATACATGATATTTAGCTTGCTGTTAATTTCCACATTACAGAGGTCCTTTATTACCATAACAAGGCTAAGCAGGGTATTTGAGATCCATTTCATTGAAGCAAAGTGTGTTTTTAAGATGGATATTTTACACGCTTTCACACTTCGTAGTGTTGGAGGCCTTACAGGACAGCGACATCTATGGCATTGTACTGAGAAATAAAAGATAGTCAAGGTGACTTCTATGGGGCCCTTGTACAAAAGTGCGCTATGGTTTTGCACCAACAATGCGCAAAAACACAGCGTGATAAGTGCAAAACCACCACATTACCTGTTCGGGTCATGGAAGCATTTCCCTGATAGGTAACAAATGGTAATGCAGGGCACAATTATTGCAGATAGCTTCACCTACTGAAGCGGAAGTAATTGCGCCCACACTAACTATCTGATGTACAATTATTATGCCGATGGCGCAGTGCTCGATATGTCTGCTCTTCGCCCCTAACCCACCCATTTTGACCTCCATCGCACGATTCGCAGATAGGGTGGAAATTGGCCTACGCTAACTGTGCATTAACAGTCAGGGCTGGCTGAACCATTAGGAAAAATAGGCAATTGTCTAGGGCCGCAGCTTCTGCGAGGTGTCAAAAAGCAGGGAATTCAAAGTTAAACAGTAGATTCTGACAGCCGGGGGGAGGGGGGGGCATAAGGCTTAAAGTTTGCCTAGGTGGCCAACATCTTGAGCTATCTGGGGCTGGTCCTGCTAACAGTTACCGCGGGCCGCAGTGCACGGTTAGCATGTGCCAAAACCCTCCGTAACTGCATAGCGCGCTTTACTAAAAGGGCTCCTGTGTATTATGAATTGCAGTGTTTGCCCTCCCTCTCAATCCCAAGGCATACCTACATTTTCAAAAGTGTCGAAGGTTCACCAACCTTCATGGGGCAGGTAGCGTGGACATGGGAGAGGACTCGTGACCGAAAGAAAAAGATGTGGAATCACTGAGCACTGTAGTCTGGAAGGACTCAAAGGAGAATGCTCAGGAGAATATACTACATAAAGCAGGGCCTGGCTATATGTGCCTATTAATTCCCAAACTCCGGGGCCCATGTGGTATCGAGGAAGGAGAGAGGCATGTGTGACCACACATGTGCTCCTATATGCTTAAGAACCAATAATGTGTTTGTTATTGCTGGGAGGAGATGAGAACAGAGCCTACGAACTGGTTGGGACCTTTTCTGGACACGCCTGGTCAGTTCTGAAGGCAGATTGGTTGGGAAACACTGATTACTGTATGGTTAGCATGTCTCCTCTTTTATTTCACTGTACCTCGCTTTTGATACCCAGAGAGCATTGCGAGGAGTAAAACACCAATGAATAAAACACACAAAGGCACATTTTAGACCGTATGTGGAGATCACATTAGAAACATCTAGGTTGGGATGAACACAATTCCGGTGATATTTTTGAGAAAGTTCTGCCAAATGGGGAACCTTTTCTATAATATGTATAAGGAAATGCAAGAATACAGTTAGAGGTCTTCATTATGAAGCATATGAGGACAGACTTAAAGATCTTAATATGTATACTTTAGAAGAAAGGCGGGACAGGGGCGATATGATAGAGATATTTAAATACCTCCATGGTCTCTTTCAATTGAAGGCAAGCTCTGCTACGAGGGGACATAGCATGAGTGAGAGGGGATAGACTCAGGAGTAATATATGGAAATATGTTTTTACGGAAAGAGCGGTAAATGTGTGGAATAGTCTCCCAGTGGAGGTGGTGGACACAAGGACAGTATCTGAATTCAAAAAAGCATGGCACAATCACAGAGGATCTCTAAAGGAAAAAAGGGGAGTGTTGTAGTTGATATGGAAGGGCAGACTAGATAGGCCATGTGGTCTTTTTCTGCCATCATGTTTCTGTGTTTCTATTCATGGATAGCGAAGGGAGCCAATTTACAAACCTATGGGGAAAACACAGCAACTTACATGTATAAGTTTGTATTTTGCACCATACATGTATAACGTATATGCTCAAACCATGCTGCCAAAAATCCCCCTTGCAGTTTCTATATATTAGTTGCATCTATGTGTGCATTTACCCCGTTCTAACATTTATTTCCTTATCGTCCCTCCAGTCTAGTCCCGAACCTCTGGGTTGTGCTCCTCCTCCAGTAGCTTTGGAGACTGAGAAATGTCATCCTTTTAATGACCCTGGAATAAATACAGAGGGGACCGCCTCCTCACTCCAGTTCCCTCAGTCTCCAAGCAGCTGGAGAGTAGTGAGCCCGGAGGTTAGGGGCTCACTAGAGGAGCAATTAAGGATATTAGAGAGTTAGAAATTGGGAGAAATTTAGTAGTTTTCAGTAATGCAAATTTAAATTCAATTTCTTATTTTTAAGGGTCTGTGTCTTTAAATTGGTTTGAGTGATTAAGGCTCCCCCTCACCCCTCCTGGTTAGTTGTAAGGAGAGAGGAAGGAGAAAGGCAGCACCAAGAAAACAGTCATTTAAGGGGGAGAGAGGACTCCAGTTCCCGATCCCACATAGCTGGGTGAGGAACCAGTGCCTGAGGCTCTGCAGCGCACCAGAAGTCATTGCCTGAGAGGGTGCAGAGCCGACGGCAGATGATCGGGGGAAGCGGCGGCTGAGGAGAAAGGAGCTAAGCCTTGCCTTTGAGGCGCTCAGGCCGGACAGCGGCGGAGGACAGAGAAAGGCTGCAGCAGCGAGAGAGAGTATAAACCCCGTCAAGGTAAGCCGCCGGTGACAGGACGTGAGTCTGCGGAGCACGTGTGTTGCTGCAGGCCCGACTGCGTGGTTCAGCGCGGGAAGCGCTGTTTTACATCGGGCAAGCTGAAAGGTCTCCGTTTTTGGCGGCAGAGCTTCGTTTTAGAGGAGTTTCTTCAGCACACAGGAGTGTGCAGAGGCTGTATGCTGGAGGTGACCATGATGGAACAAGCCTTAGGGATGGTCTCAGAGGGTCCCAAAGGGGTGGTAGAACCTTTGCAGGAACCGGTTTCCCCAGCCGAGCAGCCGTTGGAGCCCGTGGCGGGATCTTCCTCTGCTCCAGATTTTCCTCCTACCCCGGCGCCGCTGCCGGGGGGCCTGGAGGCAATTTTTACCCCGGCATTCGTTACGCTAATTCAGCAGGCATTTGGGGGTGTTAAGAGGGCCTTTCCATCTCCATCTTCGGAGGCGGAGCCAGCAGAGAAGTGGCCAGGTACACCATTTGCTATAGGATCAGCAAGGGTTCCAGCTAAGAGGTCCCAAGTTAGACAGGGACACGGATCAGTCTGTGGCGTCCGAGGTGGTTCTCTCTGAAGAAGGAGATCAGGACCTAGAGTTTGAAGAGGAGTTAGAGGAAGGAGAACCACGAAGACCAGGCTAGGGTGGTCCGCATTTTCCGCAGAGAGGAGTTACCAGCCCTCATTTCAGAGACGCTCAAGGCACTTAATATGCCGGCGCTGGGGTCGGCAGAGGATGCGACTTTGGAAGATCCCTTGTTGCAGATCTTTCGGAAGACTCAGAGGGCATTTCCGATACACAAGGTTGTCAAGAAAATGATTCAAGGAGAATGGGATTTGCCGGAGGCAGCTCTCAAGGGATCCAGAGTTATGGGCCATCTTTACCCGCTGGTGGAGCAGGATAAGGAGTTGTTTCAGTCCCCGAGGGTGGATGCGGCTGTCGCCGCTGTTACCAAGAAGACTACCATTCCTGTAGAGGGTAGCGCGGCTCTTAAGGATTCTCAGGATAGGAAGTTGGATACCTTGTTGAAGCAAGTATTTGACATAAGCGCGCTATCAGTACAAGCTTCTATTTGTGAAGCATGGGTAGCTAGAGCTTGTTTGCATTGGTCTCAGCGGATTCAAGGAGAACAGATGGGGCAGCGGCCGCAGAAGTGGCCAGGCTAGAGTCGGGGACAGCCTATCTGGCAGATATCCATTATGACCTTATCCGTAGGTTATCTAACAGTATGGCTTCGGTGGTGGCGGCATGGTGGTATTTGTGGCTGCGCAACTGGGCAGCAGATAGTTTGTCTAAGGCTAGGTTGGGTAAGCTGCCGTTCAGGGGAAAACTTCTTTTTGGAGAAGATCTGGATAAGCTGGTGCAGGACCTAGGCAAATCCAAAGGGGGTGGCTCCTAGAGGATAAGCAGAAGCAGGGGCATTCAAATGTACCTCCTAAGACTCTACAGAGGGAGTTTCACCGGTTTTGTTCCTCTAGATTCAACCAAAGCCAGAGGGGGTGGTTTCCCTATCGAAGCCAGGGGTTTCGGGGGTTTTGAGGAGCAGGCAGAGGTTTTGCAGCCCCCTCCTCAAATCTTAGGAAGACACAATGAAGTGAGGGGGACCCAGGTGGGAGTAGTACCGGTAGGGGGTCGGCTACAAGAGTTTTATCCTGCCCTGGTCCAGATAACTTCGGACCAGTGGGTGCTGGAGGTTATCCGAGAAGGTTATGCTTTGGAATTTCTATGGCTGGTAACCTACTTGTACGTTCAGTCCCCCTGCAAAGCATATCTCAAATTCGACACCATCAAGCAGACAGTAGAGAGACTAGTAGCCCTCAAGGCAATAGTGCCGGTTCCCACGGACGAATGCGGTTCCGGTTGGTACTTCATTTATTTCGTGGTGCCAAAGAAAGAGGGAACTTATCGCCCAATTCTGGATCTAAAAAAGAGTAAATCGTTGTCTCCGAGTGTCTCATTTTCACATGGAAACATTGAGGTCGGTCATAGTGGCCATAAGGAAAGGGGAGTTCCTTACATCCCTGGACTTGTCGGAAGCGTACCTGCACATTCCCATTCGGCAGGAACATCAAATGTTTCTCTGGTTTGCAGTGCCTATGGGACATTTTCAGTTCCAAGCATTACCTTTCAGCCTAGCTACGGCACCAAGGACGTTCACCAAGGTGATGGTAGTGGTAGCCGCATCGCTGAGAAAGGACGGCATCCTAGTACACCCTTATCTGGATGATTGGCTAATTTGGGCGAAGTCAGGAGACGAAAGCGAGACGGCCACGGCCAGGGTTGTAGCATGTCTCCAAAGCCTAGGTTGAGTAGTCAATGGGGCAAAGAGTACATTGACTCCGTCGCAGAGTCTGGAATACCTGGGAGCAAGGTTCGATACGGCAGTTGGCAGAGTGTTCCTTCCTCAGCATCGAGCGAGAGGTCTCAGGAAGTAGGTACGCAAGTTTCTGAAAAGGCCGCTTCCCATGGCGTGGCATTATCTACAGTTGCTCGGGACAATGGCAGCAATGCTCGAGCTGGTGCCATGGGCGAAGGCCCATATGAGGCCGTTACAGAAGGCGCTGCTCAGGCGGTGGTCTCACCAGAGCGATGATCTGTCCCGGGGGTTGCCCTGTCCGAGAGAGACGCAGAAAGCGCTGCGGTGGTGGTGGCTTCCAGGGAATCTGAAGAAGGGGATGTCCTTGGAGACGCCCGATTGGATAGCCCTGACAATGGATGCCAGCCTACTGGGCTTGGGAGCTCACTTCCAGGGAAGAATTGCTCAAGGGCAATGGGCAGATCAGGAGAAGCGCTGGGCAATCAACAGGCTGGAACTCAGAGCGGTAGCATTAGCCTTGCAGGTGTTTCAGCCTTATGTGCGCGGGAAAGCGATTTGAGTATTCTCCGACAACGCGAATGTGGTAGGCTACATCAGTTGGCAAGGAGGCACAAGCAGTGTGGCACTGGAGGCCGAGGCAGAGCAGTTGTTCGAGTGGGTCGAGCTGAACCTCGGGGCTCTATCGGCAGCGCATGTGGCAGGAGTAGACAATGTCGAAGCCAATTTCTTGAGTCGGGTGAAGGTAGATCCAGGAGAGTGGATTCTTCATCCAGAAGTATACGAAATGGTGGTACGTTGATGGGGGTCACCAGTAATGGATCTCATGGCAACTTTTCATTCGGCAAAGGTCAGTCGTTTCTTCAGCAGAAGACGAGAAAGAATGTCGGAGGGCCTGGATGCTCTCATTCAGGGTTGGCCAGTGGAGCAACTCTTGTACGTGTTTCCACCTTGGGTATTGATAGGCCACGTAGTTCAACACATCGAACTACACAAAGCATTGGTGATCTTAATAGCATTGGATTGGCCAAGGAGACCTTGGTATGCAGATCTCAGGAGACTGTTGGTGGAGTGGTCCTTGGCGTCTACCAGTCAGGAGAGACCTATTGTCTCAGGGACCACTATACATGCCCCAGGTGGATCAATTCTCGCTTATGGCAAGGCTGAGAGCAAGGGGCTATTCCGCAGCAGTGATTTTGACATTACTGAAGGCGCGAAGAATGTCTACTTCATTGGCGTATGTGTGAGTATGACGCGTATTTGAAGCTTGGTGCGCAGAAAAGGAGTTAGATGCGTTAAGGAGGACTTCAATTCCGCAGATTCTCACGTTCTTATAGGACGTATTTCAGAAAGGTTTAGCGGCCTCCTCCTTGAGAGTACAGCTAGCAGCGCTGTCCTGTTATAGAGGTAAGATTAAAGGGATGGCCATGGGAGCACACCCGGATGTGAAACGTTTTCTACGGGCAGTGTTGCTGATGAGGCCACCAGGTCATCAGGTAGTTCTGACATGGGATCTTTCATTAGTTTTGGAGGCGTTAGGGCGAGAACCCTTTGAGCCATTGGCAAGGTCATCTTTGAAGAATCTAACTCGCAATGTGGTCTTTTTGGTAGCGATTTGTTCAGGCAGGAGAATTTCAGAGTTGCAGGCCTTGTCTTGCTGAAAGCCCTTTCTCTCCTTTCACGATTCGAAGGTGGTATTGAGGCCGGTTCCATCTTTTTTTACCAAAAGTGGTATCACCTTTTCATATGAATCAGGTAGTTTCTTTGCCAGTTTTTGGGGGAGGACCCGAGTCTTCGTCGGCAGAGCATTTGCATTGGCTGGATGTTCGCCGGGCTTTAAAGAAATATATTAGGCGAACGGCTGATTTCAGAAAGTCGGATAGGCTTTTTGTTCTCTTTGGTGGTTCAAAGAAAGGGGAAGTGGCTTCAAAAGCTTTCATTGTCAGATGGATTAAAGAGGCGATAGCGTCGGCGTATCTGCTGAAAGGCAAGCGAGTACCAGAAGGGCTGAAAGCTCATTCGACTAGGGTTCAAGCGGCTTCCTGGGCAGAGTACAAGTTGGTCCCGGCGGTTGAAATTTGTAAGGCGTCGACCTGGTCGTCCTTAAGTTCATTTGTAAGGCACTAGCGTCTAGACGTGCAGGCGGAAAGGGATACCTGTTTTGGCACGGCAGTGCTTCAGGTGGGGATAGCAGGTCCCGCCCGTTGATTTATTTCACTGCTCTGTTACCTACCCAGAGGTTCGGGACTAGACTGGAGAGACGATAAGGAAGGTGAAATTAGACTTACCTGCTAACTTAACATAACTTTAACTTTTATTTCTTTACATTTTCTCACTAATACTCTTAATATCTTTGTTTGTAAGACCGCTTTGATTGTATGATAAGGCGGTATAGAAATCCAATTAAATAAATAAATAAATAAAATAAATAATTGTAGTTCCTTGAGGAACTCCAGTCTAGTCCCGTATCCCGCCCGGGTGTTCATGGTTGGCTAGAGCCTGAAGCAAGCAGTTTATCACAGGTAAGCAAAATATAAGCCTATATGGGTTCTGATTACAAAGGGGAGTGTCGGATCAGGACAGTGGTAAAAGTGTCACTTTGCTCCGTGAGGGGAGGGAGTGGGCCTGAGAAGTTCTACCCAGAGTTAGAATTGGATAAGGGGGATCAGGACGGAAAGTGAGTCTCCCTTAATGTTTACTAGTTCAGTTCGTCTATACTTGTTTGAATACTGGTTTTACTTAATTGTTGCTCCGGTGAGTCTACTTTGTCAATAGGTTACTGGAGTGAAGAGGCGGTCCCTCTATATTTATTCCAGGGTCATCAAAAGGATGACGTTTCTCAGCTCCAAAGCTGCTGGAGGAGGAGCACAACCCAGAGGTTCAGGACTAGACTGGAGTTCCTCAAGGAACAACAATTAGCAGGTAAGTCTAATTTCACCTTATTTATTACCGCCCCTTCCATCAATCAGGGGCAGTTTACATTGAACAAAAATTCCAGAACTTGGTTACAGAGAACATATCAAAACTATAATACAATGAATTATATACATGTCAGCTAGGCACCTATACAGAGGTATTGTGGAAGCGGAATCTGAACTATTTGCAGTACAGAATGACGGAAGAGCGGGTTACATGGGAGTATTCCCACCAGGGGGGTCATGGATAGATGTAGGGGAGGATGGGATAGTAGAGGTGGATGAGTTATAGTATTCTGCGAAAAGAAGGGGTTTTAGTGTTTGTGGGACGTTTGTAAGTCCTTGGTTGATCTGTTAGAATCAGGGAGAGAGTTTCAAAGGGTGGGAGCTATATACCTCAAGGTCCTATTGCTGGTAGCTTGCTTAGTTTTTTGTACTGAGGAGGGTATGGCTAGATTTCATGAAACCTTATTCATGATTTCCACTTGAAAGGGCAATGTCCTTTCAAGTGGAAATCATGAATAAGGCTTCTAAAATAATCCCTTAATAAAGAACCTAAGACAGGGTTTCTCCACCCAGTCCTCAGGACACACCTAGCCAGTCAGGTTCTCAGGATACCCCTAATGAATATGTATGAGAAAGATTTGCATGCACTGTCTCCATCGTATGCAGATCGCTGGTTATCCTGAACACCTTACTGGCTAGATATATCCTGAGGACTGGGTTGAGAACCCCTGACCTGAGGAATATATATATATAATCAGCAGAGCGGCAGGTGTAGAAAGGGCATGGGGAACGGCAGGGGAGCTCATAAGAAAAGCATGCCCCTAACTTTAATCTGTGAATCAAGCTGACTCCTGTTTCAGGGAGGGCAGAATGACCTGCTGTGGAAAGATAGTGCGTTTTGTTGCCTGGGTAGGAACTTGAATTGCTGTGAGAGGTAGGTGAAGGCACTCTAGAGCCTCTGTGGGAGGACCGGATGGTTTAGTACTCACATTGTGAGACAAAGAGACAAGAGAGCTGCCAAGACTTTGAGTGCTAATCCTGGCCCTTGTGTGGCCTTGAACAATTCGTTCTATTTTGTGTTGCGTGCCTCATGTTTACTGAATGTTAATAGAATAATAAAAATGACTGTGGTTTTGTGTCTCTCTTGTAAAGTAGCCACACTATGAGCCAATCAGGATAGCCGGCTCTCTCTTCTAGGCATATGGCTCCTTAGGTGTCAAACTAAGTCCTTGGAATGATTTCAATAGCAATTTAAGTTATTGATTGGATGCAACTGTTTTACTCTTAATGAGGTTAATTTATAACAGGTCATCTATGAGTGAAGGCCACGCAGGGGCCTATTCCAAGCCCATTTTTTAAAGACGCAGGTGCCTATGTCTCTTCATAAACCACTAGCAGAAACCTGCAGCTAAATCAGAGCTGCGGATATTTAGACCTGCTTGGAAGCAGATGAAATATTTGTATGTGCATTGCAAGTCAATTAACGCTCTGCCCAATCTCCTCCCCAGAACACAGATACTCTCATGCTAATTACACATATGTGCCAAATTGCAACGCACGCATTTTCACGCTTGAAGCAATTTTATAAGAGACCTGTTATGCATGTATGTCAGCATATATGCACAAAACATCCTTTAGAATTACTCCATATATGTCTCGCACATTCTTTTTTCTCTGGTATCTAAATGAAAACACGGGAGGGGGATATTCAAAAGCATTCACAGACCTGCAACCCCTGTAAATGCTGCTCTGTGGGATATTCAACGGCACTGAATATGTGCGGGTGCTGCTGCTACACACCCTGATGCTAACCAGTTGGCACCGAGTCATGCAGGTCGCGCTCCAGGGCGGCACCATCCCTAACTGGGCAGCGGTGATATTGAGCCGCAGCCGAGGTATGAGGTGCAGGAAACAGCAGCCTAACTTTTGCCGCAGAAGCTAAGCAGGCAGAGGCTGAATATTGACGTTGCGCTGTTAGCTTCGCAGCAATCTGGGCAACCCAGATCTTCAATGCCTGAGCCCAGATATCATCCCGGCATTGACTTTCCAGGTTTAAAGTTCAGAGCCGGCAGCTGGCTGCTTCCTCAGCACTGTCCACTGGTGCTGAACATCGGGCCCCAGGCTTTTAAGGCGTTTACCCGAATCTAGCAAGAAATTCAAAACAAGCACCTAGGGAACCCTGATTTGCCTCAGGACTCAGCTGGTGTATCCCATGATATAAATGATCCCAGCACTAGCTATGGGAAGAGGAGGATGGGAGGAAGCGGCTCATTTAAACAGCTCCTCGCGGGGCTGTACCTGTGCCTGCTGTTGCCCTGCTGCCGCCACCTTTTATTCTCTCAGCGGTGGCAGGGCAACAGCAGGCAGCCGAAATGCATCAGAGCAGGGAGGGACCAGATCTGCTGCTGCAGCTGTCTCCACTGCCGTGACTTGAACATTGGGCGCGCGCTCCCCCCCCCCCCCAATACAGCATTACCTGCTCTTGCCCCATTGCCGGCGCCACCGTGGAGAAAACAGAGGGTGGCAGCAGCAGGGCAGGAGCAGACAGCGGCTGGTCGGAGGTATGGGGAGGAGGGGCACGCGCCTGATATGCAAGTGGCACAGGGCGTGATTCTGGCTCGCTACAGGCCTGGCAGTGGTGGCGGCAGCAGCGGAGCGGATAGCAAATTGAAAAACAATAAACACGGGTTTTTCCAATTTCCTGCTAACATGCAGGTCTGACCCCTCTCTCCTCTGACATATACGCGCGTCAGAAGACCATAGTAGCCATTCAAGTGCAGAGTTGCAAAGAGCCGCGTTTGAATGACTGGTCCAGTCCCTCCCTCCTCTGACGCCAGCATACATCAGAGGAGGGGGGATCAGACCTGCATGCTAGCAGGAAATCGGAAAAACACGCGTTTATTGTTTTTCAATTTGCTGTCCGCTCCGCTGCCGCTGCTGCCGATGCCAAGGAACCATGAAAAACGAAGCGAGGCAAGGACACCAGCGTGCGGAGGAGGAGGAGCTGAGGCCAGCAAATGCACCCCTATTTCTTTGTGCCCTGTGCAGCCGCACCACTCGCAAAGGGTTAGTGTGAGAGATAGTGAGTGATAGCTACCTCATATGACCCTATTAGACGGCTGCCTAGGGTGTTAAGATTTTAGTTGCCTTTGATATAAAAAGAGTCTTGTAGTCAAGTTATAAGGCAAAAATAATATTAGGGCTTTATTCCCTGCCCTGAGGGGATATTCCTGGGATACAACAAACAATATGAAACAAAAGAACTGTTGCACAGAAAAATATCTTCTTTCCTTTAGGCACCATCAGCTGGCTGCTTTGCACACGTTCAACATAAAGATACGATATCGTCAGATAAACAAATTGTACAATCCATGGGCACAGGGTCAGAATTATAGCTGCTGTTCTCCCACTGCATTAACTCAGAGTCACTTACGATTGCATATGGGTCACACTCTTCACAGCTGCTGTCTTCCTTAAAACTCTCCTGTGAGTCATGGGCTAGCTTTTCTAGAAAGGGCTCTTTAAATCCAGGGTTCTGAATGCCTGGTATATTAAAAGCTTCCTTCTGGCTTTCCCTCCTTCTCCACGCTGGTGGAATTACTGTGTAACTTTCAGTGTCAAAGTTACTTCTGGTGCCACGCCCTTGCCTTTCAAACCAAACAGAACTTCTTGCCTTTTCTTTAGCCAAGCTAGGTTCCCACCTCTTAGCTGTGGTTCTGTCTCTTATATCTGGGCTTCTGGCAGCTCTCTCCTGGGCTCTCCAACTACCAGGAATCCTAGCAGGGTCCTGGGCACGATGCTGGCTGTTTCCTGCTCTGCTGCCACACCTACTGCTTCCTTCTCTCAGTGGATTTCCTCCAGCATGACGTGTGTTCACTGGATGCTGGCTTAGTCCTCCCAGGTCGCTGCCCCTACTGGCCTTCCCTGGTTCTACCCTGCAGCTTTTATCCTTGTTCTCTTTGCATGCTGCCTGGGTTTCTGAGAACAGGTGTTCCTGATTAGCCTTCCTGCTTCTAGCTACATCAGGACTAGTGCAAGGACATTTTACTCTAATGCCTTTTTGCTTTTCTTGTGCTGAGTTTGTTTGCTGCTCAGCTAATTCTACATGTGCTGAGTTTGTCTGCTGCTCAGCTAATTCTGAGGTAAGTTCCTTACTTTCCCCTAACTCCATGGGCTCTGTACTGTCTGCTGTGTCACATATCCCCCCCTTAAGATATTACGGGATGGGGAACGGCAGTTCTCACAGCACGGAATCTTAGATAAAGCATCGGCGTTCTGATGCAATTTGCCTGCCCTATGCTGTACAGAAAAATTGAACGCCTGCAACGCCAAATGCCAGCGTGTGAGGCGAGGGTTCTGATTCTGCATAGTACCCAACCATTTTAAAGGGGCATGATCAGTTATCAGTATAAAGTGACGGCCTGTGAGATAGAACCTAAGCGCCTCAATCGCCCACTTAATGGCCAGGCATTCCCTTTCCACGGTTGAGTAGTTGCCTTCTGCCCTGGACAACTTCCTACTCAGATACATGACAGGGTGTTCTGCACCCTCAAATTCTTGGGAGAGGACTGCTCCCAACCCTGACTCTGAGGCGTCTGTTTGTAAGATAAAAGGCCGCTTGAAATCTACTCCATATAGCACCGGGGCCTGACATCGTTTTCTCTGTAACAGTGCGAATGCCCCCTCCGCTTCCAGTGTCCACTTCAAATTATTGGGAGCGTTTTTCCTTAACATATTGGTTAGGACAGTACTGCCCTCTGCGAACCGGGGTAGGAACCGCCGGTAATAACCTATAAGCCCTAAGAAACTTCGGAGTTGTTTCTTATTCACCGGTTGTTGAAAGTTTTGCACACTTTCTATCTTACTGAGCAGAGGTCGGACCGTTCCCTTCCAAACCATATGCCCTAAATACTGGACTTCTGTTCCAGCGAACAGACATTTCCCAGGGTTTAAAGTCAATCCTGCCTGCCGTAGGGCCTTCAGACCAGCTTCCACCCTGGGGAGGTGTTGTGCCCAGGTGGTGCTGTGGATGACAATGTCATCCATATATGCCACTGTGTAGTTTTGATGGGGACGTAAAACCTGGTCAATGAGCCTCTGGCACGTCGCGGCCGCCCCATGCAGCCCGAACGGCATACGCCGGAACTGAAATAACCCTAGAGGAGTGCTGAAAGCGGTTTTGGGTCTAGAGGCACGGGTCAACGGTATCTGCCAATATCCTTTGGTAAGGTCAAGGGTGGTCAGATACCATGCCTGCCCTAGCCGGTCCAGCAACTCCTCGATACGCGGCATGGGGTAGGCATCGAAGAGGGAGATGGTGTTAACCTGCCTAAAGTCGATGCAGAAACGCAAGCTGCCATCGGGCTTGGGCACCAGGACTACTGGGCTACACCAAGGGCTCTTGGACTCTTCTATTACGCCCATGTGTAACATATCTTGCACTTGTGATATAACCTCCTTCGTACGAGCCTCCAGCAGGCGATAAGGCCTTTGCCGCACTACTTTCCCGGGAGGGGTGAGAATTTCATGGGCCACAAGGCCGGTTTCTCCCGGCATGGATGTGAGGACATCCCTAAATCGCGTAAGCAATTGGACTAACTGGTGCCGCTGTTGTAGTGACAATTCCGGGCCTATTCTTGGAGCGGGATCCTCTTTACAGTCTATGACCTGGGGACTGAGATCATCCTCCATCCTCTCCTCCGAGGTGGCGGTCATTCCCTTCACCTCCCTCGACCCGGTGGAACCGAACCCGCCTCCTCCCCGGCTGGTAGTCGTCAATAGGGGTACCTCTTTTAGCTCCGGAGACCCAATCTGCTCACAAATAAGCTGGGCCACCCTGTCCCCCACTTTAAGCTCAAAATCTTGCTCCCCGAAATTAAAAAGCAAAATTTTGACCTCTCCCCTGTAGTCCGGGTCTATAACCCCTGTCCCAACATCGATAAAATGTTTGGAGGCCAGTCCAGAACGGGGGGCGATTCGTCCATAACAACCTGTCGGCACTTGTATTTGTAATCCTGTATCTATCAGGGTTTTTCCCCTCTTGGGCACTACCCTATCTACTGCACTAAAGAGATAGTACCCCGCAGCTGCCATGGTCGCTCTTTGTGGGCTCTGGGCGTTTGGGGATGTCTTGCAGAATTTTAACACAAAACCCTCCTTACCACGGGTTTCTGCTTTCACCTGGTTTTCCACATTTGGGCTTGTCTTTTTAGGCTTCGCAAATAGTGGCTCAGGAATTAAGGTTACCATAGCTTCTCCTCTTCCACTGTCCTCCTGTTCAGGCTTCTTTCCCCTTTCTACCTTCATGGGATCTCCTTGTGGGCCCTCCTCTGCCAGATCATTACTCTCCTCTAGGGGATCAACCTGGTCTTCTGTAACTTAGGCTGGAGATTCAACCGAGGGTCTATCCCCTTCTGGGTATAGGCCTTCCCCTAGTCCTTGGTCAAATGGTGGCCAGTCCCTACCCAGTACTAAATCGAAAGGTAATCTTGGAACTAGGGCGACTAGAACTTTCCTGCGGGTTCCTAACCCTTTTATTACTAGCTGTAAAGGGGGTAACAAGTGGAGGCGCCATGGATGCACCTTATTTTGGCTACTCCTTGTGTTTGACTCGGGGTGGAACCAGAGCGGGCCTGTATGGTTTGCCATAATTTTCCCGAAACCATACTTTGGTCCGCGCCTGAGTCAAGTAATGCTTTAGCGGGGACTCCTTGTACTTCAGCATCTATACGGAACCCTGCCTGTATGCTTTTTCTGTCACCTGTTATCAGAGCTGTACGCCATATACAATCTTTTTTCATGTGACCAATTTTCCCACATTTAAAACATTTTTTAATGCATTTCTAGCATCCCTCTTAGGCAAACATTCATTCACGTTTTGCGTATACATCCTAGGCTCTTTGACTGCCTTTCCAGAATTGACCATACCCCACTTATTCCCAGCGCCTCCTTGTGGCCTATTAGCCAATTCGGCTTCCATGAACCGTTCTGTGAGCTGCGCGACTTCGGCTGAGGTCTGGCAATTCTGCAAGGTTAAAAATGCTTTCACTTCTGCCGGAACTGCTTCCGAGAACTGTTTTAATACAATCGTATCCAATATACTTTCCAGAGTCTTCCCCTCTGGAGTCAACCACTTCCAAACCAGGCTGCGCACCCTCTGGCACAGCGCCTTAGGTGTTTCACCTGGTTGGAGACGGGTAGGCCTTAGCATACGCCGATAGACCGTAGGCATTAGGCCTAGCCTATCCTTTATTGCTTTCTTTACTTCTCCATAGTCAGTTGCCAGGGTAGCTGGCATGGCTTGGTATGCTGATAAGGCCTCTCCTGTTAAGGAGGTGGCCAGCCTGACTGCCCAGTGCTCTTTGGCCCAATGTGCATTGAGGTCTACCCTCTTGAATGCCTCAATAAAATCGTCAAAATTATCAGCCTCAGTCATTTGTCCAAATGCCAATGCCCCACAGTTATGTGGGCCTACCCCACAGAAATTTATTTAGTATACATTTGTATACCGCTACTTCCAGCGATCAGCAGCGGTTTTTTTTTTGATTACAGATTGGAAATTGTCAAATCATGACAGGAAATTTTTGAGGTATAAACACATTGATTAGACAGGAAAGCACAGCACACAGAGAACTATTTTACAGGGAACATGGGCTATGGAGGGTTAAGTGGCTTGCCCAAGACCACAAGGAGCACCTGTGGGACTAGAAACCCCAGTCCTTCCGGCCCAAGGTTGCTGTCCTCTAGTGGGATTTGAACCCCCGACCTTCCGGCCTGAAGTACCTTGCCCCAACCACTAGGCTACTCCTCCACTCCAGAAATGCTGTTGCGGTGGTTTCTCCTCCCTTCGTTCGTCCAGCAGAGTGTGTACCAGTTCGGTCAGGGGCTTCTGTTGGAGTTACAATGCCGCCATGGCCTGCTTTTGGCTCAGCTGAGCCATCTCCGCTTGCTTCTCGAACTGTGCGCTCATCCATCTTAGGACTTCTTGAACATCCATCTTGATGCTCACCCACTCTGGAAACAAACAAAAGAAAACACCAAGTGTGGCACTACTAATGTTATTGTGCCTAGTCCCACCTTCCTTTTTAGCTACACCTTCTCACTCGAATCCCCCTCAGCCTGTGCCCATATACCATTATCTGAGCCAGGTGGAGATTCACACTTTGAGAAGGGGCTTATCCTTTCCCTCAGGATCTGGAACCTTCTTGGCGTGTCCAGCCTTGGCACTCGTAGGATTCCTCTGCGTTGTTCCTCTGTTGTATCACGGTTGTATGCTCCTCTTAGGAATAGATCCTGCCAACTACGCCATTTGTGAGAGATAGTGAGTGATAGCTACCTCATATGACCCTATTAGGCGGCTGCCTAGGGTGTTAAGATTTTAGTTGCCTTTGATACAAAAAGAGTCTTGTAGTCAAGTGGTAAGGCAAAAATAATATTAGGGCTTTATTCCCTGCCCTGAGGGGATATTCCTGGGATACAACAAACAATATGAAACAAAAGAACTGTTGCACAGAAAAATCTCTTCTTTCCTTTAGGCACCATCAGCTGGCTGCTTTGCACACGTTCAACATAAAGATACAATATCGTCAGATAAACAAATTGTACAATCCATGGGCACAGGGTCAGAATTATAGCTGCTATTCTCCCACGGCATTAACTCAGAGTCACGATTGCATATGGGTCACACTCTTCACAGCTGCTGTCTTCCTTAAAACTCTCCTGTGAGTCATGGGCTAGCTTTTCTAGAAAGGGCTCTTTAAATCCAGGGCTCTGAATGCCTGGTATATTAAAAGCTTCCTTCTGGCTTTCCCTTCTTCTCCACGCTGGTGGAATTACTGTGTAACTTTCAGTGTCAAAGTTACTTCTGGTGCCATGCCCTTGCCTTTCAAACTAAACAGAACTTCTTGCCTTTTCTTTAGCAAAGCTAGGTTCCCACCTCTTAGCTGTGGTTCTGTCTCTTATATCTGGGCTTCTGGCAGCTCTCTCCTGGGCTCTCCAACTACCAGAAATCCTAGCAGGGTCCTGGGCACGATGCTGGCTGTTTCCTGCTCTGCTGCCACACCTACTGCTTCCTTCCCTCAGTGGATTTCCTCCAGCATGACGTGTGTTCACTGGATGCTGGCTTAGTCCTCCCAGGTCGCTGCCCCTACTGGCCTTCCCTGGTTCTACCCTGCAGCTTTTATCCTTGTTCTCTTTGCATGCTGCCTGGGTTTCTGAGAACAGGTGTTCCTGATTAGCCTTCCTGCTTCTAGCTATGTCAGGACTAGTGCAAGGACATTTTACTCTAATGCCTTTTTGCTTTTCTTGTGCTGAGTTTGTTTGCTGCTCAGCTAATTCTACATGTGCTGAGTTTGTCTGCTGCTCAGCTAATTCTGAGGTAAGTTCCTTACTTTCCCCTAACTCCATGGGCTCTGTACCGTCTGCTGTGTCACACTAGGTATGGCGCTGGCACCTCGGTTAGCGATGAGGCTCAGCCCTCAGTGAACCACACGCAGATGCATTTTCCTCTCTTAACGTCACATTTGTTTATTTATTTATAGTCTCTTATATACCACGCTATTCAGCATCAGCGTGGTTCACAATAAACAAAGAGTTACACAATTCAACGGTACTTTATGTTTTATTCCATAGAAATAGTATCGGTCTATGATAAACATGCTGCGATCAATATTTGATTTATGGCGTGTACACACAGACATTACAGCCACCAATTATCCTGATGCAGAAGAGCAGATTTATGTGCTGTTGGGCTATCCAGCATTACTCACGCATCTCTTACGTTCCTGTCAGTTTTATGACATGCTATGTGTCACTCTGTGATCTGTTTCCCCAGCCGACTGAATGTGACCCCAGCCACCAGTACTTCCCAAACATAGTTAAATTGGTCACACAGGTGCAGTAGTTTAGCAGAATGTTGGTGCCCCAGTACCTAACATAGCAAAGACCTCAACCCAGAATGTTCTTCCAAAACCTACAGAATACTGCAGAGGGACATTGAGATCTACAGAAACAGTAGCAGGGCCACTTTTTGCTTCTGTCCTAGCAATGGTGAGTTTAAGAAAGCCTGGAATAAACACAGAGGTTCCCCATTTATCTCTCCCCTCTATTAACCCCCCTATTGTCCTTAGTCTCTCCACTCCCAGGTTACTAACTTATTAACCATTCCTCCCATTTCTCATGCATAAAAGGTGTGACAAAAAAGGAATGACACTGTCCCATAAATGTTTTATTACAAAATCTACAGAGAAATTACGCATTGTCCCCTTCAAAGTAATCCCCCCAGAGTTAAGGCACTTCTGCATTCGCTTCTGCCATGTACGGAGGCACTTGGCAAAGTCCTCCTCCTTGAGGTCCCTCAGCTCCCTCGTCACAGTGGCCTTGTTCTCTTCTATAGAGGCAAAATGAGTTCCTTTGAGCACAGTCTTCAGCCCGGGGAAGAGCCAGAAGTCATATGGTGTGAGATCTGTGGAATAAGGAGGGTGGTCGAGAGCTGTGATCTGTTTGTTGGCCAAGAACTGCCTCACACCGAGCACGGTGTGTGTGCGGGCGTATTGTCGTGCTGGAGCAGCCACAACTTGTCTTTTCACAGATCCCACCTGCTGCACTGAACCTGGTCATGGAGGCGATTGAGGACCTGCTGGTAGAAGTGCTGGTTGACTGTCTGACCCTCAGGCACAAACTCATGATGGACCACTCCCTTCTGGTCGAAGAATGTGATCAGCATGACCTTGATCCTTGATTTGGACATGCGTGCCTTCTTGGGTCTGGGTGACAGTCGAGTCTTCCACTGCCGGCTCAGTCTCTTGCTTTCAGGGTCGTACTGGAAGACCCAACTCTCATCTCCTGTGATGACTCGGCCAACGAACTCTGGATCTTCTCTAGAGTCTCGACAAACATTGACCCGGTGCTTCTTCTGGTCATCCAATAAAAGCTTGGGCACCATCTTGGCACACATCTTCTGCATCCCCAGTTCCTGCACCAAGATGGTCCACACTGACTCCCTGTTCATACTGAGCTCCTCAGCTATCATCCGCACCGTCAATCTGCAATCACTCTGCACCAGCTGGTTCACTCTGTCAATGTTCTCAGCCGTCTTTGTTGTGTAAGGCCGTCCTGACTTGGGGTCAATCTCCACCTCCAGTCTTGCAGCATTTGTGCCACTCGAAGACTCGCGGCCTTGACATTGCTTCTTCTCCATAAGCCTTTTGGAGAAGTTGGAGACACTCAGTTGAGCCCTTCTCCAACTTAACCAGAAATTTCAAGTTGATTCTTTGCTCCATATTTCTCCCACCTCCTGTTGCATGACAAAGCGATAGAGCAGTGTGCTACAAAAAAACCTGAAAAAGAAAAACAGAGTGAGAGAGATGAAAAATATCATAGCAGAATAGTGGTGAGATGTTGCACAACACAGTGACATAAGCGGTTAGCCAATTGGCATTGAGTCATGGGCGTGGCTGCCACAGTCTTGTTTCTTTTTTGTCACACCTCGTATATGGAAGCCTCACATCAATCAGCTTCTATTTTCTAGCGCCATCTTTAAGGATTTCTTTCCCTGTTCATAATCAATTGGAATCCTTTTGCAAGAACTTTAAAGCATTCCTGAAACCCACTTTTTCAATCTAGCTTTGCAGGACTGACTACTCAGCCTAAGGTGGAAGTTGTATTTACTCCCATACCCTTTCTCCTTAATTTATCTCATCATTCCTATTTTGAATTGGCATTCTTTTCCAAAATGTTAGCAATAGTAAACTGCTCTGAAACTCTTTGGTATAGGACGGTATTTAAAATATTAAATAGACATAAACATCCCTAGATACAACAACCAAAGATCAACTTGAGCCTAAAACTATGCACCAGAAATAAACATGGGAAGACTAAATGCACCTTATTTATTTATTTACATTTCTTATATACCGCACTATTTGACATCAGCGCGGTTTACATCGAACACAAAAGTTCAGCACAAAAACAAGTGTCTGAGTTACATTAAAGAGGGTCAATAAACTTGGCTAACAAGGTAATTATGAATCACAGGAAGGGTGCTGATCTGCTATCATCTCCTGTGCTTCTGTTTTCCACACTGTCTCTCACCTACTATATACGAGGGGATTGCTGGTATAATTTTTAATCTGCTTTTTTTGTGAAAACTGTCCTCAGTCACTATTGATATTAGTGTAGTCCTATTACCCTATAGCAGAGGTCCTCAAGATGTACCTAGTCAGTCAGGTTTTCAGGAGAAGCAATGAATATGCATGATAAGAGATTTGCATACAATGGAAGCAGTGCATGCAAATGTCCCTCATGCATATTCATTTGGTTATCCGGAAAACCTGACAGGTCAGGTATGTCACAAGGACTGGGTTGAGAACCACTGCCCTATAGCCGCTTTGACCCGGTGAAAAGTGGGATATAAATACAGTTAAATATATAAATAAATAGCAAGAAAAACTTACAAAATCCTGCACTGTCAACCAGCATTTGCCAATTTAAATATTTCTTCATGGAAATGGGGCTGGATGCATAAAACTGCCTCCTCCGGCGGAGGTGATGGAGGCAGAAACAGTCAGAGAATTCCAGAAAGCTTGTGACAGGCACAGAAGATCCCCAGATTGTGAAGTAGCAAGGGGAAGAAATAAACTGCGGCCTATGGTACTGAAAGACTACCTGGGTTTCATGGACGTCATCTGCCGTCACTGCTTTTGTAATGCTTTTAGTCTAAAAAGCTGTCTACTGTTTAACAAGTTATATCTAGATCAAACATCGGGGAATAGTCTTTTATGATTTTAATGAGGTTTAAGGTTACACTTATGCCAGTAAACCCAGAGGTGCAGCGATTTAGCAGCCATATCTAAAGGGAGCTGATAGAGCCATGGTGCCACCTAGTGGTGATGAATAGTTTTGTTTGCCACCGACAGGAGCATTTCAGTTCTACCCTGATATGAGAAAACATTCAGGTTCTAGTACCCCATGTAAAGCGTAGTTACTCACCTGTAACAGGTGATCTCTGGGAACAGCAGGAATTTAGTCCTCACATATGGGTATCATCGGTACCCACGGAGCCTGCGCAGGAACGCTCCCCAGTGTCCAATAGGAACGCTTTTGGGAGCATCCCTCAGCACATGCGCGCTGCCTTCCTGCCTTTCCAACTGTCCCTCTTCAGTTAAGTTTGTAGCTGAGTGAAAGGATAGAGGGAGTGAGAAAAGAGACAAAGAGAGAGAGAGAGACAACTCCTAGGGGAGGTGGGTGGGTTGTGAGGACTAAATTCCTGCTTGTTCCCGAAGATCACCTGTTACAGGTGAGTAACTACGCTATCTCCAGGAACAAGCAGGAATGTAGTCCTCACATATGGGGACTCCTTAGCTGAAGATGCCAGGGAGATAGCCCCAGGAAGGTGCCACCGTTGAAGGTGAGAATCCTTCCTCCCATGGATCTCTGGCATCCTACCAGGGTTGGTGGTTAGGAGTTGGTTTAGGTTTGAAAGAGATTTTGTAGAACAGCTTGGCCAAAGAAGGCATCCCAACGGGAGGCTTTATCTAGGCAGTAGTGGGCTGTGAAGGTGTGTACTGAAGCCCAGGTGGCTGCTCGACAAATGTCATCGATAGACACAGAGTGGAGATTAGCCATAGAAGCTGCCATGGCTCTCACATTGTGAGCTGTGACATGGTCCTGAAGCGGAAGACCCTTACTCTCATAAGCAAAGGATACGCATTGGGCAATCCATCTAGATAAAGTTCTTTTGGAGACTGGAAGTCCCAAATGACTAGGGTCAAAAGCTATAAAAAGTTGTGAGGACTTTCTATGTTGCTGTGTTCTTTGTATGTAAAAGGCTAAGGCCCTTTTACAATCCAAAGTATGAAGGTTTCTTTCTGCATTAGAGGCGTGAGGCCTCGGAAAAAATACAGGAAGATAAATTGATTGGTTTAGATGAAAAGGCGAAACCACCTTTGGCATAAAGTGTGGGTGAGTTCGAAGAACAACCTTATCATGATGAAATCTAGTATAAGGAGGATCAGCCACTAAAGCTTGCAATTCACTGATGCGATGGGCAGAGGTGATTGCAATTAGGAAGATGACCTTCCAGGACAAAAACTTAAGGGTTGTAGTGGCTAAAGGCTCAAAAGGCGGCTTCATGAGCTGCCAGAGAACTAGATTTAGATCCCATGTCACCGGTGGTGGCTTAATGGGAGGTTTGGTTAATAGAAGACCTCTCATAAATCTTGATAGGAGTGGATGAGAGGAGATTTGTTGTCCATTTAGAGGCTTATAAGAAGCTGCAATTGCACTAAGATGGACTCTTACCGAATTGGTCTTTAACCCAGAATTCAATAAGTGAAGGAGATACTCTAATATCGATTCTAAGGGTATGACCAGGGGGTTTAATCCCCTCTTGGAGCACCATATAGTAAAACATTTCCACTTGAAGGCATAAGATCTTCTTGTGGAAAGTTTCCTAGAAGCCTGAAGGATATCTTTTACCTGCTGAGACGGGCTGAGGATCCTGGAGGTCTAAGCCTTCAGCAACCAGGCCGTAAGGTGCAGGGACTGGGGATTCGGGTGCCATAGCGTCCCGTTCTCCTGGGAAAGGAGATCTGGAGCATGCCCTAACTCCAGAGGTACCGCATGAGAGAGATGTAGAAGCAGGGAATACCACGTTTGGCGTGGCCATCGTGGTGCTATGAGAATCATGCGACTCCTGTCCCTCTGAAGCTTGAAGAGTGTTTTGGGGATGAGGAGAATGGGTGGGAAGGCATAAAGGAAGTCCTGACCCCAGTGAAGAAGGAAGGCATCCCTTGCCTGACAGTTGTGCACTGGAATCTTGGAACAGAACTGGGGAAGTTTGGCATTCAGTGGACTTGCAAAGAGGTCTATGTCTGGAGTGCCCCAGAGATGAAAAATCTTTGCCACCTGGTCCAAGTGGAGGGACCACTCGTGAGGCAGCAGTACTCGACTGAGTTTGTCCGCCCAAAGGTTTTGAATGCCTGGAAGATATACCACTAGAAGGTGAATTTGATGCTCTCTGGCGAGGGCCCATAGTCGTAAAGCTTCATTGCATAATGACAGAGAGCCTGTCCCGCCCTGCTTGTTCATGTAGAACATGGCTACCTGATTGTCCGTCTGGATTAGGTCTGTCTTGTAGCTGAGCTGTGCATGGAGCACTCAAAGAGCTAAATAAATTGCTCTTAATTCCAGGAGGTTTATGTGTAAACCAACCTCCTGTGGAGTCCAGGTGCCCTGGGTAGAGAGATGATTCAGGTGTGCTCCCCAACCCACCTGTGATGCATCTGTTGTTAGGGTGGCCTGAAAGAGGGGTTGATGGAAAGGAGACCCCACTGTCAGATTTTCTAGTGATTGCCACCATTGGAGGGACAAAATTAGTTGTTGAGAGATTATTTTGTCCGACAAATGACCCGTGGCCTGTGTCCACTGTGTGGAGAGGATCCACTGAGCTGCTTGCATGTGGAGGCGAGCATATGGGACTACATGAACTGTGGATGCCATGTGCCCCAGTAACTGCAGTAGTTCCTGAGCAGTGAGGGAGGATTTTCCTGCTGCTTGGGAAGCTAGCTGCATAATGCGAAGACACCGGGCTTGTGGAAGGAAAGCCCTTGCCTGTCTGGTATCCAGACAGGCTCCTATGAATTCTAGGCATTGGGAAGGAACTAGTTGAGATTTCGGGAAGTTTATTACCAATCCCAAGTACTGGAGGATTCGCATTTTACGAGACAGTGCAGTGCTGGCCTCTGCAACTGTAGGGGCTCGAATGAGCCAGTCGTCTAAGTAAGGGAAGACGAATATCCCCAGGGTTCGTAGAAATGCAGCTACTACTGCCATGCATTTCGTGAATATCCTTGGTGCTGAAGTCAGACCAAAAGGAAGAACCCTGTACTGGAAATGTCTTCCCCTGAAAAGGAAACATAAAAATTTCCTGTGATCTGGATGGATGAGAATGTGAGTGTATACATCCTTTAAGTCTAGAAAGCAAAGCCAGTCCTGGCTTTGAAGGTATGGCAGAAGAATTCCTAGAGAAATCATTTTGAATTTCTCTTGAAACAGATATTTGTTCAATTCTCTGAGGCCTAGAATAGGTCTGTGTCCTCCTGTTTTTTTTGGAATAAGAAAATAGGGGGAGTAGAACCCTGCACCCTGTTGAAGAATGGGTACTTCCTCTATTGCCCCTTGGGCAAGAAGTGTGGAGACCTCGTGATCTAGCAGATTGTCTGTGGAGCTTTGAGAATTGAATTGCTTTAGAATTGTAGGAGGGGTATGCTGTGAAAATGAAGTTTGTACCCCTCGCCTACAATGGACAAAGTCCAATCTTCTGCTGTTATCTGATGCCATCTGTTGACAAAGTGGCATAACCTGCCGGGAATATTGGGGGTTTGGGGACCCCTCAGAGGCAGGAAGGCTAAGCTCTCTAAGAAAGAGTCAAAGCCCTTGAGGGGGCTGAACCTGGAGAGCTGGTTGGGCTCTCGGGCCTTTTGGTTTCTTTTGCTGTCTAGTTTGTCCCTTTTGGGCAACCTGACCTGGAGTCTGACTCTGCTAGCTATAGAAAGGATAAAACTTCCTCTTTTTGCTAAAAGAGGGTTTTTTATAAGGCTTCCTTTTGGCTGGAGTGGCTGTAGACTTTGACAATCTATCTAAGGTAGAAATGTCAGCATCTAACTCGTTAGCCTTCTCCTGCCAGTTCTTGCCGAAGAGATTTTCTCCCGTGCAAGGAATGTTGCCTAACTTGTCCTGTACCCAAGTCTCCATGTCTGATGCCTGTAGCCAGGCAATCCGTTGTGCGCCAATGGCAATAGCAGAAGTTCTGCTGATGCATTCGAAGCAGTCAAAGGCTGCACGATTGACAAACTTGGAGACATCCTGAGCATGCTTAACCAGAGTAAGAAAGTCTTGTCTCTTATCATCTGGGAGAAATGGGCTCATATGTTCCAAGTCTCCTGTGATTTCTTTGAGGAACATTCCCATATATAGAATATATGAACTGATCCTAGCTGAAAGCATGGAAGCCTGAAAAGTTCTGCATCCAAAAGCATCCAGAGTCCTGCATTCACGACCTGGAGGACTGGATGCATGTCTTTTTGCACTTTTCATCCTGCGCATGGCTGATTCCACTACCATTGAATGGTGTGGCAGCTGAGTTTTCTGAAATCCAGGACATGGTGGAACTCCATACATAGTATCAAGTCTCCTAGAGTGAGGAGAAGTAGTCAGAGGTGTCTTCCACATTCTGAGCATCAAGCTATGCAGAATTTCATGGATAGGCAGAGTGGCTGCCTCCTTAGGAGCTTTGGGATATTGGAGAATTTCCAATTCCTTTGCTCTGGGTTCCTCTTCAGGAGCAACTGTGATTGAAAGACCTTTGGCCATATCACGGATGAAATCCTGAAAAGACATGTCCTCTGGAGGTGACATTCTGCATTGGGGAGAAGAGGGATCTTCTAAGAGAAACCCTCTAGCGCCAGCAGAATTGTTAGAGTCTTCGGAATCGGAGGAATCGAAGTATTCCTGACCCCGATGCTCTTGCAAAGCATGATCCCGGTACCGATCGAAGTTGGTACCGAGGTGACCCGGTACCGCTTTGTCAATTCCAGCCAGAGATGGCATGGAAAGAGTTCCCACTGGAGCCGGTACTGTCGGTACCGGCATCATCGGTGTCGGTACCGGTGTCTGTACCGGCATCAGTGTCGATGTTGGTACCATTGCCCTTGGGACCACCGGTACCTCAGCTGAAAGAAGAGCTGCGATACTGCGCTCGATAGCAAGAAACCTCTGGTCTATCAACGCTGCCGATGCCTGGGTGTCGGTACCGGTAAGAACGGCCGGAACCCCCAAGCATGGCACAGGTAGTTCTTGCGAGGTTGAGGCCTCGAGAACATCCTGAAGCCCCTTCGATGCTTTGGAAGCCGAAGCCTCCCGCCGGGGCTGTTTTGCCGGTGTGGTTCCCTCAAGGGCAATGCCAATGGTCTCTTGATGCTTAGCAGGAGAGCTACCCTTTGAGGACCGGCTTTTATGTTTAGTTACCTGAGATCCATGGGAGGAAGAAGAGGCCCTTGACGATGTCGGTGCAATGGATCTGGCATCTGAAGAAAAGATGGTACCGAGCTTTGAGGCCCGGTTCTGTCTTCCTCTTTTGGTCATCCCCATGCAGGAGAGACATTCAGTTGGAGAATGATCAGATCCTAAACATTTTAGACACCAATCATGGGTGTCAGCGACGGAAATGGTACCGCCACACTTAGTACATTTTTTAAAACCACTAGTTGGCTTTTCCATGATATAGGAAAATGGGGTCTAATGCCCAAAATGGCGCCTAGCACCAAAGAGGAAAGTTTCTGAAAAGAAACAGTCTAAGTTGAAGGGGGGGGGGGGGTTTGTATGAAAAGAAAAGGCGGTACCGGTAGGCATCGTGCGGTAGGCAAACACGACCACAAGAAAGAAATTTAAGCGTTCCCGCGCAGGCTCCATCGGTACCGACGATACCCATATGTGAGGACTACATTCCTGCTTGTTCCTGGAGATTAGAGAACTTAGGGGCAGGGCTGGAGATTGGTTTTCCGCTGCCCCTGCGGTTCCTGGTTTTGCACCTTTGAGACCAGCTGATAGACTGTTTGCTCCCAACAATGCAGTTTCTGAAGGAGGCTTTGGTCACATTTGGGATTTCCAGTCCACAAACATTCTAGCAACTGCTGCACTGATTCAAACAGAAGCAGGATGTGCTAACAATTTCTCTTCAAGGAGATCTCGGCGGCTCTTTTCCGTTGGAGGAAGACCATTTTCATAAAAGAATGTCACAGAAGGTTCATGAGAGTCCCTTGGCCTTTAGTGAAAAAGACTGCGAGTACCACAACGTAACAAGACATGGATGCAAAGCCCCCAAATAGCCAAAAGTCTCTCTTTAGATACTGGGGTACCTGGGAACTATTCCATGAATTTGTTTTTAAATGTTTTATTTATGAAAATGTTTACAAATTAAATCAAGACAGTTCAAATGAACATTCTTGTAGAAAAAGAAGAGACAAAACAGAAATTCTCTTTTACAGAAAAAACTAAGCAATAATAACACAAGTAATAGTAGAACAAACAATGTCTGCCCACCCTAGCCCACAAAGTAGAAGGGGACATCACAAAATAATACCACCACCTGAAAAGAAATACAAACAGCAGACCATACACCGGCCGTCCAAAAATTAAGCGCGCCCAGGAGAGGAATCAACAGAGGACTCTAGACACCAAGCGGTAATGAAAGCCGTCAGTTGGGTGGAGTCATGAAAAATATAAGAAATTGAGTGATACTTCACTAAACATTTACAGGGATGTTTCAGGAAGAATAATCCCCCCAGCTGAAGAACCCCAGGGCGAAGCAGGAGAAAATCCCTGCGACGTCTCTGAGTTTCCCTTGCTAAGTCTGGATATATACGAACCAGCAACCCTCTAAATAGGAGATTCCGTTTCCGGAAAAAAAGTTTCAATAACCATTCTCTATCAGAGAGCAAAGCGAAGGTAATTAATAAAGTAGAAGGAACCTGAGATTCATAGCCTGAATTTTCCTATAGGTCTGTTACATTCAAAATATCTCCTGGTACCTGAACTCCCCCAGGATTAACTGAACCTGGAGTTACTTTTCCCTTAGGCAAATAATAAATCCTAACCAAAAGGTGGAATCAATTCAGGGGAGACACCTAACACATCCACTAAATATTGCTTAAACATATATCTAGGAGAAACAGAAATCAACCTTGGAAAATTAATTAATGTTAAATTATGAGCCCTAGACTTATTGTCCAACAGTTCCAAATGGAAATTACACTAACCTGGTAATTGTAGTTCCTGGAGGGTCCAGTTTAGTCCTCCAACATCGGGTAGTGCCCCTCCTCCTGCAGCCGGGAGACTGGACCAATCAAATCTTCTGTAGTATATATGCAGCAGGAGCTCCCAGAAGTCCCCAGTGTACTAGTAACAAAGCATACTTAACGAAGCAACACATTAGATTAATATACAAAATGACCTAATTAAAGAACAATTTGTTCCCCCCCAAAGAATATCCAACCCCCTCCCCAAACGAGGAAGTCAGAACACTGCATTGCGCCGGCACCGACGCCTCAGGAATCAAAACACCGCTCCCCACCAGAAGTTCAGGAGCTGCCTGAACCCCCGAGACAGGGAAGAGCCTCTGCAAAAAACGCGGCTGCCACAGAGGGACCGAACGGCAAGAGGAACCGTCTTAATATCAACCGTTCGGAAAGGCGCGCCGCACCACATTAGCAGATAGTCGGGAGGGAAGGAGGACTAAACTGGACCCTCCAGGAACTACAATTACCAGGTTAGTGTAATTTCCATTTCCTGTTCGGTAATCCAGTTTAGTCCTCCAACATCGGGATGTAACAGAGCAGTTAAGACCGGGCGGGACCTTGCCATCCGGCGCGCAGAACCGCCGAACCAAAACAGGAATCCCGAGCCGCTGACACATCTAAGCGATAGTGTCTACTGAAAGCATGCAGAGACGACCAAGTGGCCGCCCTACAGATATCTGCCGGCGGAACCAGGCTATACTCCGCCCAAGAGGTCGCCTGAGCCCTAGTAGAATGAGCCTTCAGACCCTCCGGAACAGACCGCTGTTGCAACAGATACGCGGACGCGATCGCCTCTTTGAGCCATCTAGCAATGGAGGCTTTAGCCGCCGCTTCCCCTTTATGCGCACCCCCGAAGAGCACGAAAAGCCGGTCAGATTTCCGAAAAGACTCGGTAACCTTTAAATAACGATGGAGCGTACGACCCACATCGAGCCGAAGAAGACCTTTGTCCGTTGACCCGACAGATTGCGAAGAAAGCACTGGAAGAAACACTGCCTGATTCATGTGAAAGGGAGACACCACCTTTGGCAGAAAGGAAGGAACCGGACGGAGAACGATCCGATCCGCGGAAAAAAGACAAGAAAGGCTCTCGACAGGACAATGCATGCAGATCTGAAATGCGCCGTGCCGAACAGATGGCTACAAGAAAAACCGCCTTCAGCGTGAGATCTTTCAGAGACGCCCTGCGCAGGGGCTCAAAAGGTTCACGAACCAGGGCCCTCAGAATGAAATTCAAGTCCCAAGGAGGAACGAAAACTCTGCGGGAGGGCCGCAAATGAAAAACAGCCGTAAGGAATCGGCGTATATCCGGATGAGCCCCGAGCAGACGACCCAAAACCTTGCCGCGGTAACACGAGATAGCCGCCAGCTGGACTTTTAGGGAACTAGCCGCAAGGCCCTTATCGAAACCATCCTGAAGAAAACTTAAAACGACGGGCACTGAAACCGTCGCCGCCCGGACTCCCCGCCGGGAGCACCAGTCTTCAAAAATCCTCCAAATCCGAACGTAAGTAAGAGAAGTGGACGTTTTCCTCGCCCGCAGAAGGGTAGAAATCACCGCGGGGGCGTAGCCCTTCCTTTTCAGCCGAGCCCTCTCAATGGCCAAACCGTAAGCGAGAATCGATCCACTTGGGGCATCCGCAAGGGACCCTGAAGAAGAAGATCCGGTAGAGCGGGCAGGAGCCAAGGAACGCCGTCGCTCAACCGGACCAGATCGGCATACCAGGGCCTCCGGGGCCAATCCGGGGCCACCAGTAACACGCGACCCCGGTGGCTCTCGATACGTTGTACGACCCGGCCGATCAGAACCCACGGAGGAAAGACATAAAGAAGACCGGACGTTGGCCACGGCTGAATGAGAGCGTCGAGCCCCTCGGACATGCGCTCCCTTCGCCTGCTGAAGAAGCGCCCTGTCTTGGCTGATTGAAAGGTCGCCATGAGATCCATGATGGGTGGACCCCACCGCCGGACGATTTGTGCGTAAACCTGTGGGTTTAGCTCCCATTCTCCGGGGTTCACCCGCACTCTGCTGAGAAAATCGGCCTGGACATTGTCTACGCCCGCAATGTGAGCCGCCGAGATTGCTGGAAGGCGAGTTTGCACCCAGTCGAAAAAGGCCGCCGCTTCTGCCTCCAGGGCCACGCTGCCGGTACCCCCTTGGCGATTGATGTAAGCTACAGTGGACGCATTGTCCGACAGGACTCTCACCGGCCATCCAAGAACCAGGGTCTCCAGGTCCACCAGGGCTAGCCGGACTGCCCGCAATTCGAGACGGTTGATCGACCAAGAGGCCTCCAGGGGAGACCATTCCCCCTGAGCAAAGCGGGACTCGCAGTGAGCCCCCCAGCCGGTTAAGCTCGCATCCGTCGTGAACGGAACCCACAGAGGAGGCTCCAAGGGAATCCCTCGCGACAGGTTCTCGGCGGAGAGCCACCACCGGAGGGATCGGCGAACCGTCTTTGGGCAAGGCAATCTCTTGTTCAGCGAGTCAAACTGGTTGGACCAACGTCGCAGAAGAGCACTCTGCAGCAGACGCATGTGGAAGCGCGCCCAAGGCACCACCTCCAAGGTCGCCGCCATCGTGCCGAGGAGCCGCAGGTACCACCACGCCGACGGAGCTGGCATCCCCCGGAAGAGACGGACCAGAGCCCGCAACGCCAGCACGCTTCGCTCCGGAAGGCACACCAAGCCCCTTGCTGTGTCGAAGCGGACCCCCAGATACTCGAGATCCTGTGACGGAGACAGACAACTCTTGCATTCGTTCACCACCCATCCGAGGGACCGAAGGAGATCCACCACCCTGCTCGTGACTTGCACACACTCCCGACTGGACTTCGCTCGAATCAACCAGTCGTCGAGATATGGATGGACCAGGATGCCCTCCTTGCGCAACGCCGCCGCGACTACAACCATTACCTTTGTGAAGGTGCGGGGAGCCGTGGCGAGTCCGAACGGCATGGCCCGGAATTGAAAATGGCCCCACGGGAGCGCAAAGCGGAGAAACCGTTGATGGGAATGTGTAAATAGGCCTCTGTAAGATCGAGGGATGTCAAAAATTCCCCTTGACGCACCGCTACGATGACTGACCGCAGGGTCTCCATGCGAAAGTGCGGTACTCTGAGAGCGCGATTCACGCCTTTGAGATCCAAGATCGGACGAAGGGAACCGCCCTTTTTGGGAACCACAAAATAGATGGAGTAGCGACCTGCGCCTCTTTCCAAGGGCGGGACCGGAACCACGGCCCCCCAGAGAGAAGCCGATCCAGGGTCACGCGGATGTCCCGCGCCTTTTGAGCTCCCTTGCTGGGAGACAGAACAAACAAATCCGGAAGTGGGTGCGCAAACTCTAGGGCATAACCTTCTTCTATAATCTGCAGCACCCACCGATCTGACGTAATTTGGGCCCAAGAAGGAAGAAAGTCGCGCAAACGACCCCCGATGACCGGGTCTTCCTCTAGAGCCCGCCTCGTTTCATTGTGGCTTGCGATTAAAGGAAGAGGCCGAGGAAGAGGCGGCTCCGGAGAAGCCCCTTCCCGCTCCTCTGAAACCACGAAACCCTTGATGACGGGTTCCAAAACGACCGCGCTGCGAAGTCCACAGCCGGGAAGAACGAAATCTGCGCGCATCCCGAAACTGGCCGCGCGCTGAGGTGGACGACCTATTAAGCTTAGGCTTATCCTCTGGAAGCCGACCACCCTTAGACTCACCGAGATCCTTCACCAACTTATCCAGAGCCTCACCAAATAACAACCTGCCCTTAAAGGGTAGTTTACTGAGGCGAGACTTGGAAGAACCGTTGGCCGCCCAATTGCGCAACCAGATGGACCGTCGTGCCGCTACCATGGAGGCCATGCTATTAGCTAGGGAGCGTATTAAATCATAACACAGATCCGCCAAGTAGGCCGATCCCGACTCCACGCGGGCAACGTCCAACAGCCCCTGTTGGTCCATACCGGACCCCGAGCGCAGGTGCTGCGACCATCGCAAACAAGCTCGAGCTACCCACGCCCCACAAATAGAAGCTTGTAACGATAAGGCGTTGGTCTCGAAGGCTTGCTTCAACAAATTATCAACCTTTTTGTCCTGAACATCCCTCAGGGCCGCGGCCCCTTCAACCGGGATGGTGGTTTTCTTAGTCACTGCCGAAACGGCAGCATCCACCCGTGGAGACTTAAACAAGTCCCTGTCCTTGTCTGCAAGGGGGTAAAGACGATTCATGGTCCGAATCCCTTTCAAAGCGGATTCCGGTTGCTCCCATTCCGCATGGATCATCTGCTCAACTACTCGGTGCACAGGCAAAACTACCTGGGCATCCCTGACCGCCTGAATGAGAGGATCCTCGAGACCCTCCTCCTCCAGCGGCCGCACCGCAGAGAGGTTAAGTGCTTGGAGAGACTCCGTGACCAAAGGTACCAGCTCGTCCCTTTGAAACACCCGAATGATGCGAGCCTGATCTTCCAGTTCTGGAAGCTCTCCGTCTTCTAACTCCTCCGCCTCAATATCCGGATCCCCCTCAGTCTCGGAATCCGGGAGGCAAAGGGCGCCCTGATCCTGGTCCCCCAACCTGGGCCGCTTGACCGCGGGTTGGGAAGACCGCTGAACCCCCCCCCCGCGGATGTTGGGGGGAGAGGCGGGCCAAGCCTCCGGCAAATGACCAGACCGGCTTAAGCGGAAGGCCTGATGCATGAGAAGAACAAAATCCGGGGAAAAGTCTATAGGCGACGCTACCATAGCCGCCTGCTGGAGCTCAGGGACCGACGTATTAGACGCCGGGCCCAGACCAGAAGGAAGGATGCTCGGTGAAGGGACACTGTCCCCCGAAAGGGAAGGGTCCCCGGGCACATGCTGTTCCTTAATTTCAATAGGCAGCTCCAGTTCTGAAGAAACTGCAGCACAGCTCTTACAGATTCCAGAGTCAGTCATTGTACCTCTGCGGGAGCCACAAATTACACACTGAGGTTTGGCAGCCATGCCCAGGCCACCTGCTCTCAGGGAAAAATAAGGCAACAGGAACAGGGAAGCCCACACCAAGGGGACTAACCTTATTCAATTCAGCACAGTATTAAATTTAAAACCTTTTTTTTTTTTTTTTTACAGTAAACAAAATACTCCCCAGAATCCTAGGGGTGCCCTGAGCAAAATCGCCAGCAAAAGAAACCCCAAAAACACCAGGGGAACCCGTGCGCAAGTGTTAAAAAGTGCCCTTAAAAAGCACACTTTAGAAATCCAAAATGGCCGCCGCACTTTTTCACCTGCGGTAAAAAACGGCGCGAAAATACAAAGGTACCCAAATAATATGGAAAAGAAAGAAAACGACCCTCTAATACAGGGCAAGCGAAAAAAAGCAGGAAAAAGTGCAATTTGGAAGCCAGGGGAGCCGACAGAGCCTCTGCCCAAGCAAAGAACAGAGAGCTTAAAACAAGGAAAATTCCTACCAGCTCTGGGAACAGCAAGGAACTCAGCCCACTTCTCCAAGTGACAGGCAATGTTGCAGCCAGTATGGCTCTTCCCCGAACAGCCTTGGGGAGAGCTCAACCCAGGCTTCAGAGATTCCCAGGCAGAAAGGCAGGAGCCCAAGGCAGGTCTGGCTTTCCCCAGAAAGTCTCCTGTGTCTTTTTCTTTTTTAA
Organism: Ichthyophis bannanicus; assembly: GCA_033557465.1. Taxonomy (NCBI): domain Eukaryota; kingdom Metazoa; phylum Chordata; class Amphibia; order Gymnophiona; family Ichthyophiidae; genus Ichthyophis; species Ichthyophis bannanicus. Next base: position 283,776,639 of record CM066041.1, read on the forward strand.
AGATACAGCTACCTAGCAAAAGAAATAGAATATAAAGGACCAGAAATAAACCCCAAAAGAACTAACTAACTAGTGTTGCTCCTTCAAGTGTCACTTAGCGTGCCCAGCAAGGGCACAGAAGTCCTCCAGCTGCAGGGAGACTGGACACACTGGGGACTTCTGGGAGCTCCTGCTGCATATATACTACAGAAGATTTGATTGGTCCAGTCTCCCGGCTGCAGGAGGAGGGGCACTACCCGATGTTGGAGGACTAAACTGGATTACCGAACAGGAACTTAGCTTGCACTGAAGAAAAGTTATTTTTAAATGCTATAGAGAAAAGGCGAAGTTCAGGTCTGGGGATGGGATACCGGCTTCCATTTCCACTGGCGTCTCCCGAGTACACTGCACAAGAAAACCCTTCCCTGGTGATCCTCCCCCTTCAACGCCGACGATGTCAAAGGGTAGCGTTGCTCAACAGCAGTACCCACTAGCTCCAATGGCACCTTCTTTCCGGTCCCTCTCAAGCCAAGAGCTTCCCCCTTCAACGAGGGAGAGCTGAGCTCCAGAAACCCCTCAGGGAGAGGCTGTCCATGGGGTACTTTCGGAGCAGGGCTCGCAGGGGAGAAAGATGGAGCCGAAACAGCCGCCGAGTCATCCGACTCCGGAAAGCTGCTTGCCGGCGTTCTTCCCCTGTTTCAGCCGGATCTCGAGGAGCACAAACAACAAAAGGTCCAAAGGACCCGAAGAAATTGGCGTAGAAGTATGAGGGGCTGAGAGGGCAACGACCCTCCTCTACCCTTCCGCTTACGAACCATGAAGAAAAAAAATGTGCTCACTCAGAGCAGCCTGCCTTCACCATCTTGGATTAGATACTCCCCCCTCCCCCCCCCCGCCATGAATTTTGTTTTAAGTTTGGAAAGGAAGAGGGGCATAGAAGCAAAGCAGATGAGAAAAACAAAGGAAGGAGAAGGACAGTGTGGCACATAGGACGGCATGATAGGGACAGAGAAACAGGGCAGAATTAATGTATAAGCAAACCAGGCACATGCCTAGGGCCCAAATATTTGAGGGGGGAAGCCTGTCAGATATGCTAATTCAGTGACTCCAAAAGTAGATTCTGGTTCTGGTAATTCAGGTACTGGCAGAAAGAAGAGCAGGGTCAGACCAGAGTCATCGCTGTCTGAAGAAATCTGTCCATCCTTTCCAGCCCTTATGCATTGTTGCTTGGTCAGCAGGGGGAGGCAACGAGCAAAGCTTCTTAGCTGCTGCGACCTCATCTGCCACTTGTCTTCTTCAGTCGCGTGGCCCCACAGTATTCCAAACCCCACTGGCCCCAAGTGCAGAGGAAAAGGCAGCAGCAGGTAAGAAATCCTGCCCTGTGGACAGGCATATAGGAGGAGGATGGAAAGGATAGAGGGAGGGGCATCTGTAAGGCCAGTGGGAAGGATAGAGAGGCAGATTGGATGGAAGGCAGAAAAGAATAACAGGTAAGGACAGTGGGGCGATATGATAGAGACACTTACTGTAAATACATCAGTGGAATAATTGTACAGTTAAAATGAAGCCTTGGAATGAGGGAGTACGATTTCTTTCCCGAAAGGGTGGTGGATGCGTGAGAACTGGATCTGAATTCAAGAAAGTATGGGACAAGTGCAGAAGATCTCTGAGAGAGAGGAAGGGAACGTGGAACTTTATAGCTCTTATGGAGGGGCAGACTGGATAAACCCTATGGCCTTTATCTGCTTTCGTTTTCTATATTACGAGGTTTCTACTGCTCAGCGAGGAAAGCTACAGCACCGCCGAGGACGGAGCAGAACTAAAGCAAATGAGGGAAGTTGCAGAAGGGGGAGAAGATAGAGGAGGGAAAAAGAAAACTCTCAGAAAAAAAGAGAAAGGAAGAGGCCACTGGTGGTTTTCTGCTGCACATGCAGAGTTGCCAAGTTACCTGGTTCCAGCAGTGAGATTTTAAGTCAGTTCTGGATTTCTGACAGTCTCATTCTAATGCATTATGGGACCTGCAGCACTGATTCCAATTGGTAAAATCATGGACTACAAATACCATTCTGCACTGCAATGCACAATTAAAAACAGAATTGGCATAAAATCTCACTCCTGGTAACTCTGCACTGATAGTGCCAGAAATTCTTGAGGGTCCCGCTGCACCTCTTCTACAGGTAGATATATTAAGTGTCATCAGTCTAATATTCAAATCTTTATATAAACTGTATTAAAAATCTCAAGTAATATGTTCCTATTATCAATATTATATTTTAAAAAATAAAATTCCTTTATGTACATTCATACCTCACTCACAATCACACACACAATCCACATGCCACATAACTGAAAACATAAAAATATATCTCCATGACAGGTACAACCCAAAAATGGCCAAAAGGGAATACAATCCAATACCAAAATTGCACCAGTCTACGGCAAAGTTCAATGTATTAACCCGACTCCTTTCATCGCTGGTCCTCTTGCAATCGCAGTAGCCATTGGAGTTCAGTTGCTCGCTGTTCATCTGTGGTCGTAGAACGCCACTTCTCAGCCATACCATCAATTGAATTATATTCATGCAAAGCAAATGGATTCTTCGGCAAACGGGAGTGATGTTAATTTCCCGATGTTTGAGTGCAAACGGCTCTCGACCACCTCCTTTTAAACTGGCCATTGGTTTCGCCAAACAAATACAGCTTCATCAGAGAGCAATCAACTTGCTAAAATACAAAACAAAAACAACATATACCCACTGGAAACATACATCTATCCCCAAATTCAATCAAAAACTTGTCACTCATCACAGAGAGTAAACTCCACACATCCACAAGATTCAGATGTCGACTCATGCGTCTCTGAGAGCACTCTTACTCACATACATTTTATATCCTATATTTTTTATATTAAATATCTTTATTGAAATTTAAAATACATTCCAATCATAAAGAACAGAATAGAGGAAAATACCACATTGAAAAAACAAACCTCCTAAGAGGAAGAAACAAATACAAAGGAAATACAAGTTTCAAGTTTCATAGCCCACATTTTGAAGGGGAGAGATCTGCTCATCAACGGGACCGTAAACATTCCTAATTTTGTTGAAGGCACCGCACATAGAGGCACATTCCAATGTGGGCATCCGGGCCCCTGTGCAGTTGATCGGAATCGGGATGTCCAGAGGTAGACCCGATTTTGATCCCCGGGTGCTAGACGTGCCCACTGGATCAGAATTGGGTCTAGGGCCTGAAGGTGCAGGCCAGGCCCCGATTCCGATCGGACTGCATGCCCAGCAGATCCCCGGCTACCTCAATCAGGTTTCTGAATGGAGCCACAGTGCCATGGTGTCCCATCACCATTCAGGAGCCGAGAATGTTGGCTGCCGTTGATTTTCTTCATTCCCCGCAGCTGGACCCTCGATCCGGCCTCCCATGGCCAGGGTCAGGCTGCAGGGAACTTCCTGCACCTCCTACCTTTTGTCCCCGGCCCGGCAGCTTGATACCCCAACGTCCAGGGGGACTTATTCGATCTCTGCGGTGGAATAAGTCCCCTGTCTAAGTTCACTTAACCCTCCATTGTCTCAGGTACAAACTTAAATTGTGAGCCGTCTGGAGACAGGGAAATACTTACAATACCTGACTGTAACTCACCTTCAGCTTCTACTAGAAAGGTGGGAACTAAATACTAATACATTTTAAAAAATGTGTTGCTTTGTGTTTTTATTCTTTCCAACCCAACGGTAGCTGGAAGGAATTATATAAAAGGGGTCAAGAATGTCTATCTGTCCATCTGTCTGGGGACAAAATAACTCTCCAAAAATTTAATGGAATGCGGGAAAAACTGAGTAAAAGACATACTGAGTTAAAAAATAGGACAAATCAGACTGGAGGTTCCAGAGAAATAAGCCCTAGTGGCCTAGTGGTTGGGGCAAGTTACCTCAGGCCAGAGGTTCAAATTCCACTAAAAGACAGCAACCTTGGGCTAGAAGGACTGGGGTTTCTAGTCCCACAGGTGCTCCTTGTGGCTTTGGGCAAGCAGTTACTTAACCCTCTGTTGGCCTAGCGAAGAACATAGCCCCTGTCATCGTCACCCTCAAGCCAGGAGTGGAACCAGTGCATGTGAAGCAGTATCCTCTTCCCCGACCAGCCATTGAAGGTATCCACTGCCATCTAATGAAACTGCTGAAGTATGGACTTCTCAAGGAGTGCCAGTCACCTTGGAACAACCCCCCCTTCTCCCAGTCAAGAAACCTGGGACAGGGGATTACCGCCCAGTACAAGATCTGAGGCGAGTGAATGATGCAGCTGAAACTATACACCCAGTGGTACCAAAATCCTTATACTCTCTTCAGACTGATCCCCGCTGAGGCTACTCATTTCACTGTCCTGGACCTGAAAGAGGCCTTCTTCTGTATACACCTAGCCCCCACCAGTCAACTTTTGTTTGCTTTTGAATGGCAAGACCCCACAACAGGAAGGCGGGGTCAACTTACCTGGACTCGATTACCACAAGGATTTCAGAATTCACCTACTCTCTTCAGTGCTGCTTTAAATCCGGATCTTTCAAGCTACTATGTGAACCCAGGAGAAAGGGTTCTTCCTCAGTATGTGGACGACCTGCTCATAGCCACAAATTCAGAAAATGAATGAGGCTGGATACAAAGTCTCAAGAACCAAGGCGCAATTATGTCAAACTGAAGATAAATGTCTAGGGTTCCAGTTGTCTAGCGGACTCCGACGCTTGGGACCGGAACGCAAAGAAGCTGTGTGCAGTAATTTATTTATTTATTTATTTTATTTAACAGTTATTTATATACCGCTCTTTCCCTAGTATCAAGTGCGGTTTACATGGAACAGTAGGTTAATTGGTATGTAATATACCAAGTCAGTTTACATAGAACAGATAATTATAATTTACAAGGAATGTTGTAACATTAAAGATATAACATATTAGAACATATATACATTGTTAGTTTAAATCTATAATCATCATGTGAATGAGAGTGTGGTATGGTTAATAGTGTATTAGTGATATTTATTTTGAAAATAGAGTATGTAATAATAATGTATAAATGTTAGCCTGTATCTATTTGAGTATTCTGTTCTGAGGGTGTATTGTAGTGTAATATGAATAAGTGAGTTTTTAATTTTTTTCTAAATTCCTTTATATCAGATAGCAGGCGAATGTTGTCAGGTAGATTGTTCCAAAGAATTGGAGCAGAGTGTGAGAAAGCTCTCTTATTTGTTTGTTTTCTGGCTTTTGTGAAATCTTTTGGTATTGTTAAGGTATTTAAGTTTCTGCTTCTTTGGGATCGTTTATCGATGTCTATATTAATCAGTGTATTGAGTGCCGATGGTGCAAGATTATTTATAAGTTTAAATGTAGTGACAAGAATTTTATATTTGATTCGGGAGTAAATAGGTAGCCAATGAAGTTCAGCCAAAATTGGTGTAACATGTTCAAGTGGGCTTATATTCATAATCATCCTGGCAGCTATGTTCTGAATTATTTGTATCTTTTTAATATTTTGTTTTGAAATGCCATTAAGTATTGTGTTTGCAAAATCAAAATGTGGGGTGATGATAGCATGAATTATATTAATAAAGTCTTGTAGATGAATCAATGGTCTTAATTGTTTTAGTGTTTTGAGTTTGTAATGCATTTTTTTAGTTAGATATTTTATATGTGAATCCATATTTAGATTATTGTCAAGTATCACACCTAAATATTTTATTTCTTTTTTTGTATTTATTTCATGAGTATCTAGTGTGATCGTGTTTGGGGGTATGTATGTTTGATTTTTAGTGATGAATAATATATCAGTTTTAGTAAAGTTGATAAGTAGATTTTGTTCTTTGAGCCATTCAGTTAGTTCATTGAAACATTCTGTTATTTTTTGAAGAGGTGGGTGTGGGATTTCAAATGGGAGGTAGAACATTATATTAATCCCACCAGGAGGCAAGTGAGAGCCTTCTTGGGAACTGCAGGGTACTGTTGTATATGGATCCCCAATTTCGCTCTGTTGGCAAAACCATTGCATCAAGCTACCAAAGGAATGGAAAAGTCTCCATTCGAATGGGGACCTGAACAGGATGCAGCCGCTCTGATGTCATCACCAGTTCTGGGCCTGCCATATGTCCAGAAACCTTTTCGCCTCTATATTCATGAGTCACAAGGAAATGCTTTAGGAGTGCTGACTCAATCTCTTGGATCTTGGCAGCGACCCATGGCCTCTTTATCTAAACAGTTGGATACAGTTGCAAAAGGTTGGCCCCCTTGTTTGAGAGCTGTTGCAGCTACAGCCCTCCTAGTGAGTGAAGCAGACAAGCTCACTCTGGGACAGAATCTTCAAGTTACTGAATCACATTCTGTTCTGACCCTCTGGCTCACAAATTCACGAATGTTGAAGTATCAGAGTATGCTGTGTGAAAACCCCCAGATACAATTAAAGGTCAGTCAAGCTCTGAATCCTGCCTCCCCCCCCCCCGATCATGACTGTCTGGAAATTATGGACACTGTATTCTCAAGTCGCCTGGATCTGACTGATGTCCCTTGGGAGGATCCTGAACGGACTTTCTTTGTGGATGGGAGCAGTCTCGTCATCAATAGACCATTATGCCAGCAAACTTAGCCCCACACCACCTGCCCTCCTCGCTCCAAACCAGGACTCAGCTAACTCCCTACAAAAATTCAACACCCAGGGAAAACCTGTCCAGGGTAGAAAATGGTCAACCTTCCTGAGAGTGAATGACCAGCAGATAAAAGACATCATTACCAGCCTAAAAACCACTACCTCCCCTCTTGACCCCTGTCCAGCCTCCTGGATCAAGGCAACCAAGCAGGACTTGGCACAGCACATCTCTCACATAGTGAACCTTTCACTACTGCAAGGTCTCATGCCATCACTTCTCAAGAAGTCACTCATACGACCCATTTTGAAAAACAAGGCACTCAACAAGGACGACCCAACCTCATACCGCCCAATCTCAAGCATATCTTTCCTCGCCAAGATTATTGAAAAGGCAGTTCAGCAGCAGCTACAGGACCACATCAATGACACAAACGCCCTTGATGTGCATCAGTACGGGTTTCGGCAACATCACAGCGTAGAAACCCTCCTGCTAGCCCTATTGGACAACCTACTCAAAGGCTTGGAAAACAAGAGCAAGATGTACATGCTCATATTCATAGATATATCGGCAGCCTTCGACTCAGTGCATCACCCCACATTACTAGAGCGACTAGAGTCCATGGGCATTTCAGGAACCCCACTAAAATGGTTCTTCTCTTACATAACAAACAGAATGCAGCAGGTCCAATTCAACAATGATAAAGCAACCCCCTTCCCGTAAACACAAGGCATTCCACAAGGCTCCGCCCTCTCCTCCCTCCTATTCAACCTATACCTACAACCTGTATGCAAGATTTTCCAGGACCACGACATCAACTACCATATCTACGCAGATGACCTAATGCTTTACACACAACTAGACGTAAATAGCCCAAACCTCAGCAACCTTGAAAAATGCTTACTCGAGCTTCAAATCTGGCTTCAACGCAATAATATGGCCATTAACCACAAGAAAACAGAAGCAATGTGTATCTCCAGGAAACTGGGATTCGTCCCCCCAGCAACGATTACCATGAACAATAACAATTACAACATCAAAACAGAGATAAAATACCTAGGAGTAATGCTGGACAGCAACCTAAACATGGACAAGCATCTTCGAATTACCAACCGGGCTATATTCCACAAATTGAGAGTCTTGCAGCCCCTACGTAGCATACTCGATCATGCCGACTTCAGATCTGTCGCGCAAGCCCTCATCATTCCACACCTGGACTATTGCAATGCCATACTGCAAGGCCTACCAAGAGAAACCATAAATATTCTGCAAATGGCACAAAATGTTGCTGCCAGAATCATTATGCAAAAAAGTCTTTCTGACCACATTACACCTGTCCTAATTGAGCTACATTGGCTCCCCATCACGGCCCGCATTCAATACAAAATATTAGTCACTACTTTCAAACTCATCCAGAATGTAGCGCCCTCACATCTCAATAGCCTACTATCCAATCTACCCAACAACAGAAGCAGAAGAACAGCAAACCTCAATACCCTCTGTCTCCCGAAGTCCTTCAGAAAGGTTAATGCATGTACCAGTAACAGGGCCTTCTCATTTATAGCTCCAGCACTCTGGAACCGGTTGCCAAGTGAACTGCGTGCAATCTGTGATCTAAAAGACTTCAGAAAAAAACTTAAAACGCACCTCTTCCAATCACATTTCAATTTAACCTCATGAAATGCATTCAGGCATGTGTAAATATGTTTATAATGATCCCATGTGAAGTCTTAACAGTCAGGATTGTGTAAATATGTATATAAATACTTTGTATGACGTCTTAACATCAATCAGCTGTAAATCTGTAACCCTTTTTGCTGTGTGCTACCTCCCCCCCTAATCGCTTTGTACATACCCCTAATTACTGGCCGGTACAACCAACCTCACCATGTATACCAACCGCTGCTGATCACTGGAAGCAGCGGGATACAAATTGTATGCAAAATAAATAAAAATAGTGACCCTTGATCTGGTAGTTGAGGCCTCAGCTTTGCCCCCAGGAACTTCAGCACAGTAAGCTGGATAGCTCTCACTAGAGCACTGACAATAGGAAAGGGCTCTGTCTAAATGTGTACCCAGATTCCAAGTATGCACCTATAACCTTGCATGCACATGGGGCCCTGTACAAAGAATGAGGGTGGATAACCTCAGGAAGCAAGTCCATTAAGTATGGCCCCGAGATATTGACATTATCAGATGCGTACTGCCTATAGACCTCAGAATTTAGGAAAAGTAGAATGTATGAATAGAACCCTGAAATCTCAGTTGTCTAAACTTTGCCAAGAAGTTCACCTGAAGTGGTCCTAGGTTCTTCCTATAGCCCTTAGCCCCTACTAAGCCTTTAGGATTTTCCCCTTTTGAGATTCTGTATGGGCGACCCCTGCCTATTGTACAAGGAATACAAGGAGATATGAAACAGATCGGATTTGAAATTACTAGACAGGAACTATTGGCTTTAAGTTCTGTTTTGCAGAGTCTTCATACGTGGGTACAAGACCAGCTGCCCATCAACCTCTGCATCCTCTCAAGCCTGGAGTCTCAGTGTGGATCAAAGAGTGGAAAAAGACACCGTGGGCACCGCATTGGAAGGGACCTTATGTTGTCATCTTATTAACCCCAACAGCAGTTAAAGTAGCAGAGCTTAAACCCTGGATTCATCACAGTCGAGTAAAGTCAGCAGCCGTTGATAGCACTGTAGAAAGGAAGGCAGCTACAAAAGTATTAGCTATGTGGCAATATTACCCTATACCCCAAGATGATGCTGTTACACGAGTATAATATGTGATTTGATTCCCACCCTTTCTAACTTGCGGGTGAGAATAATCAAAGGGGGGAATGTGGTAGGCTATGGCCTATATAATAGCCTGTACATATATGAGAGGCCTGCAAGCTAGGCCTGAGTCCCCACCCCCACTTAGAAATAGTAGTGCTGAGAAAGAGCAAAGTCAGTGAAGGTCTGAGGATCTGCCTTAAACCGCTCTAAACTGCTTTTGATAAGTTTGTGTTAATCCTTTATTCAATTCTTGTATGCTGATGATAGATATGTTCCAGTGTTTTGCCTTCTCACATTCTCCGAGCCTAGATATGACCTTGTAGTAGGAATGTATTTATGTCTAGAAACTGAGCCTTTGTTAGAATAGCCTGAGGAGGGGGAACAGGGTGTTAGGCCCAGAAAGGGTTCCCGATTGGATAGATGCAGGGGGCATTGGGACCAATAGAAAGTTTGCCTGTATCAAACTGTGAAACTTGTATATAAGGAAGTTGTTCCTGTTCTCCATTGCTCAGTCCTTTTTGAAGCTTGACTATCTGAGCCTTGTGCACAATAAATTGGCTTGGATCTTTGAAGTGACTCCTGGTATTATTTATTGCATGCTTATCAGCTGCTTCATTCCCTCCTCCATGACTTGTTTCTCAACTAAAGTGTCCCCCCTCCCCCAACATACAGCTGCCAAGTTACCCAGTTCCAGGAGTGAGATTCTTTGCCAGTTCAAGTTTTACATTTGTATTTAAATGCAATATGGTATATGTAGTCCCTAATTTTACCCACCGAAATCAGTGCTGAAGGTTCCATCTGACATCAGGATGAGACTGTCAGAAATCCAGGACCGGTTTGAAATCTCCCTCCTGAAAACGGGTAACTTTGCGACTCTGCCAACCCCAGATTTGCCTGCAAAAAAATCTGGTAACCTTAGATAAGTGTACAGTATATAAATGAAACCCACTAAATACTACCTACAGCCCTAGCAAGCAATTGAAGCAGCATCACGTGGAGCAGAGAAAGCAACGCGAATCGCCTCCTCACTTCCACCTCCAATCTCAGGATGAGCAAAGCCCCAATTCAGAGCGGTGGCAAGACGTAGACAGCTGACACCATGAATGCCTTTTGCCACTCCCAATATGGCGGACTAACAGGGGTTCATTTTCAGCCTATCTTTAATCTAATCGGACAGAAAGCAAGCAGTTTCCACCCGTCGGACTAGAAACCTCTTAGCGTGAACGGAGCTTGAGACTTCAAACGCTCGCAAACGTGTACCCATTCATGCCTCCACCAACATGGCGCAAAGGAGGGGCCGCGGGAGCGGGAAGGGGCGGGGCTGTAAGCGGAAGTGGCGACGTTGACAGCAGGCAGCTGGTTGCTGCATGCAAGTAGAGATCGGCACCGAGGCGTTTGGAAGCGTCCGAGGAGTCGGGGCGAGCTGAGGATGGTCCCTACGGACGAGGCCTCGGCCAGGAAGAGGACCATCGAGGAGAAGCTGAAGCAGGCGAGCAGGGGAAGGGATGGAGACGCTTTGCACAGTTTCTAATCGGGATGCAGCGGGCTAGGAAATTGGCTTTGCAATGCTTGTGGGCAAATGAGAGAGACAATTGGTTTATCTGGTCTGCTCGTTATCATTCTTGCTGTACTGGCCGTAGACCTTAGTTCATCTCTGGCTTTCCACTCGCCGTTTTGCATCTTTGGATCCTTTGTGCATGTCACAGGTTTTCTTTTATTCTAGTACTGTTTGTCTTTGTTTGTTTATTTTGATTTAGTTCAGGCCTTTTTAGCAGTAATTCAAAGCGAATTACATTGTTACAGTAACAATTTTCCTATTCCTAGAGGGATTATAATCTAAACTTTGCACCTAGGCCAACAGAGTGTAATATGAGTTGCACAAAGTCACAAGGAGTTTGAGCAAGATTTAAACCCCATTTTCCACTCCATTGTAGTAATCGCTAGGCTACTCATTTTGTCTGTTCCTTCTCTCGACATGCTGTTCTATGGCGATATATTTTATTTTTTATAATTTTGTTTTTATTGAGCAAGTTTCATCCATTTGGATGAACCCAGTTACGCTGCCAAGAAGACCCAAGAGTCAGCATTGCCTCAAAGGCACATATTGCATTGTTTTTGTAGTTGTTGTTAAATGCCATCGACTCATGGTGACCCTCTTGGTATTTGTCCTAAACTGTGTTCTGTCTTCAGTCAGACCATTCATTGTTGATAGCGTGGCATCCATAGCTGCTGTTATTGTATTGATCCATCTCATTGCTGGCCTTCCTCTTTTGCGTTGACCTTCTGCCTTGCCAAGCCTGATGTCTATCTCTAATGATCTCTCTCTTCGCATGAAGTGTCCAAAGTATTAAAGTCTAAGTCTTGTCATCTGAACTTCTAAGGAGAGCTTAGGTTTGATCTCCTCTAGTACTGGACTGGTTTGTTCATTGGGCAGTCCATGGCATACACAGTATTCTTCATCAGCTCCATAATTCAAAGGCATCAATTTTCTTCCTATCTTTTTCACCATCCAACTTTTGCATCCATAAGCATAATTGAAAATACCATGGCTTGGACAAGTCAAATCTTTGTATGGAGAAGACATCTCTGCTTTTTGAGAATCTTGTCTAGGTCCTTCACAGCCATTCAAAGCAATGCATCTTCAGATTTCTTGACTGCTTGTTCTTTCTTTATTGATTTGATACAAGCAGGTTAAAGTTGTCCACTATTTCTTTTTCTTCTCCATCAATGATGAACTTATTAATTTTATTAGTTGTCAGGATATTTGTCTTCTTTACATTAAGGCACAGGCCCATTTTAAGACTGTTCCTTGATCTGGAAAAGCAAATGTTTCAGATTGTCTTCACTTTCAGCCAGTAATGTGGTATTATCAGCATAGTGAAGGTTGTTGTTGAGTCTTCCACCAATTTTAACACCTTGGTTGTCTTCATACAGTCCTGCTTCTCTGATGATTTTGTTCTGTATATAAATTAAACAGGTATGGGGAAAGTATGCAGCCTTGTTGTACACCTTTGCTGATTTTAAACCATTCTGTTCCTCTTTGTTCTGTTCTTTTGCACAACCTTTACATCGATCAAGAAGCAACAGTGTGATCGGGTGTTCTGGTATACCCATGCTTCTTAATGTGGCCCAGAGGTTCTTATGGAGGAGCCTAGCTAGAGACATTGTCTGATGTTGCTGTGGAGCTTAGCCCCTTGGAGCCTCGTGCAGTACTCTTTCATTCTAGAGCAAGGTTCTCGTCTATATCTGAGTAAGGGCTATAAATCGGCCTGATATTGGGGGTAACTAAGCTGTGCTAATTAGTCTTGATTTTTAGACCATATCTCTGTTCTCCCCTGATATTTTTGCAGTTGGGTGGCATGAAAGAGTAGGTAGCCGGGTGAGTTGCACTGTAAGCTGGCCAGCAGCAGATACCATAACCATAGTTGTCAGGGCCGAACCCAGAGTTGGTTCAAGGTGTTGGTGCCCTAGGCAGACCTTAAGCTTTATGCCCTTCCGTGGCTGTTAGAATATTTTCCATATCATCCTGCTAGACCTTTCCAGACAAGTGGGTTGTGTTCCCCTACCAGCAGATTGGTGGAGACAAAGAACCAATGAAAAGCCCAGGTTTCAATGCCTCTATCTGCCTCAGTCATCAGAGATCGCTTCAGTATTTCTTTGTCTCTAGCAAATGGTGGATGGATTTTCTCCTCTCTGAAGATTGAGAGGAAAAGATTGATTAAACACTCGTGAATGATCACCTTGAAGGTGATTCTCTCACTTGAGGCTCCACTAGACTACAATCTTTTCGATAGCCATAGGAGGAGGGAAAATTGGTTCAGCCCCACATGCTTATCATAAGAGCCTGTTGAGGAGCCAGAAATTGGAAGGATCTGGAAGAGTGCTGCAGCCTCATCACACAGCCACGATGCCCTCTTCCTTCTCCTCTGTTCCCCCACCTCTCTCCTGAAGATTGCAGAAGACTGTCAGAGGAATCTGCCTGCCAGCCAACTTAAAGGCAGTAAAACAGTTTCAGGGGAGTAGAGCTGCGCCTGGCATGGATTCTCTGCCTGGGGCTTTCAGGCGGTGAGTACCAAGACTTGACCTCGCTATTGTCCTTGTTGGGGGGGCTCCTGATTCCGTCGTCTTGGGACACAACTCAGGGTGGACCGTTGGTCATCGTTGGCACAGTGTAGAGGTTTCCTGCCATTTTCTGCATGTTAATAGCATTTTTAACTATTGTGCACCTGGCAGTTGTGCTGTCCTAGTGCGTGTTCCTCCCAAGCAGCTGTGATGCATGTTGCAGTAAAAGTCCAGTTAATGTGTGTCGCAGTATTTATTTATTTATTTACATTCTCTTATATACCGTGCTATTCCGCATCAGTGCGGTTTACATAGAACATCAAAACTTACACATTTCTGTAGCTGTGTTTACAATAAACTGGTACATGAACTTGGGTCAAACCTGGGTAACTATTTACATATTAGGTAACTATTTACATCTTGACAAACTAATATAGAGGATTCATTGTACCGTGTCAGCTAGCTAGTTGCTGGGGCTGTGGTGGTAGATTCTTCTGGGTAATACAAGAGAAAGAGGTGATGTTTTAACACTTTCCTAAACTGGACTAAGTTGGGGATTGCCCGAATGCTAGGTGGGAGGGTGTTCCAGCATTTAGGTGCACAGAATTTGAAAGCTCTGTTTACTGTTGCTTGGGTGGACTGGGTTATCTCTTTCGGGATTATTAGTGTGTTGTCCGCTGCTGCTCTTCTGGATCTGGTAGGGGGGTTGCTCTTTATGAGCTCTGTTAGGGATGAGGAGGAGAGCCCATTGATGGCTTTGAAAGTCAGCAGTAAGGTTTTGAATGTGAGCCTGCCTTGAATGGGAAGCCAGTGAAGCTGTTTCAGGATGGGCGTTATGTGGTCCCTCCTGGATGTTCCCTGAAGAACTCTTGCTGCTGAGTTCATCGTGAGCTGTAGCGGGTGCAGAGTGGATTGAGGGAGACCCTGAAGTATGGCATTTTCATAGTCAAAATGTGATATGATCAGTGCTTGATAGATCTTCCGGAAGTCATCCGGTTCAAGCAGGAAGCGTAGATGCTGGAGAGTTCGGATCTTATGGTATACTGCTCTTGCTATATTGCTTATGTGCATCTTCATGTCTAGTCGCTGGTCTAAGGTGACTCCAAGGTATCTGATAGAGGGTTTGGTTAGAAGTTCAGCTTCCTTGACCTTCAGGTATGGTGGTGTGATGAAGTTTGGATTTCTTGTGATGAATAGGACCTCTGTTTTATTATGTTGAATTTGAAGATTTTGGTTTTGGAGCCAGATGGATACGGCATTGAAACAGTCTGTCAGTGGGGAGAGATCTGGGTTGTCTGTCGAGAATGGCATATAAAGGAGGACATCATCAGCGTATACTAAGCAGTTCACCTTGAAAGACCGTATGATGTCACATATTGGCTGCATGTATATGTTGAACATCAGCGCAGAGAGGGAAGATCCTTGTGGGTGCCTTGATTCTGGTGGAATGGTTCTGATGTTGAGGTCTCTGATCGTAAGTGCTGCCATCTATCCGAGAGATACGACTTACACCATTCAGTGCTGTGTCACATATTCCCTTCTCCTTGAGACGTCGCAGGAGGAGCTCGTGGCTTACTGAATCGAAAGCGGCTGCTATGTCCATGAACATGAGAACGCACCCTTGACGGATGTTGTCAATTCCAGCAATTATGTTGTTAAAGAGCGTGGTGAGGAGTGTTTCAACACCATGTGCCTCTCTAAAACCGTGTTGGCAGGGATCGAGGGGAGCGGATGCTTCGATGTGTTCTTGAATCTGTCTTTGGACATCTTTTTCAATAATTTTGGCCAGAAGTGGTATGCTTGATATCGGTCGGTATGAGTCTGCCCTCTTTGGGTCGAGCTTGCTGTTGTTTTTTAGAAGCGGTCTGATGGAGGTGCATTTAAGGGATTGGGGGAATGTGAAGGAATGGTCCATGAGCCTGGCTATAAAAGGGCTGAGGTCTGCTCGTAACTCCTTTATCCAGAAAGCAGGACAAGGGTCAGTTTGTGCGGTGGTCGTGTTGATCACAGCAATGGTATCTTCAATATGTTTCTTGGATGGCTTGGAGAATATGGCCAGGGGTGATAGATATCTTGGCTCGAGTGCGATGGTAGGTTCCGGGGACTTATTTGTCTTGCAAAGCTTTGATTGTAAGTAATCTGCAAATTCTTGGGGGTGTATCTCACTTGGTTGCTCAGGTGCTGGTTCTTTTGTTAGGTTCTTAACAAGTGCGAACAGGTCATGGGGTTTGTTCAAAGACCGCTTTAGTGCGTCTGTGTGGAATCTTTTCATGCTCTCTGTAACTGCTTGGCGGTGCTTCTTCAGTTGAAAGTTATATGCCTGCCGGTCATCAGTAGAGTGCGATCGGCGCCAACGTCTTTCCAGCTTCCTCAGGAGGGTGAGTGATGATCTGAGCTCGGTTGAGTACCAAGGTGCGGTGGCCCGTTTCCCTGGCGGTTTATTTGAAGGTAGGCATGTAGCGATTGAGCTGAGGCTTTTATTCCAGTTGAGAACTATCTCCTCAGGATTGTGTGTTGTTGAGGCAAGGAGTGTGCGGGTTTGGTTTAAGACTGTGTTCTTGTCAAAAGCCTGAAACCTACGTGGAGCTGTGTTGGTGGTGCTGCTGACCCTATTTGTGTGCTTTTGAGATTTTTCGGGTAGGGGTATTTGGAATGTGATCAGCTTGTGGTCGGACCAGGGGACTGCGGTAGTGGACACCATAGGGGTGTTGGTTGCATTGAAGGTAGTCTGTGGGGCGAAAACCAGGGTCCAGTAGGCCTCCTTTAACATGGGTGGATTCATTGACCAGTTGCCTGTATCCTAGTTCTTCCAGAGCATCGAGGAAAGCCGAGGCCTGGGCAGATTAAAGTCTCCTAGGACCCAGTTTGGTGTGCTTGGGCATTGGGAGCAGGAGGCGAGGTCGATTATTGTTGAGAGGGTATCTGTGTCTGTTGACGGGGCCCTGTATAACAGGTTGATCGAGCAGAGCTTGTTGGTTATGGTGAGTGTGTTGAGGTAATCTGTACTGATTGTGCTGCTCAGGTGGAACTGGAGGTCTGTTTTGGTGATGGCAAGTACAACCCCCCCCCCCGCTAGTTTGCCGTTTCTATGGCATGAGTGTACTGCAAAGTTGGTAGGTAGCAGTTGGTTAAGGAGAACGTTGTCGTCACTGGAAAGCCATGTCTCGGTAATTAAGAGTATGTCAAGGACATGGAGTGAAATCATGTCTGGATTGACTGGCCATTTTTTGTGTACTGATCGTGCGTTTATGAGGGCACATCTTAGGTTGTGGGGGGTGAGTGTATTTTCTTTCTTTGCTTTCTCCTTGTGTTGTAGTGCTATATGTAATAAGCGGGGGTGGCGTGAGTGGGAGGCCTCTTCTGGTATGTGGTGGGGAGCGTTTGACCACCTCCTCCTATGATTATGAAGGATAGGTATTTGGCTCTGGTTTGGGGATAATGTCGTGACATTAACTAGCCATCCAGAGAGTAGATATAGGGCCATTATGGATATGCTTGAAAGGGCCATGTGTGTATCTGCCCTGATTTCACATAAAAGCGTAGTTAACGCACGTGCTGGTATGATACTTTCCATAACTCTCGCTGTCTTCTTCCAGGAAACGTTTGATCTGTGGCAAGTGAGGTGCCTCATCTCCGGATATTCCTATGAAGAAAGGCTAAAAAGGTTAGGGCTCTTTAACCTGGAAAAGAGACGGCTGAGGGGAGATATGATAGAAGTCTATAAATTAATGAACAGAGTGGAACAGGTAAACGTAGATCGATTGTTTGTTTACATTATCAGAATATAGAAAGACTAGGGCACATGCAATGAAGCTACAGGGTAAACTATTTAAGACTAATAAAAGAAAATATTTTATTACTCAACGTGTAATCAAACTCTGGAATTTGTTACTGGAGGATGTAGTAAAGGCTGTTAGTGTAGCTGGGTTTAAAAAAGGTTTGGACAAGTTCCTGGAGGAAAGGTCCCTAAACCATTATTAAGAAGGGACCCAGGATATCAATGCTTGACCCAGTACAAGCATTGTGGAACCTGTGTCTTTTGGGGAAACTGCTAGGTACGTATGACCTAGATTGGCCACTGTTGGAAACAGGATACTGGGCTTGATGGACCTTGGTCTGACCCAGTATGGCATATCTTATGTTCTTATGGATTCTGGACTCTGCTCTTCTTGCATGGCAACTTGTGAATCTTCCCTGGAGGCTCTGCTCCCCCACTTTCAGTCGGGGGATGCAGTGAGTCTGACTTTGTCTGTCTTGGGGCAGGAGGTGACGGATGGTGCTGTGGGTAAGGCTATCCAGCTGACTGGAGGGTTCGGAGACCATGCTGTGAGCCACAACTTATCCTTTATGGGGTCTGCAGTGGCTGTGCCCCCTGGTGTTGGGGGGGCTCATTTCTGAGAGGAGAACTTCCAGACTCTGGATTGTCCTCCCGGAATTCATTTCCTTTTTGCAGCCAGCCTGTTTCTTCTGATGTGGAAATTTGGACCCTGCAGCCTCTGGATACCACTGGGTGCAGTCTCATGTGGGGCAGCTTGAGAATAGAAGCCCTGTTCAATTGCCTATGGCCAAGTGTCCCTGGTGAGTGGTGACCCTGGAGATGGGGAACAGCTGGGAGCTGTCTGAGATTTTGACTGTGACTTGAGTTCAGATGGCTTCGTACTGGGCTCTGATGTGAATGAAGAAGTACTTTCACCTTCAAAAGATTGTGAAGAGGCCAGAGTGATCCGCCTATTCTGGAAGGAGGAGCTGGTGGGGTTGTTTGCCAGGGACAGATGTTTTCAGCACAAAGCAGGAGCCGAAGGTGCACCCAGTCCTTCAAGGGGTGCAGAAATCCACTACTGTCTCTCCATTCCCAGATATGATCAAGGATATGATCCAGTCAGAGTGGGACTCTCCTGATTCCCCACCTAAGGGGTTAAGAGTATGAAGAAGATCTACGCTCTTCCAGAGGAGGAGTGTATTGAGTGGTTTGGTATTCCAAAGGTGGATGTGCAGGTCATGGTGGTTACCAGATGGACCACTATTCCTGTGGAAGGTGGATTGGCCTTAAAGGATTTTCTGGACCATAAGGTGGATTTGTTGTTGAAGAGCCAGTTTGCCGTGGTGGCTGTTATTCTTCAGCTGGCGGTCTGTGCCAGCCTGATGTCTTGAGCCTTGCTCCAGTAGATTTAGTCTCTTTTGCCGTATGATATCACCCCTCTTTTGGAGTCCGCTATGGCTTTCTGTTCTGATGCCATGTATGACCTGGTATGTTTGGCAGCCAGGGATGGTGCCCTGACAACATTGTCACAATGTTGGATTTGACTCTGGCACTGGGCAGTGGACTCATCTTCCAAAGCCCAGTTGCCCCAACTGGCTTTTAAGGAGAAGCTTCTTTTTGGAGCCGATTTGGAGAAGCTGGTAAAGGACCTGGGTGAGACAAGATCTTACCGCCTTCTGGAAGACAGGTCCAGGAGGCCTGTGAAGTGATATTGCGCTCCTTTCTCATCAGCTTCTGCGCTGGTTGGATTTCTTGGGGTCTCTGGACTTTTGTTGTTACTGACCTGGAATACTGACCTTGAAAACCTTTCTTCCCCTCTGCTTCTGGGCTTCGGGCTTGTTCTTTTGTGGAGTGCATTGGCCCATGGACTCTGTCCCCTCCAGAGGAGGATCCTCCCAGGCTGTGCAGTGAAGGCTTGGGGGCCTGTTCCTCTGGTTGGAGGCAGATTTTGCCTTTTCTTTCAGGAATGGGCCCGGGTTACTAAGGATCACTAGGCAGGTATCCCATCTATTTCGTGTTTCCCAAAAAGAATGGTTCATTCTGGACCTCTAGGGAGTCAATGAACACTTGCATGTCCTGCGCTTCTGGATGATTCAAGCAGTGCACAGAGGGGAGCTCTTGGCTTCTCTGGATCTGGCCGAGGTGTATTTTCATATCCCGATCCAGGCAGTTCAGCAAAAATATCTGCGTTTTGCCATGCTTGGCTCTCATTACACTGGTCAACATTAAAATCGTTACTGACTTTAAAAGGCCCTAATCTGTAGTATCTTGGTGAGCTGAACACGAATATAACATTTAAAAAATTTTATTAGCTCTCATTTTGAAGATATTGCATGTAGTTCATTTTTGACGTTTCACCGTGTAAATTTATCCAGTAGGACATCAACAACATCCCAAATAAGCCTTGAATGATGTAATATTGCATCACATTGCATAATACCAGCATGCACACATCATCCAGAGTTGATTGCATCATTTTCTGATGCAATGCAATACTACTGCCAGACGGCTGCTGAAGCCATCTGACGTCAGCAGTGTATTATACGCAGTCGGAAAGGTTGAGCATTTAAAATATTTCAGACTGTGTGCAAGACAGTTTAAGCTACTGTTACATGTAACTTTTATTAATCATATAATTTTAGCCATTTAGGTACAATACAGAACAGTAATGCCATGAAGGTGCGTTAATACCGTTGACAATTTCTGCTACATTTGTGGGGAAGTGACATTTGCCAACCAGAAGAAAAGTATCACTTATCAACTGAAGAAGGCATACTTCGTATCATCTTTACTTCGGATGCAAGATTGGTGACCAAGACAAGCCTTGGGCCCCTCATATATGCTGCGCTACATGCACAACACAGCTTTCACAGTGGTTGAATTGCAAAAGACCATCAATGCCGTTTGCAGTCCCCATGGTGTGGAGAGAGCCAAGCAACCACATAAATGACTGTTACTTCTGCTTGGTGGTTCCTCTTTCCAGCGGAATAACAAAGCAAAAGAAGTTGAGCATAGTCTACCCAAACATTCCGTCTGCATTGAGACCAGTTCCACATGGTGAGGGACTTCCTATCCCAGAACTTCCATCAGAATGTTCTCTTGATTCATCTGATGAGGACAATGGTGAGCCGAACTGTTCTTCTCCTGGTCCGTCAGCATGCAGTGACCCAGATTTTCACTGGGATGCATTATCAACTCCACACAGAATAGCACAGGAAGAACTAAATGTCCTGGTTCGTGATTTGGACTTATCCAAGAACAAGGCAGAATTGCTAGGATCAAGACTCCAACAATGGAATCTTCTAGAAGAAGATGTCAACATTACTTCATATCGAAAGCGCCACCAGCAGTTGGAGCCTTTCTTCAGAAAGGAAAGTAATCTGGTATTCTGTTCCGATATTGAAAGCCTCATGAATGCCTTAAAAATCACTCATGACCCACAAGACTGGAGACTATTTATAGACTCTTCGAAACTGAGTCTGAAGGCTGTGCTTTTGAACAATGGAAACTGTCTTCCATCTATTCCAGTAGCGCATGCCGTCCACATGAAAGAGACATACGATAACTTAAAGCATCTACTGACTTCCATTAACTATAACAAGTACAGCTGGCACCTCTGTGGTGACTTGAAGGTAGTTGCTCTTTTAATGGGACTGCAGCAGGGATATATAAAATACATGTGTTTCTTATGTGAGTGGGATAGCCGAGCAAGGGATTGGCACTACTTGCGGAAGGAATGGGATCGCAGACAAAATGTAACAGTTGGAGAGAAGAATATCCAGCACCCAGCTCTGGTTGAGGCTCACAAAATCCTGCTACCACCCCTTCACATCAAACTAGGTTTGATGAAAAACTTCATGAAAGCCATGGACCGCACTTTGCCAGCTTTCTGATACCTGCATGAAAAATTCCCTCAACTCAGCGAAGCAAAGATTAAAGAGGGAGTTTTTGTGGGTCCTCAGATTCGAGAGCTCTTCAAAGATGACCGGTTCAACAACTTGCTGCAGGGTGATGCGAAACAAGCATGGAATGCTTTTCGCCTAGTGTCAACAAACTTTCTCGGGAATGTTAGGGCAGAAAACTACAAGGAACTAGCAGAAGACATGCTGATACAGTATCAGAAACTTGGCTGCAATATGTCTCTCTAAAGATCCATTTCCTTGATTCCCATCTCGATTTCTTTCCTGACAACTGTGGTATGGTTAGTGATGAACAGGGCGAACGTTTTCACCAGGATATCGCAACGATGGAGCAAAGATACCAGGGAAAATGGTCCACTACAATGCTGGCTGACTTATTGCTGGACACTCCCCAGAGAAGCTTCCGAACAGCTGTACAAGAGACAGGCGAAAAAATCTAAGAAGTAGTCTATGACTTGTTTTTTTACAGATATTAACCGAAGGCCTATTATATTTACTATTGACATGCATTTCGTGATGTAAACATTAATTCTTGTAGATTATAAAAAAACTAGAGCCAACTTTGCAATTTCACTGTCATATTTGTGTTCAGCATATAAAAATTGATGATAAATGACTATTTTTATTTCAGTAACATGACTTTTGTAAAAATTTGTTTCAGTTTGCTGCCCTCCCCTTTGATCTATCTAGCCCTGATGACATTCTCCAAGGTCATGGTGGTGGTGGCTGTGGTGCAGAGGGATCTGTGTCCATCCATATCTGGATGACTGGCTCATCCAGGCCTGTTCCCTTTCAGAAGCATCTCAGGTGGCGTCCCAGACCATGGAGTTTCTGGGAACTCGTTTTGACACACGAGTAGGTAAAGTTTTCCTGACAGAGGAAAAAGTCAAAAGACTGTTAGATTGTCTGGTGCTGTTCTGTGCACAGCAGGCTCCCAGCATCTGGGATTATCTTCAGCTTCTCGGATTGATGGCGGTGACCATAGAGAGAGTGCCATGGGCGTGTGCTCACCTGTGATCTCTCCAGTGGTCCTTGTCAACTTGGTGGTCCCCGAGTTCTCAGGAGTTCGAGCACAGGCTCCTGTTCCCATTGATGGTGAGGTCCAGCCTGCAGTGGTGGCAGCAGCCCTGTCATCTGAGGAAGGGCATGTAACTGGACGATTTCTCCTGGATCATCTTGATGATGGATGCCAGTCTCGGGCTTGGGAGTCTGTTGCCAAGATCATACAGCCCAGGGCCATTGGAACTGCAGTGAAGCGGTGTGGTCCATCAACTGCCTCGAGGCAAGGGCCATCAGGTTGGCTGTTCTGCATTTCCGGCCCCTAGTCAAGAGGCGGGCAGTTCAATTGTTTTCAGACAATGCCATGGTGCTGGCTTATGTCAGTTGGCAAGGTGGCATGAGGAGTGCCAGGGTAGCTCTGGAGGTGGCTCTCCCTTTTTGCCTGGATGGAGAAGAAACTCCTAGTCTTGTCGGCTCAGCACATTGCCAGGGTGGATGATGTAGAAATGGACTTCCTCAGCTGACATGCTCTGGATCCTGGAGAGTGGGAGTTGAGTCAGGAGGCATTTCAGTTGATTCTGCACCACTGGGGTCATCCTGAAATGGATCTGATGGCAACCTGCTCCAATGCCAAAGTTTGCCATTTCTTCAGTCACCGCATGGAGATGGGGTCCGAGGGTGTCAGTGCTCTGGCCCACCCTTGGCCAAGCTAACACCTGCTGTATGTGTTTCCTCCATAGTTCCTGGTGGAGCTTGTGATTCAGTGTATAGAATGCTACCCGGGCAAGATTGGCCAAGGAGAGCATTCGGTTGCCTTTGTCTCGCCTGTTGCGGCAGAGACAATCATACTGGAGGACCCCATTCCCTTCTCGTTTATGACTTGGCTCTTGAAAGGAGATGGTTAGCGCATAAGTGCTATTGTTCAGCAGTGTTTGCCACTGTGCTCAGAGCCTGGAGGAGATCTACCAAGCTAGCATAAATGTGGGTCTAGTGCGTCTTTGAGCGATGGTGCACCATTTGGCAGTTGGCTCCTGAGGCAGCCAAGGTGCCATCTCTGTTGACTTTTTTTCTCCAGGATGGCCTGGAGAAGGGCTTTTCCCTTAGCTCAGTTCAGGTTGCAGCTTTGGCCTGTTTCTGAGGTCCAGTGGCTGGTAAGTCTCTAGTCTTGCACCTGGATATCTAATGCTTTCTCCAGGGAGTTTGGCATCTGCGTCCTCCACTTCAGTCTGTGGTCCCTTCCTGGGATCTGTGTCTAGTGCTCAGAGCCCTGATGATGGCGCCCTTTGAACCATTGAAGCGCGCTGCTTTGAAGGATTTGATGGTTAAGACGGTTTTCTTGGTTACAGTTTGTTCTGCATGGCGGATTTCCGAGCTGCAAGCACTGTCTTGCTGAGATCTTTATCTGTCTTTTTCAAGGGAGGCCATTTCCGTTCAGCCTGTACCTTCCTTCTTGCCTAATGTGATTTCTCTCTTTCATGTGAACCAGGTGGTTTGCCTGGCCTCCTTCCCGAAGGAGCAGTGTTGGGGGAAGGATAAGGATCTTTGCTTTGTGGATGTCTGGAGGGTGCTTTTCCGGTCCTTGGAGGTTACATATTCCTTTTGTAAGTCCGACCATCTTTTTGTGTTATTTGTTGCCCCACGCAAGGGTGACACGGTGACCAAGTCAACATTAGGGTACTGGATTAAGGAGGCCATTGCCTTGGCATATCAGTTGCGAAATCAGCCAGTTCCAGAGGGTTTGTGTGCCCATTCTATCTGAGCTCAAGGGTCCTCATGGGTGGGGCGGAGCTCGGTAGCCCCTGCAGGATTTATCAGGTGGCAACATGGGCATCACTTTCCACTTTTGGGTGGTGTGCCTATTCAAAAGGTCCTGGGGAGAACATTGTAAATGTTACATGTACAGTTCATGAATATTCATTGTGGATCTTTTCAAAACCAGACCTGTTTGTCCCTTGCTTGGAGATCCCTGTTCTGGCGCTTCCTTTCCTCTTCAGATTTCATACTTACTCCCAAACTATACATAAAATGTTTTTGTCTATCTGTTTCCTATTACTCCTTTCCATCCTTTCCTCCAAAGTATATTTAGTTCTTTAAATCTTATCGGGTTTATGGTGCAGGTTTGGTGCCATTTTGGTAGCTCCTCGTGTTATTGCCTGTATTCTTTCTATGTTGATTTTTGGAGATACGGCCCTCCAGGCTTGGACATATACTCCCTAATTAAGATCTGGTTATCTGCACAAACTGGCATACCTACCTGGCTATAGCTTTATCTTTATTCAATTTCTTGATATACCGCCCAGCATGAAAGGCATTAGAGCGGTTTACAAATGCTGCAAGCAGGTATTGGATATATTCCCTCATCCCTGAAGGGCTCACAATCTACATGCATCCTTAGGCAACGGAGGGTTAAGTGGCTTGCCCAAGGCTACAAGGAGTGCCTCTAGGACTAGAGACCCCAGTCCCTCTGGCCTGAGATCGCTGTCCCTGAGCGGGAATCAAACCCCCTGGCCCTCCGGCCTGAGGTAACTTATCCCAACCACTGGGCCACTCCTCCCTCCAAAATTTAGCATTCCTCTGGATCCCACCACTACCTTGCCGCAGTGTTCTGAAATCTCGAGATAATGAGGTGTGATCACTCTGAGATTTCTATCCAGTTTGATGTCTCTACTTTACTTTATCAGAGAGAACGTAATGGATCACATGCTAATGTAATGCTCCCTTGGATTTCTGCACCTCAGATGTTGTGCTGGCCTTAGCTGACGAGCTCCTGAAGCTAGCTAGCTTTCTTTCTTTCTGTTTTTTTTATCCTTATCCTTAAATCGAAGCGGTTTAGATTGAAACAACAAGTTATATACATCAAAACTAGTGCAACTATAACGATAGATTAGCTATTACAGTAAACCAGAGCCATATTAACAAGACCAATGTGGAACCTATGTATACAGTAAGAGGGGCAGGGGATGAAGGGTAAATGGAACTGCTATGGGGAGACTGCATTAGTGTCTGGAAGGAGGTATTTGCTTAAGCGATGTGTCTTAGATCTTATAGTGGTGGTTGGTCCTCCCATGACCCCATAGGGAGGTAGAACTACAGCACATGCAGGTACTTAAGGCAAGTCACAGGCGGACTGCTGGTGTGTTCAGCTGCATAGGGAGATCCATTCTGGACCTTTTCTGCCCTTTGTTCCCAGATACATTGTACTGCAGAGTATTAAAATGGTTATTGTTATAATTTAATTGCACTTGGTGTATCATTTGGGCGTCAATGTAGCAAGAGTGTGTTCAAATGCATTAAGTTTTTAACACCAGATTAATTTTACTTCCATGTTAAAACTGTAATTCAGATATTGCTAACGGTTGTATGTCTCATTACTTTAAATCCTGCAATAAATCTGAAGAAAAGTAAAAGTTATCCTGATTTCTATTGACTTTCATTTTAACTTCCACCTCTTACAACTGAAGTTATATTTTAACTGACACCTCTGACAATTAAATTCAAAGCATTCTGGTTCATTCCTGAATGCTTTGGGATCTCCGAGGCAGCAATGCTCTTATCCCAAGATCAGAAACAAAACAGGAAGCGGCAGGTTCGTTTCTGCTCGGTTGAGTGGCTAGCGCTGTTCTCTTTGTGGACCCTTACCCCAAGATCAGACAGCTTCATGCAACCTCCTTCATTAACAATCCCACCCCATAGCTATTCTAAAATAGTCTTTACCCCCATCTTTTGCAAATCCACCCATCTAAGCCTCCACCCACTCATAGCTAACATCTGTAAGGTAGGCGAGTGGATGTATGTTCAGATTGATGGGTGGAGGAGTGAGGGGTGATAGGGTTTGTTGGTTGGTTAGGGGGGGGGGAGCGTTAAGAGTTGTTGAAGGGATAGTTGATAAGGTGGGTGGAGAGATAGAGGTGCAGGGATCCAAAATTTGGGCCAACTAGTTGTTGGAATCCTTGAATCAGGACCCAGGGGCCTCAGGTTAGGGAATTTCATCTCCAGGAGTCTTCAGCTTGAAGATTTCAGTGGCCAGTGTTTAACTTCCAGTTGCCTTCCCAATGAAATCAATTTGGAAGTTAAAATTTTACTTCACCTCTAAACTAGAAGTAGAGAAATGTGTGCTAATTTTTAGCGCACTTTCGTAGAGTCGTTAGCATACTCCTTTAGTTCCCATTTAGCGCACATTGGGACACGTTCACTCAGACTGCGCTAAAGTGCGCATGAACTGCTAGTGCACTTATCCTTATTTACTTGAGCGGTTTAGCATGGGGCTGTGATAATGGCTGTCATGCGATTAAAAACAGCTTGTTGGATATGACCCCAACAGTTTTTGCAGGACCGTTGCACTTATCGCATGCTAGTTTTTGCATTGCTTTTGTGCACTAAAAATACATAGAAAGTTAAGTTTTAGCGCACACACACACAACTCGACGCTAAACTAGAAGGTAGTGAGCTGTGCCAAGTCTATTGCAGCTTATTACATTGGCCTCTTCGATCAGTTTCCCAAACCTCTCCTGGAGCCACACCTTGCTGGTTAGATTTTCAGAATCACCACAATGGATATGCAAAAATTAACATATTCCTTTAGTTCCCATTAAGCACACCTCGGGGTATGTTTACTAAGATTTGCATATAGCAAGCACTTATCTCATGCGTATTCATTGCGTTAATCCTGAAAATTCAACTGGCAAGGGGTGCTTCCATGAGAGGGTTGAAAACCACTACCTTAGAGTTTAATGAAGGAACACAGTGACAGCAGGTGACAACAGAAACTGAGCAGTTGATCCTCCAGTTATTCCTTTCCACACTGCTAAGGCTATATCCCAGTTCTATCCACAGAGCCCGCCTGCCCGTAGATACGCTTCCTTGTGTGCAACAGTGTTCGTAATCTTCTTGCACTGTGCTGCACGCTCCTGGGTAGGCAAACATTCTCCTTTTAGGGTTTACCCCTAGCTGTTAGCTGAACAGACTCTGGCCTTCCCGGATAGCCCCCCCCCCCTACCCCCAAGCATCAGTTCACTGAGGAATGCGTAGCCTACCAGGTAGATCCAGTTGCTAATTAATGTTGTCATTACAGCTTCCTGGCCATGGGAGCAGCTGTGATTCCATCCTGACTTTGGTCTTGCAACCTGCCAGACTTGGCTGCTAATTTAATTCTACTGCTGTCTGGTCACTTTCTTTAGCAGTTGAAGGACAGCTATGATTATGTTCTTGGTTTGTTTTATTATATACACTGCTCTGAGCAGCTCTTTTGAGGGCTGGGAGGGCAGGTAATAAATGTTACAAATAAATAATACTCTCTGCATCCTTTAACTCTGTCCATCTATTTCGGGAGAGTGCTCTATGGATTTGCCACTCATTCCATTGGACCTTAGGGCCGAGAACAACGTATTCATTTTCGTAGGCAACTTGAGATCTTGCTATTTAGAATAGCCTATCCTTAGATTGCTAGGCAAAGGCGACTTCTGATTTGTCTATGATATTTTGTTTTGTTTTTCTCTTTTCATGTTTGTTTATTGATGTGTATGTTGTCGTCTTTTGAGAAATGGAAGGGTCAGTAGGATAGTTGCATCCAGGTATTTCCCTGTCCCCAGAGGGCTTACAATCTAAATTGTTATGCCTGAGGGTTAAGCAACTTGCCCAAGGCCACAAGGGGTATCACTGGGATTCAAACCCTGGTCTCTTTGGTCATCAGATCAGTGCTCTAACCTCGAGGCCCCACTCTGAATATCTGTGTGTGTGTGTGTTACAGTTTGTGTGTGAATATGTCCACTCATCCCTCTTATAATTTTGAAATGGTCAGACCCAGCTTCACCAAACTTAATGTGGAAGTAGGTTCAAGATGGGGGTGGGGGCTTCTACTTTTCAGATTTGGCCAGTGATTTTGGGAGAGAGGACAATAGGAGGGTTACAAAGTTAGAAACATGATGGTAGGTCATGTGGTCTTTTTCTATCTAGTCTGCCCTTCCATATCAACTCACCATAAGAAATGCAGGGGGGCGGTGGGGGGGGGGGGCGGCTCTAGAACACTGTCTACATGATACATTTTGATTTTGTGTTCTGTTTGATGTGGTAAAAATGTATCTCATGGTATTGTGTGTAATAGGTAAGTGAGGCCCCCTTTATGAAACCATATTAAGGTTTCGTAGGTAATGTACGAGAACTGTGAGAGAGAGAGAGAGAGGGTCTCCATAGTAATTGGTGACATTCCTGGCACGAGGAAAGCGGTAATGCAGGGGAAGTCTTGCCACTGTGCGTTAATGGAATGGCTGCGAATGCACAGTGTGCTTAGCTGGAGGTGTACTTGACCTTTGCATTAGCTGTTAATGCGTAAGTGGCGTCCACGTTAACTGGAGGGCACAGTCCCAGCCCCCAACATGAAATTCAAAAACTAATGTGTGCTGGTTTTGGAACTCTGCGTTAACTGTTAGAAACATAAGAAAATAACAGCAGAGAAAGACCATACGGCCTACTTGATCTGCCCTTCGATACCAAATACTAAGCTTTATGGTCCCTTTTTTCCCCTTGAGATCCTCTGTGTCTGTCCCATGCTTTCTTGAATTTGGATATTGTCCTTGTCTCTACCGCCTCCATTGGGAGACCATTCCATGGATCCACCACTCTTTCCGTAGAGAAATATTTACTCAGTTTCCTCGTCAATCTGTCTCCTTTCACCTTGTCCTGAGCATTTATGCCACAGAGGTGTTTAAATGTCTTTATCGTATCGCCCCTCTCCTGCCTTTCTTTCAAAGTATACATATTGAGATCATTAACTCTGTCCCCATATGCCTTATGAGCAAGACCACTGACCATTTTAGTAGCCACCCTCTGCACTGACTGTTGCAACTTGTTTTATATTGTAAACTGCTTTGAGACTTTGGCATTGGGCGCGTATATCAAGTGCCACAATAAAGAAAAAGATAAACCTATTTATATCCTTTTGAAGGTGCGGTCTCCAGAATTGCACACAATACTCCAAATGAGGTCTCACCAATGACTTACACAGAGGCATTATCACCACCTCCTTCCTGCTGGCCATTCTTCTCCGTATGCACCCAAGCATCCTTCTGGCTTTCGCCGTCGCCTTTTCTACCTGTTAAATTTCATCAGAAACAATCACACACAGGTCCCGTTCTTCTTTCATGGACAGAAGTACCCCCCCCTCCCCAATATTGCATTGCTCCCTTGGACTTTTGCAGCCCGAATGCATGACCCTGCATGTTTTAGTGTTAGATCTCAGCTACCAAATTCTTGTCTGTTTCAGCTTTGCCAGATCCCACCTCATGTTAGCCACACCTTCCAGGTGTCTACTCTATTGTAGATTTTGGTATCCTCTGCAAAATGACAGCCCTTCTTCAATATCTCTTACAAAACTATAAATAAAGAATCGGACCAAGGACAGATCCCTGCAGCACACCACTGATAACCTCCTTCTCCTCGGTGAGCTCCACTTTGTCACCTCCTACTCAACCAATGTCTAACCCAGTCGGTCACTTTAGGGTCCATCCCTAGGATGCTCAATTTATTTATAAGTCACTTGTGAGGGAACACAGTCAAAGGTTTTACTTAAATCTATGTACACCACATCAAGCACTCCTTTGGTCCAACTCTCTGGTCACCCAGTCAAAGAAATTAATCAGATTTGTCTGACAAGACTTACCTCTGGTAAACCAATGCTGTCTTGGATCCTGCAATCCATTGGACTCCAGAAACTTCTCTGTCCTCTGTTTTAGTAGCGTTTCCATTAATTTACGCCACAGAGGTCAGACTAACTGGCTTCTAGTTCTCAACCTCATCCTTACTTCTGCTTTTTTGTTTAATGTGAATTAGGGGCTTTGATGAGTGTGATTTGGATGTTTGGATTTATTATTGTGCGGTCTTATATCTTTGTTTATGTACTTGGAAGGATTTCACATTCCCAAACAGGAGCATTTCCAGAGACAATTCAAACCTTGGTTGCCTTTCTGCGAGAGAAAGTATTTAATTTTGTTCTTTTGTAACTTTTTTTTCTATATATGTATATATATATTTTATAAGTCTTTATCAACATGCGTGATGTATTTATTGATGGTCGAGCATCTCATAGTATCACTGTGTAGACTAATTTTCTTCTTTTATTTAATGGCAGGATGAAGAAACTTTGTCTTTCATCAAAGAGAGCCTAGAAAAAAGTGATCAGTTAACAAAAAACATGGTAAGTCACATTTTCGCTATTACAGAATTTTCTTGATAAGATTTTAGATGGCGTCTTTTCTTGCCATGTGCTTTGACTCTGAGTTTGTGTGTGGGGAAGCTGTGCAGGATCACGTTTACAGAAGTGGTCATACTTTTGGGGCTCTGAGGATCAGAATGGGTTATTTTAACTGCTCGTTAACCTTTGCTGGGCACCCTGGAACCATCGAAGAATGTTGACGATTCTGGCGTACTGTGTAGCAACTCTGGGGTCCCTTTTCATGTTGCTTTTCTTTTTAACCTCTGGTGCACACTAAAGACTTTGCTGATTCCTGCTTTCAGGTTTCCATCCTCTCCTCCTTTGAGAGTCGGCTTATGAAACTGGAGAACTCCATAATTCCTGTACACAAACAGACAGAGAACCTGCAGCGGCTGCAGGAGAATGTAGACAAGACCCTGACTTGCCTGGACCATGTCATCAGCTACTACCACGTGGCCAAGGATACCGAGAAGATCATCAGAGAAGGGTGAGAATGGCGTGACTGGCAGGGGTAGGCACCCTTAAGTCCCCGGCAATACCACCCTGCTGGGATTTTAGGATATCCCTCATGAATATGCATGGGAGAGATTTCATGCATGTTGCGTCAGCTCTATGCAGATCTATTTTGTGCATATTTCATTGTGGAGATCCTGACAATCCACGTGGCTAGATGTGTCCCAGGGACTGGATTGGGAACCATTGAGATGGAAAACCTTTTGAGCAGCATTTGCAGAATATATATGATAGGAAGGTGTATTTGAAGAATACACTTAATAAGATTTGGAACAATTTTATTTATTTATTTATTTAGACAGTTTTGTATACCGCCTTATCCTTCAATCAAAGCGGTCACAACACAATTGGGGGATACATTTAACACGCGGGGATATGAGACACATACACTAATACTTACAGGGAACATGGGCAATGGAGGGTTAAGTGGCTTGCCCAAGACCACAAGGAGCATCTGTGGGACTAGAAACCCCAGTCCTTCCGGCCCAAGGTTGCTGTCCTCTAGTGGGATTTGAACCTCTGACCTTCTGGCCTGAAGTACCTTGCCCCAACCACTAGGCTACTCCTCCTCCCATGTCCTCCCAACAATGAGTGATAGCTGGAAAATTTACAGTGTGTATAATCTTTTCTCTGTTTCTTCTGTGGCCATGCAGTACAGTCTCCACTAGGGATAAAATCTTTGTCCATTTCTTTAGAAGGTCTGCGTCTGGCTGGTTGGGCTTACGCTCGTCAGTTTCTTGTGCTGTATGGTTCGTGGTGCTGACCTGTGCTTAGCTGTTTCGTTCCTGTAAGTTGGTTGTTAACACCCTATTAACCTTACAGTCCCACAGGAAGACTGGATGAGTACCTACGCTGCATTGCAAGGATCCAGAAAGCTGTGGAGTATTTCCAGGACAACAATCCAGACAGTCCTGAGCTGAACCGAGTGGTACGTGCCCAGAAAGCCACCGCCATGCACAACCCTAGTCCGGTGCTCGGTGCCCGTATAATTCTGCATGAGCATGTCCCAAAGAACTTGGATCCATAGAGCATTTGCTTTGATTAAGGGGGTAGGATACAGGATGGATGAGAAATTGGGACAGGAGTGAGCAGCCTCGTAGAGGTCTTCAGTCCCTTTCTTTGGTTCAGAAACTGCTTTTTGTCTCTCCTGTCTTCCCCCTCCGCTGGCAGAGATGATGCATCACAGTGCTGGTAGGTTTAACGTGCTGGCTCCCATGGTACCCTGGCATGTCTTGCCCATGCTAAGCACCTTGGGTCTGTATTAGCAATTCCTCCTTGGCTAAAGCTGTAGTCGATTTTCACGGTGAAGCCCATCTAAGGGGCTTTTGCACGGAGGAAGGTCAGATATTTATTCCTTGGGGGTTAGAGAAGTGATGGGGGTGATGGCGATTTCCACGGCCACTGGTAGAGTATTGGTAAGATGACCTTTTGATATGCGTTGCCATTTGAGCTTCGAGCAGTCCATGCCTTCTCTGAGGAGGTTCTGCCATACTTTATGGGCATCTCCCATCATTTACTGTAGACGGTTTAGTTCCTGGGGGAAGCCTGTTGTTTTATGGCCTGCGCATAGTTCTCTCAGATGGAGTAAATGTCTTGTCTGTGGAAGCAGTGGCTTGAGTCTTGAAAGACTTTGAGAGATTGTCACTACTAACCAAATGTGTTGGTTTTGGCTGCCCGCAGAAGTCTTTGTTTGAAATGGGTAAAGAATCCTTGGAGAACGAATTCCGTAATCTGATGACCCGCCACAGCAAGCCTGTACCACCCATTCTGATCCTGGACCTAATCAGCGGAGATGATGAGCTAGAAACCCAAGAAGACGTGACCCAGGAGCACCTCCCTGAAGGCGTCTTGCAAGATGTCATTTGCATCTCCAAGTGGCTGGTCGAATTTGGAAGGAATCAAGGTAATCCCTTAGAACAGGAAATTAAAATAATGTTCCTGTAAGTTTGGGATTTTTTTTTCCACATTTTTCTTTAAAGCAGACGGCAGCATCATGCTGGTCAGATTTCTTGAATGGTAAATGCTTCAAACATTTCCTCTTCTGCCCTAAAAAGTGAAGTTGCTCCTAGCAGTAGAATGGGTGAGGTAATGAACGATTCTGCTGCCAGAAGGAAAATCTGAAATCTGGTCCATCACGAGAATGAAAGAAGCAGGCTTTTATTTATTTTTTCTTCTAATTCCAAACTAGCAGGTTTTAAATCGCATTACAGGGCCTCACTTCCTGCCTTCTCTTCTGCCTTATAAAGTGCTGTATTCCTTAACTTTGGTTGTTGTTATTTGGTGTGATGGAGGAGAGCCGCTGCTGAGCACTGCCCTCAGGTGTCCGTCCTCCTAAATGGTAAGCAGCTCAAGTTAATGCTGGACAACCTGCACCGCATAGCCTGCGACTCCATTGCATAGCCTGCGATTCCATTGCATAGCCTGCGACTCCATTGCATAGCCTGCGACTCCATTGCTACCCCACTGCTTGAAATAACTCACACTGCATAGCCTGCGACTCCATTGCATAGCCTGCGACTCCATTGCATAGCCTGCGACTCCATTGCTACCCCACTGCTTGAAATAACTCACACTGCATAGCCTGCAACTCCATTGCATAGCCTGCGACCCTATTGCCACCTCATTGTTTGCTACCTTATTGCTTGTAATTATAACATATACCCCATAGCCCCTCTCTGTTCCTCTTCCATGGCTCCACATCACATTATCTTCCTCTTCCTCATACTCCCTAACTGTTTCCCCTCCTACCTGCACCCTCACCCCTCCACTCCTCACCCTCCCTGTACCACCCTAACCACCTCCTCCATTGTGTCTTCCAACCATTCAACAGCTCTTGAGCTTCATCACTTTCTCCCTCTCATAAACCATCTCCTCTCTCTCTAAGGCAACCTCACCCTTGATTCCGCAGTATGGTCTCCTCTCTACACCATACTCTGCTACTCCTTCTCCTTCTCTCTTCCGGAGATATCAACCCAAATCCTGGCCTCCCCCCCCCCCCCCAGCTTTATGTCTCTTTCTGAGAAGAGATCTTCACGCAGCATGTCTAATCTTATCCATATCCCTCTCCTTTTCCCCTCCACTCTCTCATCCAGAGCTATCAACCCCAATCTTGGCCCCCCTAGACTTCTGTCTGACCTTGAGAAGAGATCCTCACGCAACATGTCTAATCTTATCCATATCTCTCTCCTTTCCCCTCCTCCTGTGCCTTATGAAACGCGCACACTGTCTCTAATAAACTCACTTTCACTCGTGACCTCTTTATCTCCAGTGCGCTACATCTTCTTGCTCTGAGTCCTGGATCCTCCCAGATGATACTGCATCTACTGCTGCCCTCTGCCACGGGGGCTATCAGTTCTCCCACACACGTTCCACTGGCCGTGGTGGTGGTGTTGGGTTTCTACTTTCTCCCTCGTGACAATTCCAACCCCTTCTGCTGCCTGAGTATCACTCTTTTTTTTTTTTTTTTTTCTCTCTTTCAAAGTCCACACCATCCGCCTCTTCACTCCACTTCCTTTCCGGGTAGCTGTTATTTATCGACCTCCTGATAAGTCTGCTTCTGCCTTTCTCACTGACTTTGACTCGTGGCTTTCCTTCTTTCTGGATTCCTCTTCCCCCACTCTTATTCTTGGTGATTTTAATATTCTTGCCGATAACCCCTCTGATCCTTATGCTTTAAAGCTCCTCTCCCGTACCTCCTCCTTCGACCTCCAACTTTGTTCCACCGCCCCCACTCACTAGCACGGCCACTGCCTGGACCTGATATTTTCCTCCAGTTCCTTACCCTCGAATTTCCATAGCTCAGTTCTTCCATTATCTGACCATCACTTTTTAAGCTTTTAATCTTCATCTCCCACTGCCTCAGCCTCGTCCTGTCTCCTCCATCCTATTTAGAAACCTTCATGCCATTGATCCCTTGGCTCTCTCTTCCACCATTTCTCCATTCCTTTCTTCCATCCAAATCTGTTGACGAGGCAGTAACTTCCTATAATGCTGCACTCTCCTCAGCCCTGGATGCTCTCGCCCCACCCACTCCACATCCTGTGAGACTCTCTGCACCCCAGCCCTGGCTTTCATACACTACCCGCTATCTACGCTCCTGTGCACGTTCTGCAGAACGTGCTTGGCTCAAATCCCGATCCCCGGAAGACTTTCTATACTTCAAATTCATGCTTGACTCTTTCCAGTCAGCCATTGCTCTTGCCAAACAAGACTACTATGTCCATCTGACTAACTCTCTTGCCTCTGATCCTCGCCGTCTCTTTAATACTCTCAGTTCTCTCCTCAAAGTGCCTCCGCCCCCTGTCCCTCCCTCCCTTCCTGCCCAAACCTTAGCCGACTACTTCCATGACAAAATCCACAAGATCACCCTCCAATTCCCCACTTCTCCTTCAACTACTTCCCCTCCTCCCCTTCTTCACTCCCAGTTCTCCTCCCCCATCCCTGCTACCTCTGCTGCCCTCTCTTCCTTCCCTGTAATCTCTGAAGAGGAAACCGCACTCCTTCTTTCTTCCTCCAAACCCTCCACCTTTTCCTCTGATCCTATCCCCACCCATCTCCTAAGCCTCATCTTCTCCACCGTTGTCCCTTCCATCTCTTATATTCTCAACCTATCGCTGTCCACTGCAACCTTCCCTGCAGTCTTTGAGTATGCTGTGGTCACACCCCTCCTCAAAAAACCCTCACTTGATCCCACCTGTCCCTCTAACTTTCGACCCATATTTCTCCTTCCCTTCATATCTAAACTACTTGAACGTGCGGTCCACCACTGCTGCCTCGACTTCCTCTCCTCTCACGCCCTCCTTGATCCTTTTCAGTCCGGCTTCCATCCCTTACACTCGACTGAAATGGTTCTTACCAAAGTCTCCAGTGACTTGTTCCTGGCAAAATCCAAGGGCCTCTACTCTGTCCTCATCCTTCTCAACCTCTCTGCTGCTTTTGACACTGTTGACCACAACCTTCTCCTCGATAATCTGTCCTCGCTTGGTTTTAGGGGCTCTGTACTATTCTGGTTCTCCTCCTATCTCTCCCATTGCTCTTTCAGCGTATGCTCTGGTGGTTCCTCCTCCTCTCCTACCCTGCTCCCAGTTGGTGTACCCCAGGGATCCGTCCTGGGTCCACTCCTTTCCTCTCTCTCTACCCAATCCCTTGGTGCCGCTTATCTCTTCCCATGGCTTTCAGTACCATCTCTATGCTGATGACTCCCAAATCTACTTTTCTACGCCTGAAATCTCTCCAGCAATCCAGACCAAGATCTCTGCCTGCCTTTCTGATATTGCTGACTGGATATCCCACCGCTGCTTAAAATTGAACATGGCCAAGACTGAACTCTTTATCTTTCCCCCACCAAAACCTCCCCTCCTCTTCCTCCCTTCTCAATATCTGTGAATAACTCTGTAATCCTTCCTGTTTCCTCGGCCCGCAATCCGGGGGTTATCTTTGACTCCTCTCTCTCCTTCTCCACGCATATCCAACTCGTAGCTAAGACCTGCCGTTTCTTTCTCTATAACATTAGCAAAATCCGCCCCTTCCTTTCTGAACACACTACTAAAACACTTATCCACTCCTTAATCACCTCCCGCCATGACTACTGCAACCTGCTCCTTGCTGGTCTCCCTGCGAACCATCTTTCCCCTTCAATCTGCTCAGCACTCCACTGCTCGACTAATTTTCACGCAGCCTCGCCATACCCACATTACTCCTCTTCTCAAGTCACTTCACTGGCTCCCTATCTGTTTCCGCATCCAGTTCAAACTTCTCCTGACCTATAAATGCATTCACTCTTCGGCTCCCCAGTACCTTTCATCTCTTATCTCTCCTTACAACCCCTCTTGGGAACTTCGCTCTTCTAACTACCTACTTTTATCTACGCCCTCCACTCGTACTGCTAACTCCAGACTTCGCTCCTTCACCTTGCTGCACCTTACGCCTGGAAAAAGCTACCTATGTCTGTACGCCAGGCACCCTCCCTGGCCCTCTTCAAATCCAGGTTAAAACCCACCTCTTCACTGTTGCATTCAGATCCTGACTTCTGTGTTTTGTCTTGACTAGTGCCATGTTTTGTCCTGACTAGACTGTTGCTCTGTGCTTTGTCTTGACTAGATTGTAAGCTCTGACGAGCAGGGACTGTCTCTTACATGTCTGTGCAGCGCTGCGAACGACTGGTAGCGCTATATAAATGCTCAATATTAGTAGTAGTAGGAGAGGGGCTGGAGCCTCAGACTGAGGAAATGTCTGTATATGTTTTATTAACCTTACAATTTCAGGTGAAAACCATGTTGAAAGATGGGCAACTGGGCATCTCCGCTGCCATAAGAACATAAGATATGCCATACTGGGTCAGACCGAGGTTCATCAAGCCCAGTATCCTGTTTCCAACAGTGGCCAATCTAGGTCATAAGTACCTGGCAGTCTCCCCAAAAGACACAGGTTCCACAATGCTTGTATTGGGCCAAGCAGTGATATCCTGGGTCCCTTTAATAATGGTTTATGGGCCTTTCCTCCAAGAACTTGTCCAAACCTTTTTTAAATCCAGCTACACTAACAGCTTTTACTACATCTTCCGGTAACAAATTCCAGAGTTTGATTACACGTTGAGTGAAAAAATATTTTCTCTTATTTGTCTTAAATAGTTTACCCTGTAGCTTCATTGCATGTTCCCCTAGTCTTTCTATATTCTGATAAGGTAAACAATCGATCTACGTTTACCCTTTTCACTCCATTCATTAATTTAAAGACCTCTATCATATCTCCCCTCAGCCATCTCTTTTCCAAGTTAAAGAGCCCTAAGCTTTTTAGCCTTTCTTCATAGGAGTATCCTTCTATCCCCTTTACCATTTTGGTGGCTCTTCTCTGAACCTTTTCTAATAACGCTATATCCTTTTTAAGATACAGCGACCAGACTTGCACACAATATTCAAGGTGCGGTCTCACCATGGAACGGTATAGAGGCATTATAATATCTTTTGTTTTATTTTCCATTCCTTTCCTTATCATACCTAGCATTCTATTTGCTCTCTTGGCTGCCGCTGCACACTGGACGGAGGGTTTTAACATGTCATCCACAATGACGCCTAAATCTTTTTCCTGGGTGGTGGTTGCTAATGTGGAACCTTGCATCGTGTAACCATAGTTTGGGTTGCTCTTCCCTAGGTGCATAACTTTGCACTTGTCCACATTAAATTTCATCTGCCATTTTGATGCCCAGTCTTCAAATTTATCAACATCCTCTTGCAATTTTCCGCAATCTTCATGGTTTTTAACAACTTTAAATAGTTTTGTGTCATCTGCAAATTTGATAACCTCACTCGTTATTCTCTTTTCCAGGTCATATATGAATATGTCAAAAAGCAGCTGACCCAGCACAGATCCCTGGGGTATTCCACTATTCACCTTTCTCCATTGGGAAAATTGGCCATTTAGCCCTACCCTCTGCTTTCTATCTTTTAACCAATTCCTGATCCACAATAGTACACTGCCTCCTATCCCATGACTCTTTAGTTTTGCCAAGAGTCTCTGATGAGGGACCTTGTCAAAGGCTTTCTGAAAGTCCAAAAACACTATATCAACCGACTCACCTTTGTCCTACCTGTTTATTCGCACCTTCAAAAAAACATAACAGATTAGTAAGACAAGATCTTCCTTGTCTAAAGCCATGTTGGCTGTCTCCCATTAAGCCATGACTATCTTCATTTTCAGCAATTTTGTTATTTATGATGGTTTCTACCATTTTTCCTGGTACTGACGTCAGGCTCACCAGTTTGTAGTTTCCCGGATCACCCCTGGAACCCTTTTTAAAAATTGGCATTACGTTGGCCATCTTCCAGTCTTCAGGTATTACAGATGATTTTAATGATAGTTCACAGATTACTAATAGCAGGTCTGCAATCTCATATATCAGTTCTTTCAACACCCTTGGATGTATACCATCCAGTCCAGGTGATTTGCTGCTCTTCAGTGTATGAAATAGTTGTAATACATCTTCCCGATGTATTGATATTTCCTTCAATTCTTCCGCACCTTTAAATACCACTTCTCATGGGTAACATCCCTACATCTTCCTCAGTAAAGACCGAAGCAAAGAATTCATTCAGTCTCTCCGCTATTACCTTGTTGCCTCTTAGTGCCCCTTTAACCCCTCTATCATCTAATGGACCAACTAACTCTCTCAAAGTTTTTTTGCTATGAATGTACCGTATTTTCGCGCATGTAACGCGCACCCACATATAAAGCGCAATTTTTGGCAAGTCCTGCATTGAATTTCTCACATAATGCGCACGCGTGTATAACGCGCATGTGTCGACTGCACTGTGAGGTGTGTAAAAGGCCCTCGGTTCCATTATACCTTACATAAAAACTTTGCGATCTCTTCTATTATAATCCAGTCATCATGCCCGGAATTAAACGCAAGTCTTATACTGCGGACTTCAAGCTGAAAGTTGTGGCAAAAGCTGAAGAAACAAGCAACAGAGCAGCAGCAAGAGAATTTGATGTTGGTGAGTCTTCTGTTCGTGACTGGAGAAAGGAGAGAATGGCGCTAGAGGAGATGAACCTGCAAAAACGTGCGCGTCGGGGTCCCAAAGAAAAGTGGCCAGAGCTAGAGAGTGACTTAAACAAGTGGATTCTGTCTAGAAGGGAGCAAAATCAAGCTGTCTCAACTATCGTAATTAAATTCAAAGCAAAACTGCTGGCCAATGAAAGAGGAATTTCAAGTTTCCACGCTAGTTTCAACTGGATTTGCAAATTTATGAAGAGGAATGGTCTTTCCATGCGAATAAGAACAACTGTAGGCCAGAGGATTCCGGATGACTGGGAACAAAAGATGGCGGATTTCGGCACATTTGTCAGCAAAGAAATTTCGGAGTTCAGCATTTCGGCAATGGATGTTATTAACATGGATGAGGTTCCTGTGTCTTTTGACATTCCACCAACCAGGACTGTAGCTGCTTCGGGTTCAAAAACTGTTGCAATAACAACAACTGGACACGAGAGGGCTTGCTTCACTGTAGTCCTGGGTTGCACAGCGAGTGGGCATAAGTTGAAGCCAATGGTTATTTTCAAGTGAGTAACCATGCCCCGCGAAAAATTTCCACAAGGTATTGTTGTTCACTGTAACAAAAAGGGGTGGATGGACTCTGAGGACATGAAAATATGGATTGATAAATGTTATAGGGCCAGGCCTGGAGGTTTCTTTTCTAAAAGGTCTTTGTTGACATTCAATTTCATGGCTGCCCATAAAGAAACAAATGTACAAAATTATATTAATTCGGCTGGTGCCCATATCGCAGTGATACCGGGTGGTCTTACTTGCAAGCTGCAGCTGCTAGATATAGCTGTTAATCATCCCTTCAAAACGTTCATCAGACGAGAGTGGGATAATTGGATGCAGCATGGAATTCATGAATTCACTCCATCGGGACGATTAAAGAGGGCTACATTAACGGAAATTTGCAATTGGTTGTGTTCTGCTTGGGACAAAATATCCCCGGAAACCATCAGAAATGGATTCCGAAAAGCCAGCATTGTTTATAAGAACGAGGATCGGGTGCGCAGTGATGACAAAGATGATGATGAAAACGTCAAAAGGAGTGACGATGAAAGT
This sequence comes from Ichthyophis bannanicus, assembly GCA_033557465.1. Taxonomy (NCBI): domain Eukaryota; kingdom Metazoa; phylum Chordata; class Amphibia; order Gymnophiona; family Ichthyophiidae; genus Ichthyophis; species Ichthyophis bannanicus. The sequence goes on from CM066041.1 coordinate 283,817,078, forward strand.
GCATATGTTACGGAAGAGCGTCTCCAGACGGTTTTAAATTTTTTCAATGATGATGTTGATGAGGGGAGTGATTTCAAAGGTTTTATGGAATCGGATGAGGAAAATTAATTAAACATATTTTTATACCAATATATTCGTGTAAGGCCTCTTTTTTGGGATCGGTTACTTGTAATAAAGTTCAGATATAGCACGCCTTCGCAAATACCGTGCAGGAGGGTTGCGCGGTAGTTTAAAAAAAGTGTATAGCGCGCGCGCGCTATATGCGCGAAAATACGGTACTTGAAAAAGTCTTTATTACATGTTTTTGCTTCCGCAGCAAGCTTCTTCTCAAATTTTCCCTTTGCCTGCTTTATCAATGCCTTGCATTTGACTTGCTAGTGCTTGTGCTGTTTCCAGTTTTTGTCATTTGGCTCTCTGCAAGGGTTGCATGTGTGCCCTCGCCCACAGGACTAAGTCGAGTGTTGGTGTTTTTATAGTGGGAATACAGTTGTGGTCAACATAGGCCATGTAGTCTTTTTCTGTTGTTATTTTTCTATGTAGTCTGTCCTTCCATATCAACAACTGCAACAGTCCTCTTTTCTCCTTTTGAGATCCTCTGTTTGTCCCATGCTTTTTTTAATTCAGATACTGTCCTCATCTCTACCACCTCCACTGGGAGACTATCCCACAGATCTACCACTCTTTATGTAAAGAAATATTTCCACATATCACTCCTTTCACCTTCACCCCATGTCCCCTCGTAGCAGAACTTGCTTTCAATCGAAAGAGACTCTCCCCTCTATGCATTTTTTGCCACAGAGGTATTGAAACGTCTCAATCATATCACCTCTATCCCGCCTTTCCTCTAAGGTGTACATATTAAGATCCTTAAGTCTGTCCTCGTATGCTTTATAATGAAGACCACTGACCATTTTAGTAGCCACCCTCTGTACTGACACCCTCTGTACTGTTTATCCTTTTGAAGGTGTGGTCTCCAGAATTGCACACTATACTCCAAATGAGGTCGCACCAAAGACTTATACAGAGGCATTATCGCCTCCTTTTTTCTTCTAGCCATTCCTCTCCCTATGCACCCAAACATCCTTCTAGCTTTTGCTGTTGTCTTTCTATGTGTTTGGCTACTTTAAGATCATCAGACACAACCACGCCTAGGTCCCGCTCATCTTTAGTGGACAAAAATACTTCACCCCCTATACATTATTGGCACTTCTGCATTGTATGTTGTGTACAATATCTTCAGAAATACACTTGAAATATTTCCAATTATGTTATAATAATTTAATACTATGTTCCTTATCGTCCCTCCAGCCCAGTCCTGCACCTCTGTGTAGTGTACCTCTTCCAGCAGCTTGGAGACTGAGCATGTCATCTTTTTGATGACACTAGTGTACATATGCAGCTGGCACTGCCTACCAGCCCCAGTAAGCTTAGTCTCCAAGTAACTGGAGGAGGTAGTGAGCCAGGGTGCTGGACTCACTGAGGGCCAACTAAAGGGAAATAGACCCATCTCTCTCCTTATTTCTGGCAGGGAAGAGTTGGCGGCACTCATAGGAGAGTCCTTGGAAGATGAGGTTCTGGAGGACCTGCTGCTCCAGTTAGTGCGGAAGCTGCAGAAGGAATTTCCGGTGCACAGATTATTCTGGAGGAATCTGCCGGAGGCAGGCCTCAGGGAAGTATGGGCCATGGCTCATCTTTACCCATTACTGGAGCAGGAGCAGAAACTGTTTCAACCCCCTAAAGTGGATGCCGTGGTGTCCGCAGTTACCAAACAGATGACAATACCAGTAGGGGGCAGCACGGTCCTCAAGGATGCCCAGGATAGGAAAGTGGACATCTTTCTGAAACAGGCCTTTGATATCAATGCCCTCGCATTACAAGCCTTCATCTATGGGAACTGGGTGGCTAGAGCGTGCCTCAGTTGGTCTCAGCCGGTGGCAGTCTTACCTGGCGAGGCGGCCAAGTTGGAGTTGGGTGCTGCGTACCTAGAGGACACCCATTACGATCTCATTAGGAGACTCTCGAAAAGCATGGCATCATTGGTGGCAGCTTTCCGCTACCTGTGGCTATGGAACTGGATGGCGGACAGTTCCTCCAAGTCCCACCTTAGTAAACCCTTCAAGAGCAAGTTGCTCTTTGTGGAGGATCTGGATAAGCAGGTCAAGGACTTAGGTGAATCCAAAGGTGGCTGTCTGCCCAAGGATAAGCAGACACCAACCACCCTAGGGTTGGTAATAAATAAATACCAACAATAGACAATCACCAAACAAAACCCTCCAAAGCAAAAAAACAATTTATTTTTGTCGGAAGTTGCCGAGGGAGGCCAGAATTTTTGTCTAACCCCACCAGACGGCTGCCTCCATTTTATTCATAAGTATAAACTTTCTCAAAAGACTTAGCTCATTATAAGGTCTTCATTAAAACTTCCTCGATGCGGTATCCAAAATTAAACACGACGTGCACGTTTCGGGATCTTCTCCCTGTATCAAGTGCTGCTTCCATCCACTTGTGTAAACTGCCATTTTTCACCAAGCTCATATACTCGGCAGTTTTAAAGGGATTATCTTATTCATCATTGGCTAATATTATCCTTCACTCAACTATAGAACTCCAATCAGACAGCGGGAAAACCCCACTGAGTCAGGGGAGCTCCACCATGTCACCAGTGACATCAAAAGAGACTAGCCCAATCAATTTCTTTGTTGAGACCCAAAGGAATCACCGTATTTAGCTTGAAGATCCAGTCCTGTTCCCATCATTGAAGTAAGGCAGTTCGATCACCACCCCCTCTTCCCCCTAGGATCTGGGGGGATGTGATCAATTGAAATTCAGCAAAATCATGATTATGCATTATACAGTGTTCGACGATCGGGGCAGACAATAACCTTTGACAAACTCGAGACGCATGTTCACCCAAACGGGTTTTTATCACCCGAGTAGTCCTGCCTACATATAAGAGAGAATGGGGACATTGTAAGATATAAACTACAAAAGAGGAACTACAATCAGTTTCCCATCTACGATAAAATGTCTGTCCTGTTTTTGGATGTGTCCATTCCCTGCCAGTCAATGCTGTATTGCAATGTACACACGACTCACGAGTATGCCCCCGATTCTGTAGGGGTGGCAAAGGAGGTCTGTCTATCAAGGCTGTAGACCAGACCAACAAGTCTTTTAAATTTGGCCCACGAGAATATGCTATCATAAGGGGTTTTTTTTTGAAACATGGGTACAACCCCAAGATATGCCAGTGTTTCTTCAGTATTCCAACCACTTTTGTACTAAGACTCATATATGGTAGGACTCCAACAAAGACTTCCAGGGTCTCCTCAGTTCTCCCACCTCTCAAGTTATCATCCAACAGCCATTCACGATGTATATGTAATGCCTGATGATATGCTGTCCATACCACTTTGGTAGGATAACCCCTTTGAAGTAGTCGTGTACGCAAATCCATTGCATGATATTTAAAATCCACAAGGAATGAACAGACGTCTGAGCCGTAAAAATTGACCAAATGGAAGACCTTTACGTAGTAAAACTCTGTTATTTAAGTAAACTATTACATTGTACACTCTTCCGATATAATGAAGTTCGAAAGCAGCCTTCTTCCTTAGAAATTAGCATATCCAAAAATTCTATTTGACTTTCCTCAATATGTGTTGTAAATGTTAGATTTGGTTTTAAATTATTCAACCAGGAGAGGAATTCTTGTAAGTCGGGAAAGGTACCTTTCCACAAAAAAAATATATCATGTAAAAACCATTTCCAGAAGTCAATATGTTCAAAATAAACTGACCCATATAAAAATTTCTCTTCAAAATCGGCCATGTAAACGGTAGCAATAGAGGGTGCTGCCGATGCCCCCATTGCAGTCCCAAAGATTTGTTGGTAAAATTTCCCTTCAGATAAGAAGTAGTTACGCGTCAAAACAAGCTCAATTAATTCCAAGAGAAACTTCCGAGGGAGGCGGGAGGGTGCATATGCAAAGAGATTAGATAACCAAACTAAAGCTTTGTCTTTGCTAACATTAGTGTATAACGCGGTTACATCAATGTAACCAATATAAAATCCCATGAAGGGACATTAATAGCCAGTAGTTGTTGAATAAAATGTGTTGAATCTCTCACATATGATTTAACCAAAACCGCTTCTTTTTGTAAAAGGATGTCACAGAACTGTGACAAAGGCTCTAATACCGATCCTCGGCAGGACACTATCAGCCTCCCTGGGGGGGACACTAGAGACTTATGGATTTTAGGGACCATATAGATAACAGGCACTTTTGGATATGTCGTAATTAAAAATTTAGGTTCTTTCTTAGTTAGCCAGCCTTTATCCAATCCCATGTCAACTAAAGATTTTATCCCACATTAAAGTTCAATCGTAGGGTCCTTTTCAAGATGTTTATACGTAAGTGTGTCAGATAAATGCGTTCTCAGGATATCTAAATAATCGGAAGTTGATTGTACAACTATAGCTCCCCCTGTATCAGCTTTGCGTATAGTTATCAATGGATCCTGTTTAAGTTGTTTCAATGAATCCCATCCTTTTTTATCAAGGTTAGTCCATTTCAATCGCGCTCCCTTTTCCATGTTTTCAAGATCTCTCATTACCAACCTCTGAAAGGTAGCAATTAGAGGATCGGGCACATCTGGTGGCATCCATTTTGATACTGGAAAAACCACAGAATCATCAGGGGCATTAGCCTTATCCGAAAAATAATGGGTAATACGTATCTGCATATTCCCATCCAGCCAGAACACCAGCCGTTTCTCGGTTTCGCGGTACCGATAGTGCATTTCTGGTTTCAGGCATTGCCGTTTGGACTGACGATGGCTCCACGCACCTTCACCAAGTTTATGGTGGTTGTAGCGGCGGCACTCCACAAGGACGGAGTTCTAGTGCACCCATACCTAGACGATTGGCCCATCTGGGCAAAGTCCAGATGTGAGAGCGAAGTGGCCACGGCGAGGGTGATGCAGTTCCTAGAAAGTCTGGGGTGGGTGGTCAGTTTGGCCAACAGCCAGTTGGTGCCCTCACAGGAGCTGGAGTATTTGGGGGTGCACTTCGACAGCAGGGCAGGAAAGGTCTTTCTGCCAAAACAGCGAGCTCAAGGACTGTGGCGCCTGGTGCGCCAGTTTGTGCAGATGCCACGGCCGTCAGCCTGGCACTATTTGCAGGTCCTCGAGATCATGGCAGCCACACTCGACTTAGTCCTGTGGGCAAGGGCGCACATGCAACCCTTGCAGAGAGCTCTCCTGCGTTGGTGGTCACACCAGAGTCAACCTCTGTCCCAGCGGCTCCCTTGCCCAAAACAGATGAAGAGAGCGCTGAGGTGGTGGTTATGCCCAGGGAGTCTGGAGGGGGCATGCCCCTTGAGACTCCAGTTTGGGTTCTGCTGATGACAGATGCCAACTAGCCGTTGGAGGGCTTATTGCGAAGGGCACATCGCTCGGGGACAGTGGAGCATGCAGGAGGCCCGCTGGTCCATCAGCAGACTAGAGATGCATGCAGTGCTCAGAGCGCTGCAGAGCTTTGGGCCCTGGCTGCAGGGGACTCTCAGATAATGCGACCACGGTAACCTACATCAACCACTAGGGCGGCATAGTAGCGAAGCCCTAGAGGAAGAGGCTAAAGTACTGTTTGTCTGGGCGGAAAGTCATCTCCAAGCCTTGTCGGCAGCGCACGTCGCAGGAGTGGACAACATGACGGCAGACTACCTAAGCTGGGTGCCGGTAGACCCAGGTGAGTGGAAACCAGAAGGTGTTCAAACAGGTGCTGAGTCGATGGGGGCTGTCTGGTTCTGGAACTCATGGTGACCTTCCAATCAGCCAATGTGAGCCGGTTTTTCAGCAGGAGAATATAAAGGATGTTGGAGGGTCTGGATTCCCTTGTTCAAAGGTGGCCGGCGGAGGAACTTCTCTATGTGTTCCTCCCATGGGTGCTTATCGGTCGAGTGATACAATGGATAGAAGTCCATCAGGGGCTCATTATTCTGATCATCCCGGATTGGCCAAGGCGTCTGTGGTATGCTGATCTGTTGTGGATTCTGGCGGACAGACCATGGCGTCTTCCAACTCAGGAGTATCTCTTGACTCTAGGATCAGTTCACATGCCGCAGGTGGATCGGTTCTCGCTTACATCATGGCTCTTGAAAAGGCGAGGCTAAAGAAGAAAAGCTATTCCGGCCTAGTAATAACAACATTGTTGAAGGCCCAGAGGAGGCCTACTATACTAGCTTACATCTGGGTATGGCGTATCTTTGAAGTGTGATGTGTGAATAGGCAGTCTCTGCCATCCATGGCTTCTGTTCTGGATGTACTGGTGTTCTTACAGGCCGGTTTAGACAAGGGATTAGCCGCTAGCTCATTGATGGCACAGCTGGCAGCAATTTCCTATTACAGAGCTAAAGTTCAAGGGGATGGCATTAGGCACACATCCGAACGTACTGAGATTCCTGAGGGGGACCTCAACTTGGTGCTTACCACGCTTACTGAGGAGCCCTTTGAGCCGATGAGTCGGGTCTCACTGAAGGATGTGACCTTGAAGATTGTGTTTCTAGTGGCGATTGTTTGGTGCTTAGGATTTTGGAGCTTGTCACCACCCCCCCCCCCTGGTGGCCGGTGGCTGCAGGGGCAGGTTGTGCATTTAAATCAATTGTAGAAGTAAAAGACTCTTTTGGGCCAGATGCACCTTGGTCCTTGTAGTCCTTTCTCCTTATAGAAAGGAGTTTTGGATGCCAAGTAGAGGGTAAACAAAAGCTTTTATTTCCCTTTTTAGCACTGAGGTTCGCTAAGTAACAAAAGTAAAGTTTTCCTTATTTTCAGGTTTGTGCCAAAGTGTTATTAAACAAGTAAAACTGTTACAGGCTTCACAGTTCCTTGTAGAATATAAAGGGTTTTCTAAACTTTGAAGTGAAACAAATAAACCAGCTCTCCTTTAGCTCAATGTAAGCAAAATCATTGTTAGTGCAGGTTCTGGTAAACTATAGCTCTGGGAGTGACTCCAGGCTTCCCGCAACACAAATAGAGCAGTCCATTAATTCCTCCTGTGACAATGCTTCTAAATCCCCAGGCTCCATTTGCATGGGTTCCAGCTCATCTGTGCGTTCTCCTGTATTTGAGCTCTCCCTGGCTGCTATAGTGTGCAAATTAGTATTTCCTTCACCTATCCTCCAGCTGGGCTGTTCAAGGTTTTTCAAGTAGGAAGCATGGCTTGTTCTTAGGCCTCTATGTCGTGGCTTCCAGAACTCCTGCCTTCTTTCATTCCTCTCAGAATGGTTATCTGATTCAAAAGCCCTTCTAGGACCTAAGTCTCTTTTTAGAATTAAAGTACCACTGTACCTTGGCTTCCTGAAGTCAGTGCTGCTGGTATTTTCCTTACCAGGTACCCTTCCTTGGATGTGGTCTCCTTTTACAGACTGTTTCTGTGAGTCTCCTGGGCACTGCTTGTCGTCCCCGAAGCTTGGGACGGCCAGGTAATGAATCCAGGCCTCTCTGCTTCTCAGTATGGGGGATTCCACTGTCAGGACCTTTCCTTTACCTTTAAGTTCCTTTCTCAATCCTTCTGGTGAGCTCAGGCCTCCCTCTAGGCATGGAGTCTCTCTCCCTTGGATCCTGGCTTCTCCTGGAGTCTCTCCCTTAGATCCTGGCTTCTTCTCCTCTCTCTCCCCTCTCTAGTCTGGCTGCAGCTCTCTGCTTATAAAGCCGTTCTCCTCTTGAGATTCCTGGCCTGCTCTTCAGGTGCATCTGATTAGTCCCTGCATAATCAGTACTTGGGTGTGTTCGCTCAGCCTCTGCAGGTTCGTGCCTGCTCCCTCTAGCTGTGTTGCTATGCAATTGCAGCTCCTGCAAGTCAGCTGCTTTGTGAAAGACAGCGTTTTTTTCCAAATTCACAGCTTCACTAGCTTCAGCCTTATCACAAGCTTCAAGCCTTATCTTGCCAAGAGCCTTTCCTTTCTTTTTCCCGGGAGAAGATGGTCCTTTGACCAGTACCTTCTTTCGTGCCGAAAGTGGTCTCGGCCTTCCATTTGAACCAGTCTGTTTCCCAACTGACCTTGAAATTGGTAGAAGAGGGTTCCGCAAGCTTGCAGTTATGCCTCTTAGATGTCAAGAGAGTCCTGCAGCGTTACTTGAACCGAACAGCACCTTTCAGGAAATCTGATTGCTTGTTAGTCTTGTTTGGGGGGCCGTGAAGATGAGAGGCGGCCGTCAAGGCCTCTCTTTCCAAGTGGATTAGGGAGGCGCTTGCGTCGGCATACATCTGGAAGAGTAGACTGGCGCCGACAGGGTTATGGGCGCATTCCATGAGGGTCCAGTTGACTTCGTGGGCAGAATACAGCTTGGTGCAGCCAGCGGAGATTTGTAAGGCGACAACCTGGTCTTCTCTTCACACCTTTGCGAGGCATTACCGCCTGGATGCCCAGGCAGCGGGAGATGCCCGTTTTGTTTCGGCAGTGCTTCAGGCTGGTATTGCAGGTCCCTCCTGTTCAGTGGACTGCTCTGTTATCATCCCTCCAGTCCAGTCCCGCACCTCTGGGATGTAAGGAAAGAGACATTAGACTTACCTGCTAACTGTTGTTCTTTGAGGAACTCCAGTCCAGTCCCGGATCCCACCCTAAGGGGGTTTGGAGAAGTTACGACACCTCTGCCTGGGACTCTGTTGCTCTGCATAATGGCAGGGGTCAGGGGGTGCCGAGGAGTATGCAAGGGGAATGTTGAGGGGGACAGACCGGAAGAGCGGCAGGTTTTGTGCTCTGTGCAGAAGGGCGCTGCCCAGAAATTCCACAGGTAAGCCTCCCTGTTTTGAGAGAAACGGGGGATTCCTTCCCTGGTGTAGGGGAGGCAGTTTGTTTGGCTGTAGTTTTTGTTTATTCTCGTTTAACTACTTATTTGTTGCTCCTGTGAGTCTACTTTGTCATTCGGTTACTGGGGCTGGTAGGTGGTGCCAGCTACATATGTACATGGATATCATCAAAAGATGACATGCTCAGTCTCCAAGCTGCTGGAGGAGGTACACTATCCAGAGGTGCGGGACTAGGCTGGAGTTCCTCAAGGAACAACAATTAGCAGGTAAGTCTAATTTCTCTTTCAAAGGTATACAACAAAAAAAGATGTTAGTGCAACTTAGACAGTAATTTTTGAGAAAAAAAAACCAAAATATGACCTGGATAGGTTTAATGACACCCTTCACTAATATTTGGTTGCACAACCCCCGGCAGTGATGACAATCTCCAAACATTTCTTGTAGCCATCCTATACGTTTCATACATCTGTCTGCTGGTAGTTTCTCCCACTCTTCAACTGCAATTTGTTCTAGATCATGAATGTTTCCAGGATTCCTCTTACCAATGGCAGATGTCAGCTCTTTCAAAAGGTTCTTGATTAGATTGAGATCAAGACTCATTGCTGGCTATTTTAAAACAGTCTATTTGTTCCTTTTTAACCATTCTTTTGTACTTTTGGATTTCCTGTTGGAGGACCCATTTCCTTCGACCCAGACCTAGCTTTCTGACACTAGGTTGCACATTTTGCTCCAAAATACCTTGGTAGTCCTCTGACTTCATGATTCCTTTTAATATGTTTGAGGCCTCCAGTTCCTGAGGCAGCAAAACAGCCTCACAACATTATGGAACCTCCACCATATTTAACTGTAGGAAGAGTGTTTGGTTTTTTTTTTTCCTTACAAGCGTCATGTCTTCACCTGTAAATGTATCTCTGGTCTGCATTGCCAGAGAGCTCAAGTTTTTGTCTACAGAACATTTTCCCAGAAGGATTGTGGTTTCCAAGGTGGGTTTGGGCAAAGATAAGGTGTGCCTTTATATGTCTGTCTTTGAGCAGTGAGGTTCGCTCATGAAGTTCTTCTTTGTTTAGTGTGCGGCATATGGTATGGGGTGAAACCACCACTGCAGATTTCTCCAGGTCATCCTTAAGCTCTTTGGATATTGTATGTGGTATTTTTCCAACTGTTTGCACTAACCTTCAAAGACTTCTTGGATTAATTTTCCTCTTCCCACCATGTCCTAGGAGATTCTTGACAGTTCCATGAGCAGAACACTTCTTAATAATATTGTGAACTGTAGACACAGGCATCCGAAGGTTTTTGGAGATGGCCTTGTAACTCGTTGAAGTTTGATGATGATGGCTTTTCTGACAGTCTCGGGCAGCTCTCTTGTCTTCACTATGGTGAAAATGGAACAGGGAGTGAATGTGGCCATTTTAAACATTAGAGCCATCATTCATTGGTTGATTCAAATCATGTGAGTGCTGACGGTTCCTCATGGGTGCATCTAATTTTACTGCAATAGAAATGTGGTTCTTCTGTTCAAACTGATTTGAACTGTTTATAATGGTGCCAATAATCATGTCCTGGCAGTGTCCCAGTCTTATACTATTTCCTACTATTTCCTTTTTTAATTGGTCTTGTTTTATTTGATTCTTTTATGTGTCAGATATGTGTGCACAGATAATCCAAAGCCATTTCACTGGCCACTTTTTTTTTTTTTTTTTTTTTTTTTTTTTAGCAGATAAGGGCATTAAGGGGTCAAACTGCAAGAGTGCCAATAATGTTGACAAGTGTATTAACAGTGTGTCCGATTGTTCAGATGGAAGAGCCTGCGCAAGAACCATTCCCCCTCTTCACATTTATTTATGAGGATGCAGGTGGAAATCGTCAGCGTCTGAGCAGTCAGAAAGGGTGACTAAAGAAAGCCTTTCAGAATGTCTCTTTCAGCAGCCTTAGAGTTAGCGCAAGCGACAGTGAGCAGCTGTATTGTAAGTGCCGGGGAGGCAGGTGAGAGGAAATGGCTGCAGAACAGAAAATGCTTTCTGCTCTCACACCTGCAACATTTGGTGACTATGCTGTGATGCAGAAGCCCTGCCCCTGATCTTCCGACAGAACTGGGCAGGGGACAGAAGCTATGCTTACAAGATTTGGTGACTGTATTCTGATGCAGAACCCTCTAATAGAGCCTCCTCTCCAGGGCAGCGGCAGATAAATATACAAGACTTGGTGACTGTGGTATTTGGTGCAGAAGGTACCCAAGGACTAGATGCTTTGTCTCTAGGTTATTTCATATACCTCATATCCATAGGGTAATTATGTGGTTCACAAAATAACAATTATTAATAAAATGGAGAGGGGTTTAAGCCGATTAGCAGGATCTCCTAACCGATTAAACTATGGCGATCCCAGTATTCAACAGCACTAGCTGGATAGTGCTTCTAAATATCGTCATGGACCTCAGGAAAGATACCTGGTTAAATCCAGGGCAACTTGTGGGCGGACTGGGGGCAGTCACAGCAGCTAGCCAATACTTGCTAACAAGATTTATCTATCTGGTTTGCCGCTAACCGTATAGCAACAGTGCTGCCCAGCAAAATCAGATATTCGGTGCTGGATGTCGGATAAGCTCCGGTGCTGAATATCATCTTTAAATTAAAATGGAGCAGCCAAGCACTTTAAAGGCACTGACTGCCGCCACTCAGTATTCCCTCTTAGTGTATAACAAATAACACAATATATGGTTAAAGCATAAAATAAATCATAAAACATTAAATAAAACATAATTTACGCTTTTATGGTCATAAATTTATGCTATCATAAAAACATAAAGTTGACATAATATAAATATAACATAAATACATTATCAGCAAGCGGACAGTGGGTGCAGTTATCCTAATTCAGGAGTTGCAAGCATGAGGAGATATTTTCTCTTCCTGGGATTATCAGGAATGAGGTGAGAAAAGGCTTTTAAGGAGACTATATAGCAGACCCCTCAATGGCCTCCTGCCAAACACATATGTATTCTACAAATAAAATCTCCAAGAAACAGAAATTAATTTACTCTTTTACATCTTTGGATGTATTTGCACCCTATACTTTCCAAGACTTCTCTCCCTTGTCCGATTTGTGTCATTTCAGCAGATGTCTGTTTATTTATATCTGTTTTAGAAATCTGGCTGGTTGCCCGTATGCTGCTGCCTTACATAATAGTATAAGTAGTTCACACACTGGCTTGCGGATACAGAAATGACATTAAATGTGAATTTCTGTTGAGTTGTTTGTTCATTGGGTGAAATGATATTTTGCTTTGAGATTTTATGAATGTATTATTTTTTCCAGATTTTATGAATGTTTATTATCAGATCCGGTCCAACCAGCTGGATCGCTCTATCAAGGGACTGAAAGAGCATTTCCGTAAGAACAGCTCATCCTTGGGGGTTCCATACTCCCCTGCTGTTCCAAACAAGCGGAAGGACACGCCCACCAAAAAGCCGCCCAAGAGGCCAGGTTAGTCTTTGCTCCTGTTAAGCTCTCAGGAACCCTGGGGTGATTTGTCCAAAGGCAGTTTCTGTCTTAGAGGATAGTTCCGTCATCCTGTTGCTTGGTTTCATGTATATTTTGGATAAGGGTGAAGAGATTATACATAGTATAGTGCAGGGCCGGCAGAAGACCTTTTATTTTGGGGGCCCCAAGATCCGTCACACGAGCAGGTAGCCTTCCTGTTTTGCCCTCGAAAGATCGGTTCCCCGTGGTCAGAACAGGAAGGGTCTTTGCTGGGATCGTGGCTTTTCTTCTGCCCATGGGGGCAAGGGATTCCATCTCCTGCAGACAGCCTGCTGCCTGCCAGCCAGCCACGATCAGGCAAAGACCCCTTCCACCTGCCCGCGGAAGATAGGATCCCTATGGCAGAACAGGTACGATCTTTGCCATGATCGCAGCAGCAGTCAGCCTGCAGGGATCCCGTCCCCACAGGAAGAAGAAGAGGAGAAGCTGTGATTGCGGCAAAGACCCCTCCTGTTCTGCTGCGAGGATCCGATCTCCCGTGGAGGCAGGAAGGGACTTTGCCGTGATCACACCTCCTCTTCTACCTGTGGGAGATGGGGTCACTAAGGGCAGTCTGCTGCCTGTCACTGCGATTTTTGGTGGGACCAGGGCCCGTGTGGCCTACCCCTTTCCAACATCTATGATATAGTGCAATAAAGGGGAAGGGGAGATTTCAATGACTGTGTTGGAATTGTTTGGTTTTAATAGGTCGGGTCTAAAAGCCATTAAAAAGCCCAGTCTTCTAGTAGTTGAGCTGTACCCCTTCCTCCCCTCACATGACCATACCACTGGATAATATTTTCTTATGACCAAGTGAGGAGAAAAAAGTATTTCCATAACCTGAGACTAGGGAGGTCACTTTCTCCCTTTAACAGCCTTTCTTGGCCATCAGCATCACTGATCTTCTAGACTTAGCACCCACAACCCATTAGAAGACACCCATATTAGTTTCTGTGGCCAGTAAGCTTGCCTACAGTGGCAAACGGATGTATTTATCTACAACTCCCAGCCCTGTTAATATGTGGAACAAGAGGCCATATTTAAGAATGTTATATTGAGCTCTTAATTTTCTTTTCTAGGTTTATTCAGAATATATTAATAGAAAATTAGTCTCCAAAACATAATCCTTCATATGGAGGACAGAAGTAATGGGTGCGGCAGTGTCAGAGGAAGATGTAGATTTGGGGATTAATTTCTGTTTTCTAATGTATTTCTCTGTTTTTGATGAATCCTGTATGTTTGCCAGGTAACCCTACTCCTTGCAGCTTGCTCAGTCCATGTTGGTCGTTGTACACAGATTAATCCGCTAGATTCTTCTTGTGTGTGCGCTGGGATATTCTGCACACTGACAGCCGTTGGAGAGAATATTTTCGAATGCTTAGGGCCCTACTTGCTCATGTCTACATATATTTTCAGGGCTAGATTCTTAAGGCCTCATATTCAATGGCGGCGTGACAGCTAGAGCGATTACAGCAACTAGCTGTTGCCGCTGAATGCTAAACATATCCTGCCGCTGGCATTCGATATCCGGTTCGGCCGGCTAAGCAGGAAGTTAACTAGGCAGTGGCGATATTCTGTCCCTATCCGGTTAGCTTTGGTGGCAATAGTTAGTTAGGCACATGAAAGCCGTCTTAACTTTCACTGCTGAAGGATAATTGGGCAGTTGCTGAATATCACGGATTGGTGATCCCCGGGCGCTGCCCATGGAAGGCCCTCAGAATGCCCTATTGCTAAATGGGCGTGTAGCAGCTGTAGACATGACCCTAAGTGCGTTAGTGCCGCTGGCTATCCCGCTTATCGGCATTTATGCAGTTTCCAGGTCTGCAGACTGTATAAATGCCTTTGAATATCGGGCCTTTAGAACTTAAGGGGGTAATTTTTAAACTCTGCAGAGATCCTGCAGACTTGTAGGTAGTTTTTACCCCTGAGCCTCTAAACACAAAAAGAAACGTCCTGCAGAATTTTTCCCCTTTGAATACTCATGCAAAGTCCATAGAGGGCCAATGCTGGACCTGCTGGGGTCCGGGGCAGAAATTTGGAACAGGGCTCAAAGCCTGCTGGAGGGCAGATCTTCGCCAGCTTTGGGCAGGCTCGGTGTTCCTGTGGCCTGACAGCTCAGGGCCGTTACTGCTGGTCCTGATTCCGCACCACAAATCATACGCAGGGATTTAAAAATGAAATCCCTGTATATTGTCTACCAGTTTTGTCCGTCTCTGGCCCTGCGGCATGTGTAGAAGTTCTTTTTACCCGCAAAGGGGCAGCACAGGCTCAGCTCCCAGTTTTTACCTAGGTAACCAATTAGTTGCAGAAAAATCTTTTAAAATTGTCCTCCTAAGTGACAAAATTTGACATTCAAACTTGCCCCAAGATAGCTTGTGTTCTGTGTACCAGAGACACTAAGGATTCCCCCGCCCCCTATCGCTGAGTGCACTTATGGTTTGAAACCATCTAGGCTAGACATTTTCAAATTATGTTTTCCTAGCAGCTTAATATTTACCCCTTTGTGTTCAACAATTTTTCTATTTACAGCTTTCACATCACTCGTACAAATCAATCCCTATCACCCCTTTCCAGTCCTCAGAGCTGGTCATGTAATCTCGAGGAAGGTTGTCATGCATATGATTGGTGTGAAGGCTGCGCTTTGAAATGAAGTTACCAATTATTCCATTTGTGCGTCTTTCCTGCCCAGTCTCAGAAATGTTTTCTCCATAGAGGAAACCGTGCAGATGAAGGCTGAAGCGTGATTTGAGAAGGAGCCTTCTGAGATGTTCCTGGACCAGACTGAATTCTCTGTCTTTCCCCTTGAGGCACTGCAGTGGAACTGATGCATGCTCCTTGGATGCCTTTCTTGCTGGTTTTGATTCCTGGAGCATGTTACCAAACTGTTTTTTCCATAGTGCATCAATTTATCTAAATTCCTTCAACCTTTGATAGCTGAGAAGCTTTCAGAAAGGACTGCAGGAGAATCTGATGCTCTGAGCATGCTTAGTAACCCACTTGAATTGAGAGATTTTGGCTATGCTAAGTTTGGTATCCATCCTCCGGACCCAAACCATTTTCACTTCTGTCACCAGTGAACGTAAAAACCACTTATGCTTTTGAAAATACTTAGTTTGTTTCTAACTATTTGAACAAAGTTCTGTGGACTGTAAGCAGTGTCCCCTGACTTTAGTACCTCCCCCTATACCATACCTTACATTTAACAAGGTCTATCCTAGCACAGCACCCTGCTCCGAAAGTAAGCCGTTTGTGCTGCAACTTCAAAGCATGCGAGGCAAGCTGCAAGGAGTCACAAAACTGTGAGACTACTGGGAAGTTAATGGAGGTGGCGGGCGGCTTCCCGGGCCAGGGTCAAGTCCAGAATTTAATTTCTGTTTGCACTGTAACGTCTTTGCTTTCCATTTGGCTTAGAATATGTTTTTGTGGCGGAAGTTAATCTGCTATCAGCTGTTGCTTCGGTTCCCCTCTGCTCCCTACAACTCTGGCAGTCACCTCTTGTCATAGATCAGATTTAATAGAGGAGCTCCCATGCAGAGAGCTGAAGGTGTCTTAGTGTCCAGCTAGCCGAAACGCATATCCTGGCCAGACTGGGTTAAGATTAAAGCACGCTGTGGCTCCCAGGACTCGGGAAGAGTTTCCTGCATGGTTGCTTCATGTGGAGTTGATCGTGCTTGGTCTTATCTGACTCCCTTTTGGGAATGCCAGTGAATATTTTCAGTTATTTATTTATTTTATTTATTACAGTTTCTTATATACCGCGCTATTTAGAATCAGCGCGGTTTACATCATAACAACAACGACCATAACGACAAACTGTCAGGTTTTACATTGAACAGGAGTACAAACTTGGATAACTGGGTTAACTATATACATAATCTATCTACAATGCAGTGTGAGGGCATTTCTAGATTGGGTCGAGCCCTAAGATAATCTGAGAGTGAAAGGCATTTCTTTGCCCTCACAGGCCTCAGAAATCTGGCTGACAATGGCTTGATTCCTTGGCGACCCTGAGTTCTGAATTCAGGCCACTATCTAGGAAGGTGGAGAAATCGATTAAGCAACGAGCAGATGCAGCCTTTCCATTAAGTCTTGACCTCCATCCCTCCTCTTCTAACGGGGCATGGATCTAAGGTAGATACTCTGCCTGGTTGGTATAATTTCTTCCTCGGTGCTCAGTATTCACTGACCCAGTAACTCTTTCAGAAAATTCCACTTCCAAGCTCAAAGAGAACTATAGAGCTAGGAAAGTGATCGAAAGTGATCCTATTTCTGAAACTATGACCCTTATTTAGAAGCATCCCCGCCTGTGAATAGTGACTTTTAAACATGTCGATTGGCTGCACTTGCAAATAGCAATTTTTTTTGAAAGCCCATATTTGCATGTGGTGATCCACACCCCTTCTAGATTCCCAGGAGGCATGGATAGGGAGTGATTTGGACAGGACTAAGATATTGACATGTACTTCCCTTTTAAAATGGGGAGCACATGTGAATAGTAGAACCTCTAAATGTGTTTTATTACACACGCCCCCAGCACACAAGTGCCTTGGTGCAAAAGCCAATCCCACTACCGGCATCCTTCTGGGGGTCCTGGATGCTAGTGGGGAACAGGAGCAATCCTCCGTTACCCCTACTCCATCGGAGTTCTGGATTGACCCCCTCTCAGTGGCAGTCTCATGCTACCATTGCTAGAGGTGTCAAGCTGCCAAGTAAGGGTAAAATGAACTGGTCCCAGCTCAGGCCCCCATCAGACTCTTGTCTTGATTAGTTATGGGATGACATTAAAACCCCTTTTATATAGAAAGTAGAGGATGAAGTGAATTGTAAAGAACTTGACTTCTTGGCTTGCACGCTTCCCTGACTAAAAGTCCAGCATGAGGTGATATCTTGCCCCAGGGCTTCATTTCTGGGGGAACGACCTGGAATGCAAATCCACCACTTCCTCTCAGACTCCAAAGCTGCTCCAACCTCTCCCTGCTAGGCAGCAGTGAACAGTTGCTCTGTCCCCTAATCTAGCTCCTCTTCTTCTGTTATTCCTGCCACTGGCCTGTCTGCTCCCTCCCCTGGCTCCACACTTCTTTTTTTTTGTCTATAAATGAAGCCCTGTCTAGCGCTCATTGCCAGTGAATGCCAAGGTGAAAGATTCAAGAGCAGAGTAGAGGTGATAGCCAGAGGTGACTGCTAGGGTGCAAAAGCCTTTTACCATATGTTACTCTGTTTTTATTGAATGCCTTCCCTAATTGTTACCATAGTGTTTCATTCCCACATGTTGTATTCTTTGCTTTGTACTTTTGACAGCCTGCCAATGATTGCTGTTTCATTTGAATAATTTGTTTATTACTTTGAGTCTTTATTGTCCTCCCTCGCCTGCTGTGTCTTGCTCTGGCTTTAACTTCCCTTCTATTGTTTGAATTACACATCATTCTGTTTTTTTTTCATTGAGTTATTTGTTTCATTCTACAATTTTTTTTATTTTTTACCCTGTAAGATTAGCTCTCTGGCCATAAGCCGAAGCCCCTTTGTTTTAGGGTAGAGGAGGGTTTGGTGTCTTTATTGCATCTGAAAGATTGGGTCTTCTTTGGTGATGGGGTTACCTTGACATTGCTCCTCCTGAAAGAATGTAAAACTGGTTGTTAATTTCCCAGTTTTGAACTTCATCGGGTTTTTTGATTACTCTCACTGAGCATGCTCGGAGGACAGGTCCTGGAGAAAATGGACAACTCCTCGAACTTGGCCTTCTGCTGGGCTGTAGGGTGCCGCTCCAGTGTGGATGCCCTTTTTGGGAGATGGCATCAGAAAGCAGAAGCTTTGTTTCGTACTCTAGCTAAATTCCACTTTCTCTCAAAAAATGGGTCACCCGCTTCCACCCCAGATGTGGCTGCACTTAGCTCGGATTTCCAAAAACGTTTTAAACGTGAGTGCAAAGTGATCCGAGAAAGCTAAACAATTACCGCCAATAAAAACAAGTGAGGAGTCTGGTGGAGTCCTAAGCTGGTAGAAAGCTCAGCTCTGTGTGGCTGGCTCTGAGCATGCTCTGTGATTCCCAGCGTCTTGCTGGCGTGGTGAAGGGCTTTGCTGCTCTCTGGTGTCTTCTCACTCATTTTCCTAGGTCTTGCCTCTTCTCTGTGCGACTCTCCTGGTAACAGGTACAATCCGTAAAGCTCAGAACCTTCTGAAACAATATTCTCAGCATGGGCTGGATGGGAAAAAGGGGGGCTCTGCCCTCAGCCCTATGGAAGGTAATCCCATTTCTTTTTCTTGGGGTGGGGGTTCCCCATATTTCCTAATGTTATACTTAATAATTCTTTTGCTCGGTAGAGCTTCTATGTGCGATGGGTTCAGGGACCGCAGTCCTACCGTTTGGCATCTGTTAACTTCATGGTAGCATTACCAGATAGTTATTTGCTTTCTTTAATTGGTAACATTTTAATTAATCTGAAAAACAAAGACTAATTTCTTATCTGTGCAGCAAAAGATGCCTAGCTTGGCACACAGGCCTTTATAATATTGACTGACCCCCTTCAGCTAATTGAAGCTCTGCTCTGCATATGATAAAATGACCTGGTTTCTCTCATCTCAACTAAGCTGCACGTTAGGGTGACACTGGTATAGCAGCACGGCCCCTCCAAACCTGTTAAAGAAGGACTGGGCCAGAACTGCCCAGAAAACCCAATGCAAATTTGTTTGTGCAGTGACACAGCCCTTGCCAGTAGGCCGCTCTTGTCTCAGACTGGCTGAGTCTGTCGCCTCAGTGGTTCCGAATCTTCTCCACTCTCTGCGGTAGCAACTGGCAAGGGTCCAGTCCTCAGGCTTGGAGAGGTTCGTGCTGCATCCTGGTCCGGGCTGTCCCAGGACCCAACAGCAAGCTGTGAAATGGTTTAAGACTGTTTCTCCCCAGATAAAAACCTTCTTCTGTTTGTGCCGGTTGACATCTAACCAGGTCATGAGCATGATTTACGAATTAAACATCTGTCTGATGCCCTGAGTGACAAGCATGGTCCTTCCATCGGTAAGTACTGCGGGTCACGAGATAACATGTCTTCTGCTGACTGCTTAAAGTTTTCATGATGGTATTTCTACAAAAAGTATTCTTAAAGATACAGCGTTGTGGAAGGTTATAAAGAGTGCCCGAGAATTCTAAGAGGCGCCCCACCCCACTTCAGAGGTATCTTTGCTATGGTCAGTTTTCTGTGAGCAGTAGGAGTCTTCAGCTTGGAAAAGCAGATAACCGAGGGCAAGTGAAACACAGGTTCATAAACTAATGAAAGGTGAGGTGAAGATAAATGGAGAATGATTACTTGTAACTCATCTTACAAAACCAGGGAGCACTAGTGAATCTTTCAGCAGTTGTGTCCTTCTATTCACCCCATGTCAGGGTATTAGTTTAAAAGCTACGTTTATACATACAATCTCTTATAAGGCAGCGGAATGTTGGTCACAATTACCTGTGAGGATCAAGAATCCCCCATCTGCTACCTGCTTTCGTAAAAACCTGAAATCATGGCTTTATGAGTCTAAATGGATTTGTGACTTGCACTTTGTGGACATCTTTTCTGTTTGTAGTTGTTTCTCTAATATGAAAACTCTTGCTGTTAACCGCACTGAACCACAAGACTTGGGATTGTTGCGGTATACAAGTGCATGTTAGAATTAGAATTAAAATGAAAGGAAGGGAAAGTGATAGAAGGGATTAACAAAAAGGGGGAGAGAACACAAAATAAAAACTGACCTAGAGTTAACCTAGCCATGTTTTGGTATAATGTCTATTAGGTTATGTCCTCACAAAAATATTAGAGAACAGGATATAAAACACAAATGCTAAATTTCTTGAAAAGACAAGGTTATGCAGGCCTAAGTGGTAATGTTAGGCTGCATGGTCACAAGCCCAAGTGAGGCTTACAGAGAAAAAGACAACTTTTGACAGAGACTGAATTTATACTAATTTTAAAACACTTTCCATTAAAATGTTCATAAAAAATGAGGGAAATACAGAAAATTAAAAAATTGTATAAAACCTTCTAGTATAAAATTATTAAGTATAAAAAAAAATTGAACCCCCCCATGTATATAAATATAAACATGTGAAAATTTATAAATTAAAAACTTATCAGAAAAGACAAACCTAAACAAAAAAAACCCCAACATATATTATAGAGGTGCAGTTAAGAAATCTTTCTTTTATTTTGAGGAAGTAAATGTCAACCGAAAAAACATTTTGTGCTTATGTTTGAATTAACCATCAATTGAAAACAGTGGGGGGAACACAGTGGTGCAAGCTAGGAGTCTGCAAGACTTAAATGCCGATTATCAACAGACAGTAGTATCGCTGCAGGTAGACAAAAGACAAAATCAACCCAAGGATGTCTATTTGCAGTATAATTTAAATTGAAAAAAGTGAAAATATATCTAGCAGATGATTGAAGTGCATTAAAGGTGGCTCACAAGAGAGATTGATAATATAAAGTATGCCTCAGGCCTATTCTGACAACCTGATAGTAACAGGAAAGCACACTGAACCCTTCTCTCAGAATTACAGTTTCAGAAAATACACTACATCTGGGTGTGAGGCTAATGAACCACCACCAGCTCCTTCAAGGAGGCAGAGGCTAAACCCTTCTTTGTGCCATCTTGCAGAAATAGCAACATATCAGCAATTGAAGCTGGGAACGGGGTAAAAATGTGCTTCACACACCATATCTCAGAATCTGGAACATTTTTATCTTAGGCAAAAAGGTAGATCTCTTTCACGTCTATAGAAGAGTTGTGATAACCGCTTCTGTTTAACCCTTACATCTCATGCGTGACCTTTAAAGAGCCAGACCGTAAGGCAGAATGAAGAGGGGTTGTCCATGAGAACAGAACCCTGCATGAGAAGAGCCTTCTACTACTACTATTATTTATCATTTATATAGCGCTACCATTCATACGCAGCGCTGTACAGACATAAAAGAGACCGTCCCTGCTCGTCAGAGCTTACAGTCTAGTTAAGTCGAGATAAAACACTCTTTCAGAAGCCTCAAGCACTCCCCCTACTTTGAACTGAATCAGGTCCAGTTACCACAGATGTCTGAGCTAATCCGGCGCCACAAGGATGACCAGCCTGGGATGAGAGCTCACCTACTCTTTTTATAAAACTCGACCCAAAAGGGACCACGGATGATATGCATATGAGAGATTACTGCACAGGAGGGCACCCAACTCCACTGAGCTCCACTTCTTCCAGTGACTGAGATACATTGGCATTCTGTTTCACTGCCATCAAGCCCATCATGGGCTTTCCCCACGGGCTCTGATGAATAAGAAGGCCCCTTCTAAGGATTTTATTTTTCCCAAGATCCAGGGAGTGCCTGCTCGGGGAATAAGCCTGCACGTTCTTAGAGTCTGCAGTATGTGTTGCTGATAGGCAGAGACCTACTGTAGTAGCACTAGAAGATGGAAGGCAAGGCTCCTTGGCTACACCCAAGCTTCCTGTTTTCATCTTGCTGGTTGACCTACCCCAAGGCTGTAGAATTGTCTGAAAAAATCCTGGTCGCTGTGCCCTGAATCAAAGGATGGAGGGCTTGGAGAGTTTACAAATGGCCCTAACTTCCAATCAGTTGCACGACCATGTCGCCTCTCGCTGTCAAGCAACTTTGAGCTACCTGGTCCTGACAGTAAGCCCACGCTTCCAGACTAGCATCTGTTGTCATTGTCAACCAATTGAGAACTTCCCAACCTGACCAAAATGTTATTTATTAACACTATGTTTTCATACTGCCTTGCCTTCCAAAGATTCTGATGGTCCAGCAACCACTTTTGACTGGATTTGACTTCTGGAGTCCATGGGAGGCATACCTCATACCTCTGGAACTGTGCACCAACTACTCAGAAGTGACAACTGCAGTGGACACATATGAACTTGAGCCCAAGGGACCTAATTAAGTCTTGCTGCCATGGAATACAGCTTTCTCACTGAAAGAGCCCAAATTTGGGCTTTGAACTTGACCATTCTCTGCGTAGGAAAACCTTTCCTTTGAAGGTATCAAAACGTCCCAGATACTCAATGCATTGAGTTGGCTCCAGTTTACTTTTCTTGAAATTGATGATCCATCCTACTTTTCTTGAAATTGATGATCCATCCTAGCGATTGTAACATCTGGATCACCCGAAAGGTGATCTATCAGCTTTCTGCCTTCAATTTTATTCTGATGAGCCAGTCATGTAGATATGGGTGGACCAGATTTCCTTCTGTGCAAGGAGCTGGAGCTACAGCTACTACCTTCGAGAAGGTCCGGGAGGGGCCCATGGTTAGCACTAAAGGAAGAGCTTGGACTTTGATAGTGTGGCCCAGAATGGCAAACCTTAGGTACTTATGTGCGGCTCCCAAATTGGAATGTGTAAAACGTTTAAGGCAGTTAAGAACTCCTCTTTGTACCCTGAAGAAATCATTGAACACAATATCTCCATATGAAAGTGTGGAATTCGTAATGCCAGCTTCACACCCTTCAGATACGGGATAAGCCAAAAGGAACCTTCATTTTTGGTAAGACAAAATAGTTAAAGTAGTGACCTATTCCTCACTCTTCTTTGTGGACAGGAACCACCACCCCTAGGGCCCGCATTATTTCCAGTGTGGATATCGCTACCACTGCTTTTTGCCAGATTGACAAGGGAAAGTAATAAACGAGTCTTCAAGGTGTGAAAAACTCCAGCACAGGCTGTTTGCCCTATATACAGAATTCACTGATTGGGTGTGATCTGGGTCTGCACCCTAAAGCATGTGATGGCCTTCCTCCTATCTGCTCAGTCAAGGAAGGAACCTTCAGAGTCTCATTCTGCGGATAATAATGTTTTGTCTGGCCTTCCTGAATCTAGACTACCCCAAAGCTAAATGAGGGGAACTGCTGGATTTGTTTTCCAGTAATCTCTAGGGTTTGGCCTCCTTTACTAGCTTCTCTACGTTTTCTTTGAACAGAAGTTTACCTCTAAAGGAGAGTCTACTAAAGCTGTTCTTTAAAGGCTGTGTCTACTGCCTAGTTTCTCAGCTACAAGAAATGCCTGGCAGAAACGGATACTGCCATAGTCTGGCAGATGTCTGAATAAGGCTGTATAAAAGATCTGCTCCATATGCCAACCCTACTTCCAAAGGGGCTGAGGGGAATAACCCAAGAGTACTGGACTGGTCTGGTGCACAAAAATGAAGATCTATTACGATTTCGTCTTACCTTCATCTCTTATTAAGGGTATATGCCGTTTAAAGCATAAAATCTTAATATACCCCCAGGGAAATACCATTCAATTCTCTCTTGTGAGTACTCGGGTCCCCTTTACCTCAAAATACAAAAAGTAACTGTCGTCAGCTTAAAATACAACCAAAACAATATTGATAACCAATGTCATTAGACCGATAGAGGTCTAGCTGAACACCATCTTGGTACTTGCAAAATTACAGATTGTTTAAATGTGCATAAAATGTGCATAAAAAAGTAAATTAAAAATTGAAGAAATATGAAAAAGCCAAGAAGGTGCTTTCCCGGTAGTGATGGAAGCTAGCATACTGTACAATAGGGAGTCCTACAAGCAGATCAAGAGGCCATTTTGATGAGTGTTAATGGCATTTCATTACCTTTGACATCCTTCACCTGAACAAGAGAAAAAGGAAGTTGAACTGCAAGGGCTGTGTTGAGCACACGGGGGGTAACTTTATAAAGGGGCACGTATTTTTAGGCGACAAATATACGCCCGACTGAGGGTTAATTTAGTCATTATTGCACGTATATGGCTACGTCATTGCTAGGCATGTGCAGGCTCCTCCCCAAATCTGGATTGTCCTAGTTTAAAGTGAAGTTTTAGCAATCTTTCTATGCTTTATTTTTCAATTTTTATGTGCACATTTGTTCTCATTGCACGCCTATGATATGCGCTAAGCCCTTTTACACATGCAGATCGATTCCATGTGTGTACATTTGTAGATGTAGAGGTGCACAAGTAATTTGTGTGCATTTTTATTTTTAGGTGCCTGAAAGGTACATGCCTAATACCTGCATCAATGACATCTTATAAAATACCATCCAGCATGATGGCACGTACTTTGCTCCTGGGCATGGGCAGAGTTTATGCACAACATGGGTGGAATGCTCAAACTATATTGTAACGGTTACACATGTGTTTGAAAAATCTAGGCATGGGCCGACTCCAGGGCTGGTGTAAATATCCGCGCCTTAATTTAAGGCGTGATTTCTGATGCTTAAGCTAATGTTTTATAAGACAAGCAGTTGCCTACTTGTTTTGATAAAATAGGCTTAAAGTAGGCACCTTAATAAACACTTTAACTTAGGTGACCTGTTATAAATTTGCCCTTGTGCTGACTAGCTCTGGGATAGTGTTCCCTGTGTCGGGGATTTCCCTGGTTCCAGCCCTCTGAATCTTGCACTCTGTCACCAAGCAGTGCTTGCTAGTTTTACCAGTTGCCGAATGTGTGTGTTGCATATGTGCTCCAAGCCTGCAAACGCATGCATCTCTGCAGGAGCAATCCTGTGTTCCAGATGTCTCGTATCATCTGGTTATTAATATGGAGCTGTATTGCACAGCCTCGGGGTGGAAATGGGGTGCTGCGGTGAGATTAAACCCTTCAGCATCCATTGTCCTGGGTCAGATTGCCTGCAAAAGCCAAAAGCCTGCAATCCAGGCATCTCTTTCATGGGCTGTATTCCTCCTGCAGGAAAGGACGACATGCTGGACATCGAGATGGATGCCTATATTCACTGCATTAGCGCCTTCGTTAAACTGGCCCAGAGCGAGTATCAGCTGTTGATTGAGATCATTCCCGAGCACCACCAGAAGAAAACTTTTGACTCGTTAATTCAGGTTACAGATTCTCCTTTTGCTGTACTTTGCAATTTTATTTTCAAAAGTCATTTACACTGCTGAAAGGGCTTTTTGTCGCCCTTCTTCCATCATACATGCACTTTTGTCGTATGGGGATTTCCACAGCATGTATAGTCTCGTATTTTCCAAAGTGCACATGTAGTTTAGTCAGAAGAAGCACTTGCTGAAAACGTAGGGGGCAGTCTCTGCAGACAGATTGTCCATGGGCAGTTTTCATTGTGAAAGTATGTGCATGCCTTGACTTTGAAAATCAGTGGAAAGGCCAGTGGTAGAAAGTACCTGCAAACCTGCAGCTCTTACTCTCATTGATATTCTACTAGCATAAGGATGAGCTGGTTTCCGGGGTAATGAAACTATGCAAAGTAACCTGAATGTTGTACAAAATGTAGTCAAATATATCTTGCAAATATTTATTATGACTATCAAGGCCTTCTTGTAGCCCCAAAGACCAGAGTTGGCCATCGCTAGGCTTTTGGATGAATCTCATTAGTGACACATGAAATTTTCATAGTAGGGCTGCTAATTGTAGCTTATGGTTTTACACTTGAAGCAAATTCTAAAGATCAAGCAGTATCATCCCCAAACCTCAGGAGATTTTAGCTCTGTAATGTTTCCATGGGAGACACGTACAGATTTGTTGTTTGGGGGCATTACATTTTGTGGAGGAATCTGCCATTTCTTCACCTTTCAAGCCCCATGAAAACTGCACCTTACAGTGAGCTTCCTCTTTCCGATTTTAGGCCTACCTTGGATCCTCTCCTCCCAGCTCTGTCAGCCTTCTTGTTAGCTTCAAAATCCTAGCAAGCTCTTTACACACCTTACAGCCTCTTCAGCTCTTCTCCTCACAGGAGAAGCTGGTTGTGAAGGCTCCTAGCTAGAATTGAAATCCTGTTGCCGATAGGTTGCGAAGAGTCAGGAGCAGAGAGGTCTTCCAGATCTGTCACTTTTCTGTTTCGTGCTCTCACTTCATAGTGCAAGAACTTCAGATACACAAGTGTGCTAGTTCAGTATTTCTGGCCAACAGCAAACTGATCCTGTAAGTGCAGTTTAGTGGTACTTGCCCCTCGTACTCTAATTAAAGGAACACTAGCTAGTTCCATGTGTACTATCTAGAAGATCAGCAGATGCCTCTATAAGAGCAATTGTGTTAGACTCTGGAACTCATTGCCAAATGATGTTTAAAAGCAGCGTAGCTTGGCTTAAAAATAACATTTGGACAGATTCCTGGAGGAAAAATCCATAAACCCATTATTAAGGTAGACCTGGGGAAAGCTGCTGCTTATCCCTGGGAAGTAGCATGGAAACTCCGTACTTTTTGGGATCCTGTCGGGTACTTTGTGCCCTGGATTGGCCACTGCTGGAAATGGGATACTGAGCTATGTTGGTCTGACCCCGTATGGCAATTTTATGTTCTTATGTTCAGTACTCTGCGCTGTACTCTACTTATGAGGTCCAGTCCTAACAGAACCTTGCTGTTGATGTTCATGGCCATTTCCTTGGTGGGTTTTATGCAGGAGGCATTAGATAACCTGATGATGGAGGGAGAAAACATCGTTCAGGCAGCGCGGAAGGCCATCATCAGACACGACTACTCTGCTGTGTTGACCATCTTCCCAATCCTCAAGCATTTGAAGCAGATGAAGCCAGAATTTGATCAAGTTTTGCAGGTGTGTATGAGGTGGCTGCTGTTCCGTTGTGTTTTTCTTGGGATTTGATGTCATTGAGTCTGGAAATGGAGAAGGAAGGACAATGCTGGTTTTGTTTTATATTTGTATTTTAGGCTTTATGGTTTTATAAGGCTTTTGTCTCACCCACCTGTCTGTGCCTCTGACAGTACACTGAGTTAATAGCTTTCTGTTCCATATTGTTACTAAGGGGAAGGAGGGAAGACGAGGGGAAAAAGAGACCTAAGGAACGAGGATACATTCCCTCTGGAAAGGGAGATCACAAAAAAGTAATAGGCTGCTAATTCATGGCTATGACTAGCAGAGGGAAGTGTTTAATAAACTGAAGCACCTCTCCCATTAAGTCCCTTCCTTCTGTTTTAATGCTATCATAAACTTATTTTGCCGCACAACTTAAGTGGTTTCCTGAAGATCTCACGTATTTTAAGGCTGTCCCCCCTCCTGATGGTTTGTATGGCAGTAGGCTGCTTGTCGCTGCTGAAAATCCTAGCATTTCTGGAGGTAGAAACAGGGCTGGCCCGTCCATTGGGTGAGCTAGGGCTGGGAGGCAGCAGCGGCAGTACACATGACTGGCCATGCCGCCCCCTGTCCCAGATGCCACCGATTCCGTTTGGGGTGGGGAGACTGAATGAGTGGGGGGGGGTGGTTTCGGTAACTGATCAATTGGCTGAGTAGGTGTTGGCTATGTAGCTCTATATCATTTTCCTTCTGTTTGGCGATAGTTTGTTAGGATGAGGCCCGATCCAATGTCTTTGGATTGGGGCTTAGCCAATGTGGAGCTAGCTTGTCTCCGATTTGGTTATTTATTGATTTAAAACTGTGCCGTCAGATGCCAACTTGTATATAGGGTTCTCCATGGTAAGGAGTTTGATTCGCCTCTGAGAAGCCCAGCTGGGTGAAACAAAGATCTTTGTTGGGCGGGTGTGAGATATTGGCAGCTAAAGATAAGTCTATTGGTTGCAGGCCCTGTTGGTGACCCTGTTCAGCTTTACATTGCCTTTAATCTTTCTTTCAGGGTTCAATGATTGTGGTACTTTCACTATGTTGCGCTCGGTGATTTGCAAGCACTGCTTCTTTTAGTTGCTTCTTTAAGGAGATGAAACTTAATAATGCTATGAATAGTTTTGAATGAAAGATATAAAAATATTATCAATGTTTTGGGGAATATTAAATAAGTACCTCTTTAATTCCTTGTATATGGTTAAGTCATAATAAATAGTAATTGCGGGGAGTGTTTTTAGATCGATGATGTGCTAGCTAGCACTTGTTTCCCCTATGACAGAGTTTCTGCCACACAGAGGGATTTACAGGCACCCTGAGGTCTCTTTCTCCCCTTTTGTGGCTGTTTGGATGATCTAGACGAATAGCTGCTGTTCCTGTGCCCAGGCTCTGCAGAGTCTGGTGAAAACATAGCTTTGGGCTTACATTAGCAGGTTTGAAATATTGAAGGCTTTGAATATATATTTTTGTGATAACGTATTTAATTGGCTAGGAGTGTTGCTGTGATATCTGTATGCTTTTCAGTATGGCACAGTGGGGCGTTTTCCCTTCCTCCGTTGGCACAGTCGGTCGTATCTGTGTGGGGGAACCTAGGGAGAGGAGCATGGCAGTCTGTGTCAGTAGTCTGTCTGTCAGGGTAGCACAGTGCAACCTTTTTCTTCCAGTGGAAAAGAAGCAAGTCTTGGTAGGCTGGTGTCTCTGGGGTGTGGGGATGGGGGTGTCTGTAGGGGTTTTGATGTAGTGGAGGATGTTGGGGACTCGGAAGGGATGCTGGGAGCACATCTTTTCCATCCCCCAGTCTTCCCGTCCCCATTACACCTTCTCCCATGCTTTTGATCCATCTACCAGCTTCCCTGCTCTCCCCATATCTGCACATGAAGTGGAAGCTCCTGTGGTGTTTAAAGTGCCTAATGCTGGCAGGATTCCTCAATCCCCCTCCTCCCAGCGCAGACCGGTAACAGAAGTGCTTAAGCGCACATCATCTCCTGCTGCCGCGAGGCCAGTCTTGCAGTAGGAGCTTTGAGGTCTTGGCCCTCATCATGAATCTTGCTCCATGATAGCAGGAGATGATGTAGGCTTAAACACTTCTGCTACTGCTGGTTGGAAGTAGGGTTCAAGAGGCCTCAGGACAATAATACTTCCTTCCGACTGAGAACCCCTCCAACATAAGGTATCTTCCAGTGGGACTGAGGAACCCCACCAACATAAGGTATCTTCACTTTCATGTACCTGGGCCACTCCTCCAGTAACGGACCGGGGACCTCCACCGGCTGCTTAACTGTTCTGGTTTATTTATAAGTGTTAACGTGGTTATCTATCACAGAATCAATCAATGCAAATAATATTGTTGTTGTTAAGTGCCGTCGAGTCGGAGTCGACTCATGGCGACCCTCTGGATAGCTATCCTAAATTGTGTTCGGTCTTCAGTCAGGCGGCTCATTGTTGACAGACTGGTACCCGTAGCTGCTGTTATTGTAGCAATCCATCTCATTGCTGGCCTTCCTCTTTTGCGTTGACCTTCTATCTTGCCAAGCATGATGTCTTTCTCTAATGATCTCTCTCTTCGCATGATGTGTCCGAAGTATGAAAGTCGAAGTCTTGTCATCTGAGCTTCTAAAGAAAGCTTAGGTTTGATCTCTTCTAGTACCGACTGGTTTGTTCTTCGGGCAGTCCATGGTATACACAGTATTCGCCGCCAGCACCATAATTCAAAGGCATCAATTTTCTTCCTGTCTGTCTTTTTCACTGTCCAGCTTTCACATCCATATGATGTTATTGAAAATACCATGGCTTGAACAAGTCGAATCTTTGTATGGAGAGAGACATCTCTGCTCTTGAGAATCTTATCTAGGTCTTTCATAGCCATTCTGCCAAGAGCAATGCGTCGTCTGATTTCTTGACTGCTTGTTGCTTCTTTATTGATAGTTGATCCAAGTAGGTTAAAGTTGTTCACGATTTCAATTTCTTCTTCTCCTTCAACGACGAACCTGTTGATTATGCCAGTTGTCATGATCTTTGTCTTCTTTACATTAAGGTGCAGGCCCATTTTGAGACTATGTTCTTTGATTGTGAGAAGCAAATGTTTCAGATCATCTTCACTTTCAGCCAGTAATGTGGTATCATCAGCATAGCGAAGGTTGTTGATGAGTCTTCCACCAATCTTCACACCTCTGTTGTCTTCATACAGTCCTGCTTCTCTGATGATTTGTTCTGCATATAAATTAAACAGGTAGGGGGAAAGTATGCAGCCTTGTCTTACACCTTTGCTTATTTTAAACCATTCTGTTTCTCCTTGTTCCGTTCGAACTGTTGCTTCTTGATCAATGTACAGATTACGCAAGAGAACGATCAGGTGTTCTGGTATATCCATGCTTCTTAATATGGCCCAGAGTTTCTCATGGTTTACACAGTCAAAAGCCTTGCTATAGTCGATAAAGCACAAATAGATATCCTTTTGGTATTCTTTAGTCTTTTCAAGGATCCATCTCACATCCGCAATGATGTCTCTCGTTCCTCGCCCTTTCCTGAACCCTGCTTGCACTTCAGGTAGTTCTTGTTCTAGGTATGGCTGTAGTCTCTTTTGAATAATCTTCAGTAGAATCTTGCTGGCATGTGGGATCAGAGCGATTGTGCGATAATTTCCACAGTCAGTTGGATCACCTTTCTTTAGTATTGGTATAAACACAGATCTTTTCCAGTCAGTTGGCCATGATGTTGTCTTCCATATTTCTTGGCAGAGCCTTGTAAGTACGGTAACAGCTGCATCAGATTGCTGCAATACTTCTATGGGAATGCTATCAATGCCTGGTGCTTTGTTCTTTGATAAGGCTTTCAATGCTGCTTCAACTTCTTCTTTCATCACCAATGGTTCCTGATCATAAGGTATAGGTTGAAACGGCTGTTGGTCCACTTGATCTTTATCATATAAAAACTCTGTATATTCCTTCCACCTTTTCTTGATCTTCTCAGCATCATTCAACATAGAACCTTGAGCATCTTGTAACATTCCAATTCGAGGCTGGAACTTTTTCTTTAACTCTCGCAGCTTTAGGAAAGCCGATCTTGTTCTTCCTCTAATAGTTTCTGCTTCTATTTCCTTGCAAGTGTCATTGTAGTACTTTTCCTTGTCCTGTCTTGCTGCACGTTGGAAATCTCTGTTGAGTTCTGCGATTGTCTTTCTTTCTCCTTTGGCTTTAGCTTCTCTGCGTTTCTGGGCAATTTTCAGAGTTTCTTCCGTCATCCATTTTGGCCGTTTTTGCCTTTTCACCTTTTGTAGAGACTTCTCGCTTTCTTCCAGCACAACCTTCTTGATGTCATTCCATAACTCTTCCGGAGCTCTGTCATTTGTATCTAAGGCAGCAAATCGATTTTGCAGGCAGTCTTTAAATTCCAGTGGTATATTCTCAAGGTCATATTTTGGTGCATTCATGAGTGGTTTGCTCTTTTTCAACTTTAGCTTGAGTTTGCATACTAGTAGTTGATGATCTGTACCACAGTCAGCTCCAGGTTTTGTCTTTGTTGATGTTACAGAGCTTTTCCCATCGTTGACTTCCACAGATGTAGTCAATTTGATTTTTATACAATCCATTGGGTGAAGTCCATGTGTACAGTCGTCGCTTGTGTTGCTGAAAGAAGGTGTTTGAGATGAATAGATCATTGGTCTTGCAGAATTCTATCAATCTTTCTCCAGCTTCATTTCTGTTGCCAAGTCCATATTTTCCAACTACTTTGCCTTCTTCTTTGTTGCCAACTTTTGCGTTCCAGTCACCCATGACTATCAGGATATCCTGTTTGCATGTTCTGTCAATTTCAGCTTGTACTTGTTCATAGAACTCTTCAATTTCATTCTCTTCTGCAGCTGTTGTTGGGGCATATACTTGAATTATAGTTGTGTTGATAGGCAATCCTCGTAGACGAATAGAGATTAAGCGTTCGCTGACTGCATTGTATTTCATTACAGTTCTTGCAAGTTTCTTCTTTATTATAAATGCAACACCATTTCTTCTTTGTCTTTCATTTCCAGCATAGTAGACCATGTGATCATCTGATGCAAAGTGCCCGATGCCAGTCCATTTCAGTTCGCTGACACCCAACAGATCAAGTTGTACACGTTCCATTTCATTCTTGACCACTTCCAACTTCCCTTGGTTCATGCTTCGTACGTTCCATGTTCCAATGTGTAAGACATCTTTACAGCTTCTGACTCTCATTTCATGCGCAGCTACATCAGCAGTCAGACTTCCCGAAGGCTTTGATCCAACCACATCATAAATGCTGGCTTTACTCTGAAAAGTCTTCAGCTCTTCCCCAGTAGCTAGTTGAGGGCCTTCCGACCTGGGAGTCTCATCTTCCAGCACCATAGCACAATTTGTTTTGTTGTAACTATCCATTGGGTTTTCATGGCAAGATACAGAAGTAGATTGCCGGGCCTTCCTTCCGCGCAGTTTAAGTTTGGTGTTGTTGCCGTTGTCACAGAAATGTGATCCTCCGCCGTCAACACTATCCCATTCTGCTGCTGCCCAGATGGGTGGTTTGTCTTCGTCTGGCACCTCAGCTGAGACCTGTCCATCTTGGGAGACCCTGCCAGTAGTTAAACTACCGATAGTTTAGCTCTCAGCATCACTGATGCACACAAGCCCTCACAGCACGACAAGCTGCAAACCAAGTGAGAGCAAATAATATTAGGTACTGTGATTTTGCTATAGAAGCTTTTCATGTATTGAATTGAACTTTTGGCTATTGAGGTCTCAGATACCATAGGCTGCCACTGTTTCATCTGAGACCTCAATAGCCAAAAGTTCAATTCAATACATGAAAAGCTTCTATAGCAAAATCACAGTACCTAATATTATTTGCACTGGTTTATTTATATGCAGGAAAGCAAATTTGTACAGATGAACAGAGAGAATGAGTTTCTCCAATAGGCAGTCACACCTTTTTTGTGAAACACGTCCAAGACGTGTAAGGCGCTATCTTTGTATCCAACTAACTTAATACATTTCTTTGACTACTTTTGGGAGCTGATGCAAAATTAGCAGCATCCATCTGGCAGGTTGTGCAGGAGACCTAGCAGACGTGTCGTTTTATGGGAGGAAAGGGTTACTGGGTATGAGCTAAATCTGCTCTTGTACACTCATCTACCCACGGTGGTAAGGAATTAAGGAGGAACACCACAAAACTGTCCTGGATAAGGAGTGTTATCCTAAAAATACTTGTGCTCTGTGGCTGTCAGCTGGGATATATCCATAGTAGTGTGGCTAGAAATTACAGGGCAGACTAGATGGTTAGTTTGGTCATCTATGTTACTATGTCAGCTCATAGTACAAGGGCACTGAGTGGTACAGTGGCTTAATGCATCAGCTTTTCTCCTCCACAATCCTGCTTTACATCTTAGGCCACCCTTGAAATGAGTTTGCTAATCCTAATCTGGTGCAGGCTTGTATTTGTCTGTGTTGCACCTGGGAACAGTTAAGTCTCTGGTAAAAGGAACTTCTTGAACAAGAGTGGTGTAGCACAAACGCAATGTGAAGGATGCTTGTGTGTCAGCTGTCTGTCCCAGCTGTGGTGCTTGTTTGAAGCTTTGGGCCACCTAAAACCTGCTGAGTCCTGCTAACATGTTCTTTTTGGACTGTTCCAGGGAACTGCAGCAAGCACAAAAAATAAATTGCCGGGGCTGATCAATTCCATGGAGACCACCGGAGCAAAAGCATTGGAGGATTTTGCAGATAACATCAAGGTACCTTCTAGGACCCTGTAATCCATGCACCCATATGCCTCTGAATACCCTCTCTAGGTAGAAGGAGAGAGTGAGGAACAGGGGGAACCATCCGTAGAGAGAAATTACAGCCCAGTGTGTGAAATCTCTTAAAGAAAAGACATCTCGTTTACCCATTTTTTGCCTGTTCATTAGGCCTCCCAGTTATTTTGATGCTTTTTGGATATTTTGATTGCTCCCAAAAATATACCTTAATAAAATGGAAACAGGAGGGAATCTAAGTTTAAGAGCCATCAGGTCCTCCAGGTGATGTTGCTCAGCCCAGTGCTGGAGGAAATGTAGAGGATGGCAGGAAAAAGAATCTTAAAGTAAGCCCGCACCGTAAAAACCATTAACTCTGACGTGCTTTCCAAATACTCTAAACTAGTCGAACAAAATATATCTAAAAAAATATCAGCACCATATTAACACTGGGTGACCAGCCAAACGCTCAACTTTGCTTACCCAAAGGCCGTTAAGGCTGTCGATCATATAGATAGGGGAGCATCTCATCTTCAATGTATTTATTAGCAACATTTCTTCATTGTAAGGGAATTTCCAGTTCATCCTGCTAGACCAGTCCAGACAAGTGGGTTGTGTCCCCCTGTCAGCAGATGATGAGACAGAAAAAATTCTAGAAGCTTAGTAACATCACCCTTCATAGATAACCCTGTACCCCTAGGGTCAGCTTCAGTATTTTCTCTCTGTCAGCAGATGGTGGATTTATCCTTGGTCTCCTGGCTCTTTGAGGCTTTTTCTCTTTCTGTCATGGCAGTGGAGGTTATTTTAGGAATCTGATCAGCACACCGCAGTGCTTGTCTATTGCCCCGTTCCCTACTCTTATTCCCAGAGGTGTTCCGGGTCAGGAGGATCAGTGGGACCTGCTATTAGTAATCTGTGAACTATCATTAATATCATCTGTAATACTTGAAGATTTGGAGGATGGCGAATGTAACGCCAATTTTTAAAAAGGGTTCCAGGGGTGATCCGGGAAACTACAGACCGGTGAGCCTGACGTCAGTACCAGGAAAAATGGTAGAACAAAATTGCTGAACATGTAGATAGTCATGGCTTAATGGGAGACAGCCAACATGGCTTTGGACAAGGAAGATCTTGTCTTACTAATCTGTTATGTGTTTTCGAAGGTGTGAATAAACAGGTGGACAAAAGTGAGTCGGTTGATATAGTGTATCTGGACTTTCAGAAAGCCTTTGAGAAGGTCCCTCATCAGAGACTTTTGACAAAACTAAAGAGTCATGGGATAGGAGGCAGTGTACTACTGTGGATCAGGAACTGGTTAAAAGATAGAAAGCAGAAGGTAGGGCTAAATGGCCAATTTTCCCAATGGAGAAAGGTGAATAGTGGTGTACCGCAGGGATCTGTGCTGGGTCCGCTGCTTTTTGACATATTCATAAATGACCTGGAAAGTGGAATAACGAGTGAGGTTATCAAATTTGCAGATGACACAAAACTATTTAGAGTTGTTAAAACCCATGAGGATTGTGGAAAATTGCAAGAGGATCTTGATAAATTGGAAGACTGGGCATCAAAATGGCAGATGAAATTTAATGTGGACAAGTGCAAAGTTATGCATCTAGGGAAGAACAACCCAAACTATGGTTACATGATGCAAGGTTCACATTAGGAACCACCAGCCAGGAAAAAGATTTAGGCATCATTGTGGATAACATGTTAAAACTCTCCGCCCAGTGTGCAGCGGTGGCCAAGACAGCAAATAGAATGCTGGGTATCATAAGGAAAGGAATGGAAAATAAAACAAAAGATATTATTATGCCTCTATATCGTTCCATGGTGAGACCGCACCTTGAATATTGTGTGCAATTCTGGTCGCTGTATCTTAAAAAGGATATAGCGATATTAGAAAAGGTTCAGAGAAGAGCCACCAAAATGGTAAAGGGGATGGAAGGATACCCCTATGAAGAGAGGCTAAAAAGGTTAGGGCTCTTTAACCTGGAAAAGAGACGGCTGAGGGGAGATATGATAGACGTCTATAAATTGATGAATGGAGTGGAACGGATAAACGTAAATCGATTGTTTACGTTATCAGAATATAGGAAGACTAGGGGACATGCAATGAAGCTACGGGGTATAAACTATTTAAGACAAATAAGAGAAAATATTTTTTCACTCAACGTGTAATCAAATTCTGGAATTTGTTACCGGAGGATGTAGTAAAGGTTGTTAGTGTAGCTAGGTTTAAAAATGGTTTGGACAAGTTCCTGGAGGAAAGGTCCATAAACCATTATTAAGAAGGGACCCAGGATATCACTGCTTGACCCAATACAAGCATTGTGGAACCTGTCTCTTTTGGGGAAACTGCTAGGTACGTATGACCTAGATTGGCCACTGTTGGAAAGAGGATACTGGGCTTGATGGACCTTGGTCTGACCCAGTATGACATATTTTGTGTTCTTATGTCCTGTTCAAGAGGAGCAGTATAGCCCTTCGCTGCATTACTGGTTTCAGCTTCAATATATTCAAGCTTCTGCTCCTTTTGTTATTTTTAGTAAGGTTGTAACCAAAAAAACACAACAGGAAATAAAGGCAAGACCAGGTATTGCACGGCACTCGTATCAGCCGCTGCTCCTTCCGACACTGCCTCCATTACAGACAGCAGTCTTCAGGTTCTGGTTCTTCAAACACGGTCTTCCAGCAGCGAGTTGCCTAGCATACAGTGGTCGCCGCTGCCCCCTCTCCCCCCCCCCCCGTCTGTTCTTTCTTCGACCCGGGCCTCGCTGTGCGGCTATGGCTCTCTCCCTGTTTATTTTTATTGTTGTCTGTGTTGCTTTCTCCTGTGCACTGCCATCCGCAGTTCTTTCTGCGGAGGGGTTTAAGGGTCCGTCGCTTCTCTGATTGCTCAGCGGTTCTCCACGCTCCCGTGTACCTGCCAAACCCAGCGCCATCTTGCTGGTCACAAATCCTCTGCGGGCACCATTTTCCAGCTTTGGCAGTCCGGGGCCTCCCTCTGCCTTGGTGGATCTCTCTAATCGGGCCCTCTTTACCGCGAAAATGCCCTCATCACTCCAGTGGTGTCTTGGGTGCGGTAGGAAGCGCCGCTTTGTAACGGACAAGCTGCTGGAAGACAGTGTTGGAAGAACCACAGCCTGAAGACTAGTGTCTGTAATGGAGGCAGCGTTGGATTGAGCAGTGGCTGATACGAGTGCTGTGCAATGCCTGGTCTTGCCTTTATTTCCTCTTTGATTTTTACTATAACCTTATTAAAAATAACAAAAGGAGCTGGTAGCTGAAGCACATTATGCTGAAGCTTGAATATATTGAAGCTGAAACCAGTAGTGCAGTGAGCAGGAGAAACCCCCCCCATCTTCAGAGGTGTCCCACTGATCCTCCTGACCCGGAACACCTCTGGGAATAAGAGTAGGGAACGGGGCAATAAATAAGCACTGCAGTGTGCTGATCAGATCCCTAAAATAACTTCCACTAACATGACAGAAAGAGAAAAAGCCTCAAAGAGCCAGGAGACCAAGGATAAGTCCACCATCTGCTGAGAGAGAGAAAATACTGAAGCTGACCCTAGGGGTACAGGGTTATCTATCAAGGTTGATGTTACTAAGCTTCTAGAATTTTCTGTTTCATCATCTGCTGACAGGGGGACACAACCCACTTGTCTGGACCGGTCTACCAGGGATCCAGGAAAGAAAATTAACGGTAAGTAAAATTTCTCCTTCCCCCCCCTATTTCTGTAAATGCCAGTCATGAATGTTTTGCATGCCATGCACCTACATCCTTAAACAGATCAGATTTCATACGGTTAACCAATCACGACTGAGCCGCAGCGTTGCATGATACGTCCGGCAGCTAACAAATAAAGGAGACAGACAATGCTACCTAACAAATACTGTAGAAGCATTTTTACACGTGAGAGACATTTGCTGAGGGATGGGGGTCACCGTGCTCAGCTTTCACTGAACTGAGATGCAGTCAGGTGGGTGGTCTTACCATCATCCCTGAAGAAGGGAGGGCCATGGCTTCAGTTGCGGTTCTTCTCAGGAGCGGAGAACATGGTGCAAGGTCCGTGTACTTATTTTTTGAAAACCTGGCAGTGAATCAATGCTTTCTTCTCTCCATTTTGGCTGTTGACTAATCTAGGTCTTGAAAGGAAAGGCAGCACGGAGCTGGTTGTAGCTATGGGACCAAACAGAATATTCATTCCCAGGAAACTCGGATCCATGCTTCTGAGACTTGGGCTAATAGGCTTCTTCACCATCTAGCCATTGTAGAGAAGAGGGGGCTGGAGGAGAACCTTAGGAAACGGGCGATTTATTTTCAGTTCTTAGATATGGCAAATGGGGTCTGAGTTTTAGGGTAACTAGATTAATAGTATCTTCAAGGCAAATAAGCATCGTGAATATTTATTGGGGAAACCATGTTGCACACCCACAGTCAGTGATTGGCTTCCGAGCATGTCGTCTCCACACCAATGAATGATTTTTAGTTTTAGGTATATTTGGCTAGATGGATTTATTTTACCACAGAGAACAAACAAAAAGGTTAATTTGTTAAAAAGAACGAGGCTGTGTCCTTCCAAATGCAGCTTAGTGATCCAGAGCAGTGGTTCTCGACCAAGTCCTTGGCGCACACCTAGCCAGTCGGGTTTTCAAGATTTCCACAATGAATATCCATGAGGTAGATTTGTATTCATTGTCTCCTTTTGTAAGCAAAAAATGCATATTCATTGTGGAAACCGGACTGGGTTGAGAACCAGTGGTCCAGAGAAATGAATGAGGAAAAACATGAAGATAAGAGGGAGAAGGAGGCGCAGCAGAGGACTACAGGAAAAGAAAAAAAAAGAAACATCCTGTTGCATCAGAGGGCAAAAAAGTCCCTGTACTTTTGATGCAAGTTTTTTCGTCATGGAGATAAACTGGGGCGACGTTTGGCCCATCTGGTGCAGAAGGTCCGTGGTCTTACTCGGATCGTGGCGGCCCAGAGCTGGGATGAGTGGGTTGTCAACTCAGAACAGGATATGGGGGATGAATTTTGGCAGTTTTTTGAGTCCCCATATGGGTGTACAGTAGGGGGAGGGGTGGAAGGTTTAGAGGTGTATCTGCAAAAGATCAGTCTCCCGAGGATTGTGTGCGCATTCTGCCTAGCTAGTCTTTGAAGGTGGAATTTGGAGACAAATTGCCCGAGGCTTGGGGTTTGGATGATGAGGATTGGAGGGTCTCCATCTCAGCTGCTCATACCATTATTAGATGAGAGGAGGTTGCCCCTAACATAGATCATTAGGTTGCTCAGTGGAGGGTGGATCTGGGGGATGAGGTAGGAGGGGTGGATTTTCGGAAGTGTGTCATGTGAATCACCGGGGTGGTTAGTTGTGTTCAGTTGCAAGAGTGTCAGTATAAAATACTGTTGCGGGCCTATTACTCCAAGGTGCGGGTGTTTAGGGCAGGGTGGTAGATTCCCCACGGTGTGCCAAGTGTGGAGCAGAGGTGACTACTTTGGGGCATATGCTTTGGCAGTGTCCACAGATTAGTAAGTTTTGGGGCAGAGTTTTGACCTACATTCAGGGAGTGGTTGGCCAGGGAGTGTGGCAGACAGTTAAGGTTGTCATCTTTGATGCGGCCTCCATGGTAGGTATGTGACACTTTGGGTTCATAAGGCAAAGTATGTGGGGGGAAAAGATGATCTTGCAATATCGGTTGGTTCTTTTTCAGAGAGGCTGTTGTTGCCAAAAAAGCATCTTTCAGGAAATGGAAAAAAGAGCCAAACGACGAAACCTGGAAACAGCACAAGCACTGGCAAGTCAAATGCAAGGCATTGATAAGGCAGGCAAAGAGAGAATTTGAGAAGAAGCTTGCTGCGGAAGCAAAAACGCAAAGTAAAGACCTTTACAAGTTCATTCATAGCAAAAAACCTGTGAGAGAGTCAGTTGGTCCATTAGATGATAAAGGGGTTAAAGGAGCACTAAGAGGTGACAAGGCGATAGCGGAGAGACTGAATGAATTCTTTGCTTCAGTCTTTACTGAGGAAGATGTAGGGATGTTACCCATGACTGAAGTGGTATTTAAAGTTGCGGAAGAATTGAAGGAAATATCAATACATCGGGGAGATGTATTACAACTATTAGATAAGCTGAAGAGTAGCAAATCACCTGGGCTGGATGGTATACATCCAAGTGTGTTGAAAGAACTGAAATACGAGATTGCAGACCTGCTATTAGTAATCTGTGAACTATCATTCAAATCATCTCTCATACCTGAAGATTGGAGGATCGCCAATGTAACACCAATTTTTAAAAAGGGTTCCAGGGGTGATCCGGGAAACTACAGACCGGTGAGCCTGACATCAGTACTGGGAAAAATGGTAGAAACCATCATAAAGAATAAAATTACTCAGCATGTAGATAGTCATGAGCTAATGGGAGACAGCCAACATGGCTTTAGACAAGGAAGATCTTGTCTTACTAATCTGTTATGTTTTTTTGAAGGAGTGAATAATCAGGTGGACAAAGGTGAGTCTGTTGATATTGTGTATCTGGACTTTCAGAAAGCCTTTGACAAGGTCCCTCATGAGAGACTTTTGGCAAAACTAAAGAGTCATGGGATAGGAGGCAGTGTACTATTGTGGATCAGGAACTGGTTAAAAGATAGAAAGCAGAGGGTAGGGCTAAATGGCCAATTTTCCCAATGGAGAAAGATGAATAGTGGTGTACCCCAGGGATCTGTGCAGGGTCCGCTGCTTTTTGACATATTCATAAATGACCTGGAAAGTGGAATAACGAGTGAGTTTATCAAATTTGCAGATGACACAAAACTATTTAAAGTTGTTAAAACCCAAGAGGATTGTGGAAAATTGCAAGAGGATCTTGATAAATTGGAAGACTGGGCATCAAAATGGCAGATGAAATTTAATGTGGACAAGTGCAAGGTTATGCACCTAGGGAAGAATAACCCAAACTATGGTTACACGATGCAAGGTTCCACATTAGGAACCACCACCCAGGAAAAAGATTTAGGCGTCATTGTGGATACCATGTTAAAACCCTCGGCCCAGTGTGCAGCAGGGGCCAAGAGAGCAAATAGAATGCTAGGTATGATAAGGAAAGGAATGGAAAATAAAACAAAAGATATTATAATGCCTCTATATCGTTCCATGGTGAGACCGCGCCTTGAATATTGTGTGCAATTCTGGTCGCCGTATCTTAAAAAGGATATAGCGATTTTAGAAAAGGTTCAGAGAAGAGCCACCAAAATGGTAAAGGGGATGGAAGGATACTCCTATGAAGAAAGGCTAAAAAGGTTAGGGCTCTTTAACCTGGAAAAGAGACGGCTGAGGGGAGATATGATAGAAGTCTATAAATTAATGAACGGAGTGGAACAGGTAAACATAGATCGATTGTATACCTTATAAGAATATAGAAAGACTAGGGGACATGCAATGAAGCTACAGGGTAAACTATTTAAGACTAATAAAAGAAAATATTTTTTCACTCAACGTGTAATCAAACTCTGGAATTTGTTACCGGAGGATGTAGTAAAGGCTGTTAGTGTAGCTGGGTTTAAAAAAGGTTTGGACAAGTTCCTGGAGGAAAGGTCCATAAACCATTATTAAGAAGTGACCGAAGATATCAATGCTTGACCCAGTACAAGCATTGTGGAACTGGTGTCTCTTGGGGAAACTGCTAGGTACGTATGACCTAGATTGGCCACTGTTGGAAACAGGATACTGGGCTTGATGGACCTTGGTCTCACCCAGTATGGCATATCTTATGTTCTTATGTTCTCCTCTGGAAGGAAAACCTTGTCCACAAGTGTCGAAACGTGCTCCCAGAAACTCCAAGGACTGGGAAAGCAGAAACTGGCTCTTTTCCTGATAGAAGCACCTCTGGTGGTGTCCTTTTGGGAAAGCCTTGGCTGGGTGATCAGACAGGAAATGGGCTCGGATGTGCTAGTCATCCAAATAGGGATGGGCACAGATCCCCAGGCACTGCAGCACCGCGGCCGCAACCACCATGACTTTGGAGAATGTTCTTGGGGTGGTGGAGAGCCTGAAAAGGAGGGCAGCAAACTGACAGTGAGAGCCAAGCATGGCAAAACGCAGATACTTCTGCTGATCTGTCATATGAAAATATGCCTTGGCCAGATCCAGAGAAGCAAAGAATGCGCTGTGGTGCACTGCTTGAAATCACAAAGCACAAGGTTTTCCATCCGAAAGCACAGGACATGTAAGTGCTCATAGATCTCCTTGAGGTTCACAATGGGCCAGAAGGAACCATCCTTCTCTAGCACCACAAAATAGATGGGTATCTGCCCTTGCCCTGCTCGACTGGAGGGGGAAGAGCACCTTTAGGTGTAGTAACTTGTCCAAGGTGGTCCACACAGCAGCCCCCTTGATCACAGACCCACAAGGGGAAATAATAAAGGCTTCAGGAACTGGCACTTTGCACTCCAGGACATAGCCAAACTGAATGGTATTTAGCACCCAGCGATCTTTTGTAGCCCAGGCCCATTCCTGAAAGAAGAGTCGAAGACTGCCACCTGCCAGAGGCTCCAGGGAATGGGCTCCCAAACCTTCATTGTGTAGCTCGGGAGAGTCCTCCTCTAGAGGGGACAGAGTCCCTGCGCCCACATGCTCTATAAAAAGGACTGAGAATGAGCCCAAGGCCCTGAAGGAGAGGAGAAGAAGGGCTTTCCAGGTTAATAAAGGCGATAGTCCCGAGACCCCTGGGGAATCCGACCAGTGGGCCCTTAGTGGTCAGACAGAGGCTGACAAGAAAGGTGCACTAGCCCGCTTCACAGGTCCCTTGGAGCTGTTTTCCGGGAATCGGTAAGATTTTGTCTCGCCTAGGTCCTTCATTAAATTCTCCAAATCAGTTCCAAATAGAAGCTGCCCCTTAAAACTGGGTTGAGTCAGCTGGACTCTGGAAGATGTGTCCACTGCCAGAGGCAAATCAAAAGACGCGACACCACGATCAGGGCACCATCCCTGGCTACAGAAAAGTTCCAGATCATACATGGAATCAGAAAGGAAGTCCATAGCCGACTCAAAAAAGAGAGAGCATCATCAGGCAGAAGAGACTGAATCCACTGTAGCAGGGCTCGAGATGTCCGGCTGTTACATACCCCGAGCTGTAGAACAGCCGCCACCATGGCAAACTGGCTCCTAAGCAAAGAATCCGCCTTGTGATCCAGAACATGCTTTAAGGCCAATCCTCCTTTCACAGGAACGGTGGTCTGTGTGGTAACCGCTGTGGCTTGTGCATCTGCCCTGGGAATGTCAAACCACTCACCGTGCTCCTTCCATCAGGACAGCATAGATCTTCTTATACATCCATAACCCTTTAGGTAGGGAGTCAGGAGAGTCCCACTCTGACCAGATCATATCCTCGATCACTTCCGGGATCAGGTAGAAGTGGATTTCCACAACACTTGAAGGAGGTGTACCTTCGGCTCCTACTCCGTGCCGGAAGTTGTTAAAACCCAAGAGGATTGTGGAAAATTGCAAGAGGATCTTGATAAATTGGAAGACTGGGCATCAAAATGGCAGATGAAATTTAATGTGGACAAGTGCAAGGTTATGCACCTAGGGAAGAACAACCCAAACTATGGTTACACGATGCAAGGTTCCACATTAGGAACCACCACCCAGGAAAAAGATTTAGGCGTCATTGTGGATGCCATGTTAAAACCCTCGGCCCAGTGTGCAGCGGTGGCCAAGAGAGCAAATAGAATGCTAGGTATGATAAGGAAAGGAATGGAAAATAAAACAAAAGATGATATAATGCCTCTATATCGTTCCATGGTGAGACCGCACATGGAATATTGTGTACAATTCTGGTCGCCGTATCTTAAAAAGGATATAGCGTTATTAGAAAAGGTTCAGAGAAGAGCCATCAAAATGGTAAATGAGATGGAAGGATACTCCTATGAAGAAAGGCTAAAAAGGTTAGGGCTCTTTAACCTGGAAAAGAGATGGTTGAGGGGAGATATGATAGAAGTCTATAAATTAATGGAGTGGAACGGGTAAACGTAGATCGATTGTTTACCTTATCAGAATATAGAAAGACTAGGGGACATGCAATGAAGCTACAGGGTAAACTATTTAAGACTAATAAAAGAAAATATTTTTTCACTCACCGTGTAATCAAACTCTGGAATTTGTTACCGGAGGATGTAGTAAAGGCTGTTAGTGTAGCTGGGTTTAAAAAAGGTTTGGGCAAGTTCCTGGATGAAAGGTCCATAAACCATTATTAAAAAGGGACCCAGGATATCAATGCTTGAACCAATACAAGCATTGTGGAACCTGTGTCCCTTGGGGAAACTGCTAGATACATATGACCTAGATTGGCCACTGTTGGAGACAGAATACTGGGCTTGATGGACCTTGGTCTGACCCAGTATGGCATATCTTATGTTCTTATGTTCTTATGATGCGGAGGGTCCATCCTACTGGCATTGGCGTAGCGCCATGCATGATCTGATGCTTATGGAGCGACTGGATGCGGGTCAGTCTCCTCCATATAGGGCTGCATTCATGTTGACTTAGGAAGGCTATTTACAATCCTTACTCCCACAGGCATGTAATCTAGTGGCGAATACAGTATGACCGGCTGGGTAGGGGGTCAGTGTGGACTGCTGCAGTCAATGCTGGGTGGGGGTGCGGGCAATCCATAAGTCCCTGAGAATCTTTGAACCTTGTGGTTTGTGAGGGGGGCTCCACCCTGGGGGTGGGGGGGCAATGGAAGGGAGATGGGAGAGGGTATTGAATGTCAAAAAAAAATATTGTTAACATTTCATTGTGTCTGGGCGTTCAGAGGCAGCCGGCAATGCAGTATCGTACTTCAATGTTCTTGTATGTGAAGTTTGTTTCTGCTAATGTATATTGTTGATCTTGCAGTTTGTATAATTTTGTTTGAATCCAATACAACAATTCATATATAAATGCATGAAGGGGAGGGGTTTGGGGAGTGGGAGGGAAGTATAAAATTATAAAAATGTATATAAAGGATCTGGCATCGTGTGAGAGCACCCACATGCTGGGGGAGTGCTGTGGTTTGTATTAGTAAAGATTTGAACATGAGCCTGAAAAACGAGAAAGAGGAGAGA
Organism: Ichthyophis bannanicus; assembly: GCA_033557465.1. Taxonomy (NCBI): domain Eukaryota; kingdom Metazoa; phylum Chordata; class Amphibia; order Gymnophiona; family Ichthyophiidae; genus Ichthyophis; species Ichthyophis bannanicus. The sequence goes on from CM066041.1 coordinate 283,861,798, forward strand.
GATATTTTTCCAGGGCTTTTGGAGTACTGGTAGGATGAATCCCTCCTTTTCTGGAGACTCGGGTCTGTTAGATGGAGATCTTGGATACTGAAAATGCCGGAGACCTCAGTAAGAATATGTCTGAGGTTGTAGAAAAATAGGGCCTTGCCTTGACAGGGATAGATCAGAGAGTGCAGTCCATCCTTGTAGGAGTGTTATCTGCCATCATTTATTCTTACTATGTGAATGCAGGAGAGAGAGAATGGCAAAGAAAGGAGACAGACAAGGAAATTGCAACAAGAGAAGATCCAAAGGCACAGATGCCTCATAACGCCATGCGCAGTATCAAAAGCCAAAGATGCACTCCTGGGTGTCCCCCCGGCAGGGAGGTCCATTCCATGGAGGTCTTGGGCAGGAAGTGCTACCAGAGCTCAATGCTTGTTGGCCGGATCCAGGCTTACCAGTTCTACACGGGCATGTATCTGCGAAACATGGTGAGGGAGCTCGCTGGTTTCTCGACTGAGCTGGCAGAAAAACAGACTGTCAAGGAGTGTTCCAAATTCATCACTCATGTGGCCTATGACAGCTTCATGTCGGTGGCCACAACAGTGGGCATTAGTGCCTACATTACCCCGACCTGGAGCAATGGGTACAGGACAAACTGGTTGATGTCTCGTGCCAGGGAGAGGATATTTTTGGCAAACCCATGACTGACAAGGCCGCCGAGCTACTGTCAGAGTTCCTGACCAGGACCAGGCTCTCCAAGAAAACTGCTGACCTTTCCTGACGGAAGGCTTCAGGGAAGTGCCCCTTTACCTGAAGAAGAGGAAGGCTTACAGAAAGTAGTACCCGGCCTTCCCAGCTCTCCAACAGGGCCAGCAGGCCAAGGAGTAGGGGCACTGCCCACGTACACCTAAGGCTTCCAAGCCCCAGGCAGTGCTCTAGCCGCAACCTCGTGGGGGCTTTTGAATCCTTGGGCATAGCCTCTCCTCCCCCAGGAGACCTAGTCCTGCAGCATATGGGGGGGGGGCCATCTGGTGTTCTTTGCCAACCGGTGGTCCAGAATCACCACCGACACCTGGATCCTCTAGGTGGTGTTGGAGGGTTACCCCCTCCATTTCGATGAGATGACGCCCCCATTCTTTCCAGGGGAACTCCCGATAAAACCCCTTCACCACGACTTGCTCCAGCAAGAGCTCGCCAGGCTTCTAGCTGACAAGGCGGTGGAACTAGTCCTGCCCCACCTTAAAGGCCAGCGATTCTACTGGTATTTCCTGGTTTCCAAAAGGACCTGCGGCTTTCGTCCTATTCTGGATCTTTGAGATATCAACAAGTTCCTGCTGAAGGAGACATTCAAGATGTTCTCCCTTGGAACATTGCTGCCGTACCTCCGCCAGGGAGATTGGCTATGCTTCTTAGATCTCAAAGACCAATACACGCACATTCCAATCTATCTGCATCACTGACAGCACCTCTGGAGGAAGCCACTACCAGTACAGGGTCTTGCCCTTTGACCTGGCTTCGGCCCCAAGGGTGTTCACCGAGTGCTTGGTGGTGGTCAATGGTCGCCGCCCACCTGCGACTGCAGGTGGTGTTCATTCATCCTTACCTGGATGACTGGCTGGTCAGAGATGGCATTGCTATCAAAGTGCAGCACGCCACACCATTCTCACTCTGGAGCACCTGGGGTTTGTCATCTACTACTCCAAGTCCCACCTGCAGCTGACCTAAAGGCTGGAATTCAGAGGGGCAAGCAAGAGCCTTCCTTCCCCTTGACAGTGCCCGGCATATAGTGGCCCTTGCAAGAGAGGTTCAGGGTGGAAACTCAACCTCTGTCTGGCTCATGCTGCGCCTCCTGGAGCATATGGCCTTTGACAGTGCACGTCACGACAGACATCCATCTCCACTGCGGCCGGCCCAGTGGACCTCTGCTCCCACTGGTTCCAGGTGACGGGGTGCCTGCAGGACAGGGTGACCATCACCCATCCCCTTGCCAAGTCCCTCACCTGGTGGCAGGGATGCCCTTTCAGGTCCCGACCCTTCAGAAGGGTCCTCACCATGGATGCCTTTAAGTTGGACTAGGGAGACCATAGGGACGACCTCCACACTCAGGGCTTGTGGCCGGCACTAGAGAGCCTCCAACTGATCAATTTCCTAGAGCTCTGAGTTATCACTTGCGCTCTCCGAGCTTTTCAGTACCACCTGTGGAACCAGGCCATTGTGATACAGACGAACAACCAGGTGGCGATGTTCTACATCAACCAGCAGGAGGGATATGGGGTCGTCCCTCCTGTGCTTGGAATCGGTTCGTCTCTGCACTTTTGCCAGCGAGTGCGGGATGCTCCTCAGGGCAGTGTTCTGGCAGACCATTTGAGCTGGGTTCTCTAGCCCCATGAGTGGTGGCTCGACCCACAGGTGGCCAACCAACTGTTTCGCCCTTGGGGCCTCTCTGTGATGGATCTCTTCACCAGCCTGGCCAATGATCAGTTTGCCCGCTTCTGTCCAGAGCACCGTATCCCTCTTGGGTGGTGGCAAATGCATTTCTCATCCTGTTGACAGAAGGCCTCCTTTATGCCTTCCCTTCCACTCAGCTCATTGTCAAGACCCTCTTCAAGGTCCAACTCGACCGGGCCACCCTGATCCTCATAGCCCCCCAGTGACCCCGACAGACATGGTTTCCACTGCTCCTCAGCCTATCTCAGGCGCCCCTTCGGGAGCACCCCGAGCCTGCTCTCACAGGAGGACGGCGCTCTCCTGCACCCCAACCTGGGGTCCATTGCTCTGATGGCCTGGCTGCTGAAAGGGTAGCCCTGGCCCAGTTCAAACTGCCCAGGGAAGTGGAAGAGGTCCTGCTGGTCTCGCGCAAGGACTCCACCCATGTACAGCTTCCCTTCTTGACGCCACTTCTTGGTATGGTGTGCGGAGAGGGATGCCACCCCCTTCTCCTGTTCTGTCTAGCTGGTGCTGCAGTACTTGCTGCACCTGTCTAATACTGGTCTGAAGTCTAACTCCATCAGGGTTAACCTCTGTGCGCTATTGTCACACCATCACCTCATTGAGAGGAAGCTCCTCTCCGCCCAGCCTCTCGTGGCTCACTTCCAGAGAGGCCTCTTGCTCTCTCGACCACCCATTTGTCCGCCGGTAGTGGCGTGGGATCTCAATGTGGTTCTCTTGAAGCTCGTTGCCCCACCCTTTTGAGCCTTTGGCTGCCTGACATCTCAAGTATCTGTCCTGGAAGGTGAGCTTCCACGTGGCACTCACATCTGCCGAGAGTCAGCAAACTCCATTCTCTGGTGGCTCATGCCTCCTACATTAGATTTCACAGGAACAGGGTGGTGCTCCAGATGCACCCCAGGTTCCTCCTTAAGGTGGTCTCCCTGTTCCACCTCATCCAGGAGGTGGTGCTTCCCACCTTTTTTCCGCATCCTCATGCCAGTAGGGCGAAGGCCACTCTCCATACGCTAGACTATAAGCGGGTCTTAGCCTATTATCTTTGGCGGACCAAGCACCATCACCTCTCCTCATCTCCTACAACTCTAATTAACCGGGTGTAATGGTCTCCAAATGTGCTCTGTCTACCTGGGTGGTAGACTGCATCGTCCTAACCTGTGGTCAGGCCGGTCTTTTGCTGGAGCGTCATGTCACAGCGCACAGTGTCCGGGCCATGCTGACTTCGATGGCGAATCTCCACTCAGTTCCCTTAACGGAGATCTGCCAGGCCGCTACCTGGTCCTCAGTTCACACCCCAACAGCGCATTACTGCCTGGAGGAGGAGTCCCAGCGGGACAGTGCCTTCAGCCAGGCGGTATGTCGTCATTTGTTTGGGGTTTAAGGCAACTCCTTCCCTCTGGCCCTTCTGTGTGTCCAAGCTACCGGAGAGCTGGTTTCCCTAGTTGATGCTGGGGTCACTGCCAAGGTCTTATGACTGAACTGTATTCTCACTGTTCCTCACGGTTTGGTTTTTGGGTTGCCCATGCCATTACAGGGTTTTTTTGGTAGCATGTAGCTAGGGAGTCCCATATGTGAGGACTGACTTCTTGCTTGTTCCCGGAGAAAGCATAGTTACTCATCTGTCCTTGCAACCCTTCCTCCTCCCCGTGGAGGAGTTTTTTTGGGTTTTTTTGTTGTTGCCTTCTTGAGCTATGTTGTCATACTGAGGCAAGATGCAGGGCCGGATTTACCTTGAGTGAGGCCCTACACCAACAAAAATTGTGGGCCCCCAGCAGGGGCGGCCCAAGGGGGGTGCGGACCTCATTTGCATAAGGGGCCTCATTTGCATAAATATTTGCATAATGTTACCATATACTAACTATTAGTAAACGGCCTCTTTAATGAGTGTATGGATAAAGGAAAGACTAAAAGATTTCTACATTACTATAATCCAGTGCCAACTGCCAGACACATTAGGAACTACTACAAACACTGCCCATAGTAAACCCGCCGTATCCTAACAGCACTACCAGGACTCACAAAGCACCATACTCTACCAATCAAAAGGCAACACTGCAAATATTAAACCAACATTTCAGAGAACAACAATACATGACCTACTGGGGAAAGAGAACAAGTGGCAATGTCAAATAGGAATATATAAACAGAACACCTCAGCTCAGTTACACATGCAGAACATAGACCATCACCAAACAAGTAATCACAATTTAGAAATAGGAAGACAATAATTAAACTGGGAATCCCAAAAGCCAAACTTGGAATGTACAACACTGTAGAAATAAAACAATACATTAATTTGCTCTTGTACTAAACAAAGCACAGATGTTAATGATGCACATTTACCAGAGCTGACATATTCCAATTAATAAATTCAAATAAAGAGATATTTTCTACCTTTGTGCATTTTTTCAGCTGCAATTGCTCCAGCCACTTTCTTCTGGTTTCTTCGTGTCTTCTGCTAAACTCTCCATCGTCTGCTGCTGTCCATTTGTCCTTTCTTCTCTCTTCTAGATTTTTTTCCATTCTCTCTCTACATCTGCTTTAACATACTAATCTTTCTCTTTGCTCTTTCCTCTTCCTATTTCATCCACTCAAATATTACCCCTCCATCCTCAATCCCCACTTACTCTCCCAAATACCCGGCCAATTGTAGATTTTTTATCCCTCCCACACAAAATTTTTCCCTTCTCCATTTTACTCTCCCAGCCCCATACCCTTCTAAACCACCCCCAACACCCGCTCCCTTCGAGGTCCAGCCTCACCCAGCATCCATTCCCTTCTCGTCCCTGCATCAGCCCATTTCCAGCCCTCTCCAGCCCTCTGCCCATTTCCAGTCCTAGCCCCCCCTCAGCCCTCTTCCAGTCCTAACCCCATCAACCCATGTCCAGACAGCCCCCCATAGCCCATTGCCAGTCCTACCCCCCCCATCAGCCCACAGCCCATTACCGTCCTAACCCCATCATCCCACTCCAGTTTAACCCCCCAGCCCATTTCCAGTCCTAGCCCCCTATAGCCCATTACCAGACAACCCCCATCAGCCCACAGCCCATTACCAGTCTTAACCCCCCCCAAAGCCCATGGCCAGTTCTAATCCCCCCCCCAACAGCCCATACCAGTCCTAACCCCATCAGCCCACCTCCAGTCTTAACCCCCAGCCCATTTCCAGTCCTAGCCCCCCCCATAGCCATTACCAGACAGCCCCCATCAGCCCACAGCCCATTACCATTCTTAACCCCCCCCAAAGCCCATTGCCAGTTCTAAGCCCCCCCCCCAACAGCCCACAGTCCATTACCAGTCCTAACCCCATCAGCCCACCTCTAGCCTTAACCCCCCCAGCCCAGCCCATTTCCAGCCCCAGCCCCCCAATAGCCCAATACACTCCCGACCCACCCCGTCCATGTCGAGCCCCATGCCGACCTATAGCCCATTACCAGTCCTAACCCCCCCATAGCCCATTACCAGTCCTACCCCCCCCATAGCCCATTACCAGTCTCCCCCCCCACATAGCCCATTACCAGTCCTACCCCCCCCACATAGCCCATTACCAGTCCTACCCCCCCCCCATAGCCATTACCAGTCCTACCCCCCCCCCCGCCAAAAGTGCAAATTAATTTAAAAAAAAAACCTGGTGGCTGCCGGGGGCCCCGTCTACAAGCTGGTCGGGTCCGGTCGGGTCTCTCTCCCTCCCTCGCTGCAGGCTGCAGGCTGCGAGAGACGCATCTTCGCGTCTCTCGCAGCCTGCAGCGAGGGAGGGAGGGAGAGAGACCCGACCGGACCCGACCCGACCCGACCCGACCAGCTTGTAGACGGGGCCCCCGCGGCAGCAGAGGGGGCCCCGCGGCGGCAGCCCCCAGGTTTTTTTTTTAAATTAAATTTTACTTTAGGCCGGGGGGGATAGGACTCCTACCCCCCCCCCGGCCTAAAGTAAAATTTAATTAAAAAAAAACCTGGTGGCTGCCGCCGCGGGGCCCCCTCTGCTGCCGCGGGGGCCCCGTCTACAAGCTGTTCGGTCGGGTCCGGGTCCGGTCGGGTCGGGTCGGGTCTCTCTCCCTCCCTCGCTGCAGGCTGCGAGAGACGCGAAGGGAGAGCGTCTCCTCGCGTCTGTGTTAAGCCCGCAGGGGCTGATGGGAAATCCCATCAGCCCCTGCGGGCTTAACACAGACGCGAGGAGACGCTCTATCTTCGCGTCTCTCGCAGCCGGGAGGGAGACGAGACCCGACCCCACCCGACCCCACCCCACCAGACCAAACCAACATGTATACGGGGCCCCCGCGGCAGCAGCGGGGGCCCCCCGGGGGCAGCCACCCCGGTTTTTTTTTAATCGAATTGAAAAAAAAAAAACCTGGTTCTATTTTTGGTGGGCCCCTGCCGGTTGTGGGCCCTACGCCATGGCGTACATGGCGTATACGTAAATCCGGCCCTGGCAAGATGGCATCCTTGGGCGGGGAGGCAACCACGTATGCATGGTGGATCTCCCAGAAGCTTTCTTTGAAAGCTGAGGAGAGGTTACAGAGCGGGCTCCATCTGTGCCAACGTCACCCATATATGAGGACTGATTCTTGCTGTCCCCGGAGAACACTTTCTACAGGTGGGTAACTACGCTTTCCATTTTGTATGAAACTACATGATTTAAAACCACTTAAGTAAAATAATTTTTCTTTGTTTTTTTCGGAAATATCTTCATTGATAGTTTGTGTATGCTTTTTGTTTGTTTGCTTGCTAGATTTTTACTCTCGCAAACTGTTGGCCCTGCCTTAACAATTTAGGCAGGATTTATCATAGAACTGCCAAGTAATGTAGGACCTAATATTCGAAAGGCATTTGCACGATTTACAGCCCAGTTAACTGTGTGAATGCCTTAAACGGGGGTATCCAATGGCACCTACATGGCTAGCGCTGTTGAATATCCCCGTCTATGTCGCCTGTGCTATTTGGTTAGCATCGGGTATGTTGGGGGGCGTTCCGAAGCGGAGACAGGGAATACCGCTAACCCGGTAGTGGCGACATTGCGCCGCTACCCAGTTAGCGATCTGCAGCTAAAACTAGGCCAGCATTTGGCTTGCCTAGTTTTAGCCGTGGATGCTAAGCAGGCAGCATTGGCTACCTGGTTAAGCTCCTTGATTTTCTCTGGGCACCAAAATGGGACATTCAATGCTGTCGCCATGGCATTGATTACCCGGGGTTAGGGATGAGCGGGCAGGGCTGTGTGCCGTAGCGGCACATAGCTTGCCTACTTGAATATCGGGGCCCCTAGTATCCGGGGGGGGGGGGGTGCAGGATTGGAGGAATAGCCTAGTGGTTAGAACACTGGCTTGGGAACCAAGAGACCAGGGTTCAGTTTCCATTAGCTCTCCTTGTGGCCTTGGGCAAGTCACTTAACTCTCCATTGCCTCAAAAGAATCAAAGTGATCCATTTTCCTGTTTAATGTACATTACCAAGTTTAGGCTACAATGTAAACCACTTTGACTCAAAAAATGATAAAAGAGGTATAAAAAAACCTGTTAAATAACATAAATACACCATTGAATTGTGGGATTTGTAGTCCTGATTCTTCCATTTAACATCAGCACTACAGTATTAAAATGCTTCAGGAGGAGGACATAAAAAACCCCAGACTTTTCTAAGGTCTTCCTTCAGATATCAAGTTATGGGACAATTGTCAGTAACTTTTCTACGTAGACCAGATGTTTTCAACTCAGTCCTCAGCACACACTTAGTCTACTTTTCAGGATATCCATACTAAATATACATGAGGAGGATTTTATGTAAATGTATCTCATGCATATTCATTGTGTGTATCCTGAAAACCAAACTGTGTGCTGAGAACTAGGTTGACAATACCTGCCCTAGATACAGGATACCTTGAGTAGGCCTAAGGTGTCATCACATTTAGCTACCTGTAGATGGTGCCAGATTCATGCAAGGGAATGGACAAATACCTAAAATAAATCGAGTAACGTTTGTGATTCTAATGAAATTTTAGATGGAATTTTTTTTCCCTCTATTTTTTTTTGACATTGTTTTCTCTTTTCTTGCCTTCCTATAAGAATGATCCGGATAAAGAATACAATATGCCAAAGGATGGGACAGTACATGAGCTCACCAGTAATGTACGTAAGCAGGAGCTGGGGATGGGGGTTTTGGGGTGGGGGCCACAGGATAAATGTATCCCTATGTTGTCTGGATTGAACTGAACTTGAACAGAGAGAGTTGCTCATAGTTCATCTCTGAAAGCGCGCACAGATTTTCCTGCACAGCCCTTAAGTTTTTTATCTTTTTAAAGTTTTGGCACTTTTCAGTCAGGGCTGAAAACGCAATGGCAGCGATTGTCCATCTGTCTGTCTGGGGCCATGATAACTTCTGCAAAAATGCACCATTTGGATGCAAGGAGAAGGTGGAATGTCGTCCTTTCATGTAGTGTATTGAAAAGGTTCTTAATTTTGAAAGGGTGGAGTCATTTCAATAAGGTCAAAGTTAGAAAGTACTAGAAAATCCACCCATAAATATGACTTTCCTGTCCTTCCTTGTGACAGCTGATCTGTTCATGGCAGTTGGTGCATACTAATGTGTAATAGTGTGTGCCAATTGCAGTTGGTGCACACCAGTTCTATGGTGAGTACACACTCCTGCCAGGGCACATGATCAAAAGATGCTAGTGCCAACGCACAAACCCCAATTCCCCAAGATCACCAGACTACGACTCTATCAAATGTAACAGATGGGGACAGGGAGAAAAAAATCCAACAGGAAATGAAATAATATAGTAACGTAGTATATGACGGCAGATAAAGACCAGTGTGGTTCATCTAGTCTGCCCAGTAAGGTGGCTAAAGTGCTTGTAACTGCCACTCCGGGCACCTCCCTCTATTGAAGTATAAAAGATATTTAAGTTTGCTCTGATTTCATCCCCTTGCTATAAAGGGATCCTCTGTGTCTGTCCCATACTATTTTGAATTCTGTCACTGTATTTGCCCCCGCCACTTCCATCGGGAGGGCATTCCAAGCATCCACCACCCTTTCAGTGCAAAAGTATTTCCTGACGTTGCCTTTCAGTTTACCCCCTTGCAGCTTCATGTTATGCCCTCTAGTTTTACAGCTTCCCCATCTTTGGAAGAGGTTTGTATGTTCATTAATACTCCTTAAGTATTTAAAGGTCTGTATCATATCTCCCCTGTCCCTCCTCTCCTCCAGCGTATATATATTTAGGTCTTCAAGTCTCTTCTCATACGTCTTCTGCCACAGGCTCCAAATCATTTTGGTTGCCTTCCTCTGAACCATTTCAAGTCTTTTTATATCCTGTGTAAGATATAGTGTCCAAAGCTGAACAATACTCCAAGTGAAGCCTCACCATTGACTTATACAGGGACATTAATACCTCCTCCTTTCTACTGGTTATTCCTCTGTATGCAGCTCAGCATCATTCTGGCTTTGGTTACCGCTTTGTTGCATTATTTTACCACCTTGAAATCCTCAAACGCTAGCATTTTAAGTCCCTCTCCTGGTCTGTGCACACCATCCTCTTGCCTCCTATCGCATACAGTTCCTTTGGATTTCTGCATCCCGGGTGCATGACTCTGTGCTTCTTTGCATTAAATCTTAACTGCCAAGCATTAGACCATTCTTCCAGTGTTTGTAGATCTTTCCTCATGTTGTCCACTCCCTCAGAAGTGTCTACTCTGTTGTAAAGTTTTATATCATCTGCAAAAAGGCAGATTTTTCCATTCAGTCCTTCCATAGAATCACTCACAAATACATTGAACGGTATCGGTCCCAGGACAATCCCTGAGGCACGCTACTACACACCTTTCTTTCTTCTGAGTGAGATCCATTTACTGCCACCTTGTATCTATCAGTCAACTAATTTCTGATCCAGTTCAACACCTTGGGACCTATCCCCAGGCTGCTCAGTTTATTGATAAGTTTCCTATGAGGAACACTATCAAAGGCTTTGCTGAAATCTAGGTAGATCACATCCATCACATACCCTCAATCTAATTCTCTGGTCACCCAGTCAAAGAACTCAATCAAATTTGTTTGGCATGATAGTCCCCTGGTAATAAACCATGTTGCCTCGGATCATGCAATCCATTGGTTTTCAGAAAGTCTACTATTCTTTCTTTAAGAGTGTCTCCATTACTTTTCCCACCACAGAGGTAAGGCTTACCGGCCTATAGTTTGTCACCTCTTTCCTGTTACCACTTTTGTGAAGAGGTACCACATCAGCCCTTCTCCAGTCCTGTAGAACCTCTCCCATCTCCAAGAATCTATTAAAAACATCCTTGACCTGCCAGAACCTCTCTGAGCTCTTTCAGTTTAATTCAATATGATATAATCTCCAGGAACAAGCAGGAAGTCAGTCCTCACATATGGATGACATCAGCACCGACGGAGCCCGCATAGAGCATATCTCCAGGAACAAGCAGGAATACGTCATCACATATGGGTACGTCGGTACCGACGGAGCCCGCGCGGGAAAGCTCCCCAGCTTTTCAGATTAAAAGCTTTTGGGGCCTCCCACTGCACATGCGCGCTGCCTTCCCGCCTTCCTGAGCAGCTCTCGTCAGTTTCTTTTTTCCGCGGAGCCAGCAGGTCGTGTTCCTGTCACCGCTGAAGAAATTGTTAATTTTATTGTTTTCTTTAGACCGCGTACCTGCCTTCCCCATTCTGAAACCGGTACTACCGGTCTCTCTTTCTTTCTTTAAAAAAAAATAAAATAAAATAAAATATTTTTCTTTTCTTCAGCACAGCTTGGTACTTTGTTAGGCCTTCAGGCCTACACAATTTCTCCTCATGGAGAAGCCAGTTCCTGGTTTTAAAAAGTGTACCAAGTGCAGTGCTGTCATTCCTCTTACAGACACCCATGAATGTCTTAAATGTTTAGGACCTGACCATTCCATACCGGACTGCCCATCCTGCTCCCAGATGTCGAAACGTGGATTGCAGAACCGGGCCAACAAGTTCCATGTGCTGTTTCCTTCAGAAGCATCACAGTCATCCAGGTCTTCCTCTCCGGATGGATCTCAGGTAACCAAAACTCCAGTGGGCAAATCCTCTAAAAGCAAATCTCTTTCTAAAGATCGAGAGGCTCTCAATTCTGAGTTCGAGGATTCTGCCCAGGCCAAAAAACCCCGGCGGGAGGCTCCGGCCTCCAAAGCAATCAGGGGGTCACAGGTTGACATCGATGGCGCGGCCTCGACAGATCACCTGTTGTACTGCTCTGGCGTACCGGACCATACCGGTACCGACATCCAGGCAGCAGTGGCGTCTATGGGCAATACTGTCCAAGTCATGCAGCAGGCCATTCTGGCTTTTATTAATGCTGCTACGCCCTCGTACCGCAGCCAGCGGTACCGGGTCCGGTTCCGGTAATGGCTTCCATACCGGAACGAGGCCATCGTCTTCCAAACGCAGATCGGTTCCGCATGCCGGATCCGGGCTTTTGCCCGGTACCGATCCCATACCCGGTACGCCCGATGTCGATACCGAACGGTATGCGTATCGTGCGTTGGAAGCACATAGAGGATACTCTGCTTCTTCAGAGGATTTTAACTCCTCTGATTCTGATGAGTTCTCCCTTGATCTTCCTGAGGAGCCTTCTTCTCCTAACAGGAGAATGTCTCCACCAGAGGATTTGTCCTTTCAGGACTTCATCATAGAAATGGCTAAAGGTCTTTCTATTGCTTCATCCTCTGAAAAGGAACCCAGATCAAAGAAACTGGATATTTTAGGATACTCTAAGTCTCCTAAAGAGGCAGTCACCCTGCCTATCCATGAAATCCTTCAAGAACACTTGATGGACTTATGGGAGGCTCCTCTAACATTGTCTCCTTCTTCTCGCAGGTTGGACACCATGTACCGTGTCCCCCCTTCTCCTGGTTTCCAAAAAACCCAGTTGCCTCACCATTCTATTGTGGTGAAGTCTGCAATGAAGAAGATAAAGAGTACCAAAAGGCACTCTTCTACTCCTCCAGGGCGAGAATGTAAGACTCTAGACTCTTTTGGCAGGAAAATTTTCCAGGCTACTATGCTTATAGCCAGGATTAATTCCTATAGTCTTCACATGGGCATGTTTCTCAGTGAAATCGCTCTAAAAGTTCGGCATTTTGCCCCCTTTCTCCCTGAGGATAAGAGGGAGCAGTTCATTTCCTTGGTGAAACACCTTTTGGATATTTCAAAGTTCTCCAACAGGGCAGCTTTTGATTCCTTTGAGGGTGCTGGTAGGGCTTCGGGCATTGCTATAGCAGCCCGACGTCTTGCTTGGCTCCAGGCTTCTGATCTAGAACCTTGGGTCCTAGATGGCTTAAGAAATCTGCCCTGTACAGGTGAGAACTTATTTGGTGAGGAGTGGCAAATAAGGCCACTCAAATGGATGCAGAAAATGCCACCTTAGATAGACTTTCTAAGTCTACCTCCACTCCTGCCAAGAAGAAGTCTTTTAAGAGGCCTTATTACAAGTCCAGATTTTCTACAAATACTGGCCAACAATCCTCTCAGCCTCGTTTTGCTGCTAAACGTCAGCAACCTAAACAGGCAAGGTCAAAGCCTGCGGCGTCTGCTACGCCTCAGCAGGCTCCACCCCCTCAGGGGTTTGACTTGCCCCTAGAGAACTTAACTTTTCTGGCTCTAGAACAACCAGAGCCCCTCACCATACCCGGAAGGTTAGCTCACTTTGCTCCCAGATGGGAGCAAATTACATCAGAGCAATGGACCCTCTCTATCATCAGAGAGGGTTACAAACTCCATTTTTCCGACCTTCCTCCTTATACTATGGTGAGGCAGTTCAATTCTCCCCCATCTCTCTTGGGTCAGGAAGTCTCCTCCCTCCTTGCCCAGGGGGCAATAGAGGAGGTCCCTCTTCTTCAACAGGGGACGGGATTCTACTCCCCTTATTTTCTAATACCAAAGAAGACAGAGGGCTTCAGACCAATTCTGGATCTGAGAGAATTGAACAAATTTCTTTTCAAGGAGAAATTCAAAATGCTTTCTCTGGGCATTCTCCTTCCATACCTTCAGAGTCAGGATTGGCTTTGTTCTCTAGATCTAAAGGATGCGTATACACACATACTCATCCACCCATCCCACAGAAAATACCTTCGATTTCTGTTTCAGGGAAAACATTTCCAGTACAGAGTACTCCCCTTAGGTCTAGCCTCTGCTCAAGAGTGTTCACCAAATGCATGGCAGTCGTAGCTGCCTTTCTAAGAGGCCTGGGAATTTTCATATTCCCATACCTGGACGACTGGCTCATCCGAGCTCCCTCTCAGTCCCAGGCCCAAATTTCCCTGGACCGCACAAGGCGTCTTCTGCAGTATCTAGGACTGGTAGTAAAACCTTCCCAAGTCTCAACTAATCCCTACTCAGTCTCTCGAGTTCATAGGGGCCCAGTTAGACACCATCACTGCAAGGGCCTACCTGCCTCAGGTCAGGGCCCAACGCCTGCTGAGTTTGGCCTTCCAAGCTCAGTCCAGCAGTCATTTGACAGCCCGGGAAATGCTGCGACTTCTGGGCCACATGGCCTCCACGGTACATGTGGTGCCCTACGCTGTCTGCATATGAGAGCAGCTCAATGGACCTTGGCCACCCAGTGGACTCAAGCATCTGGAGCGCTCTCCGACCAAATACTCACCTCAAGCCGTCTATTTTGGTCCCTCCAATGGTGGACATCCACCAAGAATCTGTTGTTGGGGGCCCCCTTCCAACCTTTGTTGTCCCAAGCAACCCACACAACAGATGCCTCCCAGACAGGGTGGGGAGCTCTTCTACAGAACCACTCCACACAGGGCACATGGTCTCCACAGGAGGACCACCCTTATATCAACCTCCTGGAACTGCGAGCAATTTACCTTGCCCTCAAGGTCTTCTATACCCTCCTTGTCAACCTGACTGTCCTAGTTCAGACAGACAATCAGGTTAGCCATGTTCTATATAAACAAACAAGGAGGGACAGGCTCTCTGTCGCTTTGCAACGAAGCTCTCAGAATATGGGCTTCGCCAGAGAGCATCAAATTCACCTTCTTGCAGTGTATCTTCCAGGAGTTCAAAACTCTCGTGCAGACAGACTCAGTCGAGTTCTGCTTCCACACGAATGGTCCCTACATATGGACCAGATACGCAGAATCTTTTCAGGAATGGGGGACCCGGACATAGACCTCTTTGCAAGTCCGTGGAATGCCAAATTTCCCGGTTCTGTTCCAGAACTCAGTGTCAGGGAGCTCAGGCCCACGATGCCTTCCTCCTGCATTGGGGTCAGGAATTCCTCTATGCCTTTCCACCCATTCCTCTAATATCCAAGACTCTGTTCAAGCTCCAGAGGGATCACGGGACTATGATCCTCATAGCTCCCCGCTGGCCACGCCAGGTGTGGTTCCCTCTACTTCTGCATCTCTCCCAGGGATCCTCCCTGGACCTGGGAGCTGCGCCAGACCTTCTGTCTCAGGAGGAGGGGACTTTGTGGCACCCAAACCCCAAATCCCTACATCTCAGAGCTTGGTTACTGAAGGCCTAAGTCTTCAAGACTTTAATCTTTCTCAAACCTGTGACAGATATCCTTCATGCCTCTAGGAAACCTTCCACGAGGCGTTCTTATGCTTTCAAATGGAAACGTTGTTTCCATTTGGTGTGCTCAGCAGGGTCTTGACCCTCTAGCAGTTTCCTTTGAATTCCCTCTTGGACTATCTCCTGCATCTTTCAAATGCAGGCCTTAAGACGAATTCAGTAAGGGTCCATTTGAGTGCTATTGCAGCATCCTTAAAACCTATAAATGGACAACCTGTCTCCTCTCATCCTCTTGTTTCACGTTTCATGAGAGGCCTGACTCTAACTAAACCTCCCATCCGACCTCCTCCGGTAGCATGGGATTTGAACCTAGTTCTAGGTCAGCTTATGAAGCCACCTTTTGAGCCTTTGGACTCTACCTCCTTCAAATTTCTTTCCTGGAAGGTTGTTTTCCTTATTGCAGTCACTTCGGCTCGCCGCATCAGTGAACTGCAGGCTTTAGTGGCTCATCCACCTTATACTAGGTTTCATCATGATAAGGTGGTCCTTAGGACGAATCCCCACTTTATGCCCAAAGTGGTCTCGCCCTTTCATCTTAATCAAGAGGTATATCTACCTGTCTTTTTCCCGGCTCCTCATGCATCCAGTGCAGAGAGGAACCTTCATACTCTGGATTGTAAAAGAGCTCTTGCCTTTTACCTCAACAGGACTCAACCACATCGAAAGTCTTCCCAACTTTTCGTGGCTTTTGATCCTTCTCATTTGGGACTTCCAGTCACCAAGCGTACACTTTCCAATTGGATCGCTCAGTGTATTTCTTTTGCTTACCAGAGTAAGAACATTTCTATGGAGGGCCATGTCACAGCTCACAATGTGAGGGCCATGGCCACTTCTATGGCTCATCTTCACTCTGTGTCCATAGATCAGATCTGTCGAGCAGCCACTTGGGCCTCGGTTCATACCTTCACAGCCCATTACTGCTTGGACAAGGACTCCCGCCGGGATGCCTTGTTTGGTCAGGCTGTCCTCAAACACCTGTTCCATACTTAAACAACTCCTGCCCACCTTCCCTGGATGGATGCCTGAGATCCATGCGAAGATGGTTTACCCTTGGAGGGGGATCTCCCAGGCATCTTAGCTAGGGAGTCCCCATATGTGATGACGTATTCCTGCTTGTTCCTGGAGATAGCACAGTTACTTACCTGTAACAGGTGATCTCTGGGAACAGCAGGAATTAGTCATCACAACCCACCCACCTCCCCTAGGAGTTGTATCTCTATCTATCTTCCTGTCCTCTCTCTCTATTGTCTCAGCTTTAAACTCGAACTGACGAGAGCTGCTCAGGAAGGCGGGAAGGCAGCGCGCATGTGCAGTGGGAGGCCCAAAAAGCTTTTAATCTGAAAAGCTGGGGAGCTTTCCCGCGCGGGCTCCGTCGGTACCCATATGTGATGACTAATTCCTGCTGTTCCCAGAGATCACCTGTTACAGGTAAGTAACTGTGCTTTCCCCAGCTTTCAAAGAAAGCCTTTGGGAATGCTGCCACGCTTGCGTGGTCCCCTTCCCACCCAAGGGTGCCATCTTGCTCAGTCTCCCTTTTTCCGCGGAGCCCTTCGGACGTGCATCTTATCCCCGGAAAAAGTTTTTTCTCTCCTAAGTGCATTTTTGTCTTTCCGGCAAGTGCCGGTTCCCCCTCCTGCCTCTCGAGCACCACTGCTTCGGCGGTCGGTCTCGGGACCCCTTTTTCCCTTCTTTTCCCCCTTAGCGCTTTTGTGCCCTTTTTATCCGCTGGCTCTGTCGAGGGTCTTCGACCTCACAGGGGTCCTTTTTGCTCCAATGGCCTCTGGTTTTAAAAAATGTGATCGGTGCTCAAAAAACATGTCACTCACAGACACTCATGACTGCTGTCTCAGGTGTCTAGGCACTGATCACGACCCAGAGCAATGCTCCTTATGCAAAAATATGTTCTCTAAGGCCATCCAAAGTCACCGGCAGAAGCTTGATGATATCTTCCATAAGGCAGATTCGATCCCGGTATCCCCGGTAGCATCATGCTCCAAGGGCCCTGTAACTCTCAGAGCTGTCCAAGGTTCTCCCTTGGGCCCAGAGGCACTTCGACCAGGAGTCCCCTGAGCATGAGCGGAAAAAGGAGGAGGCTGTGCTGACGTCGTCCAAGTGGTCGGACAAGTGTGAGAAGTCGGATGCCAGGTCCCTCAGCCTCCTACGACAGTCCGAAGAGTCGGAGAGGGAGCGGCCGAGAAAGGTACCTCGAACCGATGCCGAGGCCTCCGGCGATGATGCCCCGGTCTCCTGAGGGTTGTCCTGGCAAGGACCCCCTCTCCTCCTTGATGAATGACCCCATTACGCCTGAGTGGGAGGCCTGAATGCTGGCCTTGGAATGCAGCATTTCTGCATTCCTCACCGTCCAACAGGTGCAGATGCCCGGTCCCGCGAGCATGCGCCATGAGACCGTAGGGACTTCGACCTCAAGGATTCTCCGGGCCGTTGCAGTGATTCCCAAGAGCTGGACGCCTCGAGAGGGTCTCGATCTCCTTCCCATTCCTCGGGTGCAGGATCATCTCATGCGAGCGCCTCCGGCCCCAAACAGGCTCTGGCCTTTGGAGCCCGGCACAGGTCACCGACCCACCTGGAACCATCCAACCTCGCGTCCTCCATGGACTATTCAGAGTGGGGACACTTCACCGGAGACTCGGGCTCAGTAAGACCTCGCCTCAGACCCTTCCCCTCCGACCCAGAGGCGGCAGTCCCCTCCCGAGGACACCTCTTTCCTTGAGTTTGTCCATGATATGGCATGGGCCCTCGCGCTTTCGACCAAGTTGGAGGAAGAACCTCAAGCGGAGGTACTTGATATCCTCCAATATGAGGCACCACAGAGGGAAATCCTCATGGTTCCGGTCCCCTCCATCTTTAAGCGGCTCCTTCTCTGTATGTGGGAGGCCCTGACCTCTGTCCCGATCATCAGTCAATGCCTGGACTCCATGTACAGGGTCCAGCGGGGGTCCGGGATTTCGGAAGGCACAGCTTCCCTACACATGCATGGATGTCGAGTCGGCCATGCACAAACAGAAGAGCCCGAAGACTTACTCTTCAGTGCCTCCCGGCAGGGAGTCTCACACCCTCGGATGTAAATGCTAGCATGGGATTTGCGGCAGGTTTTGATGGGGACCACCTCTGGCGCTTCCAGGTGCTTTTGAGGTCAGTCGGTGAGTGCTCCAAATGCCTCTCACGAGCCGCCTACAATGGCTTAGAGTCCTCCACGCAAGTGACGGCGGCTGGCATCGGTGCCCACCAACAGGCTTGGATCCAGTCCTCCGACTTGGAGCAGTGGGTCAGGAGAAGCTCCTCGATGTCCCTTGCCTCGGGGAGCAGCTCTTTGGTAAGCCCATGGAGGTCAAAGTGGCCACACTTGGCTCTCCAGGAAGACCTCCACTCTGCCTAGAAAAAAGCCACAAGTCCGATGATGAGCCAGTTGAAGAGATCTGTGAATAGGGTGTCAATGCCATGTTGGGGTGAAAGCCATGCTGCTGCAGGTCCAGTGAGGCATAGGAGTCAACATGGTCTTGAAGTTGAATTTGTACAGCTTTCTCAATTATTTTGGCAAGGAATGGGATGTTGGCAATTTGCTCTGTAAGAGCTGGGGAGAGTTCTGTCTGATGAAGGCTTCTTTAGTATGGGTCAGATTGATGCTTGTTTGAGCACTGGTGGTAGGTATCCTTGTGAGAGGGATGTTTGGACTATCTTTATGATAGTCTGATTGAACTCTTTACAGAGAGATTTTAACCATGGGACTGGGCAAGGGTCCAATGGTGATATTGTGGTATTGATCCTGATGATGATATCTGAGAGTTCTCTCTTGGAGATTAGGTTGAATCTGTGCCATAGATGAGTTTTATCAGTATTGTCTTGTGGTGGGTCCTGGAGTTGTGAAGTTGTAGGTCTGTTTTTGTTAGAGAGAAAGTCAGCTATCTCCTGGGGGTTAAGTTGGTTTGTCATGTTTGTTTCATCAGTTGAGTTGGGGTCATTGGTCAACTGGGACACAATTGAGAATAGTTCTCTCGGGCAATTGAGAAACTTTGTGAGAATGTTCGAGTAATATTTATTTCGGGACTTGTTGCATAGGTTGTTGTATTCTGTCTGCATGATTCATAGTTGTAGTTTGGTAGATGAATCTTGTGATTGTTTTCACTTTCTTTCAAGCAATCTGAGCTTTCGTCTCGGCTGAAGAAGATTCCTGGAGTACCAGGTGGGGTGTATTGATTTTGTGTGATTTGTTAATTGTCTTCCATTGTATGCTGCTGCATCATTAATTACCAAGTTCCATGTGTTGAAGAAATTGTCCGTCATGTACGTCAGCATCTAGAAGCGAAGAAACCTCATCTAGAAACTGTTGTGGACTGAATGCCTTGAACTGGCGTCTGTGTTGCTGTTGATGTGTTAAATTGGGTGTTTGGATATTGTCTGGGAGAGTGAAAGATATCATGGTGTGGTCTGACCAGGTCACAGGGTCAATTTGTATATTGAGGTCCATTCTATGCAGTGTCTTGGGTATAAATATGAGGTCAAGGAGGGAACCTTTGCAGTGACTTGGTACATCAATTATCTGGGTTAATTGTTGGGATTCCATTGCATTCAGGAACACACTTGCTTTGTTGTAGTAGCTGGGAGATTAAGGTCGCCCATGAGAGTGAAGTGTTTTTTTGATGTTGTTTGTGCATGTCTCTTCTAGCAGGATATTGAGATCTTCAGTGTTAGCGGTGGGTTTTCTGTAAGTTAGACATATACTGTGTTCATGTTGAAAATGATTAGATAGTCCATTGTTTGTAGGGACTGAGAGGTTACCAGGGAGAAGTTCAGGTGTTTCTTTGCCAGACTTAGTACCCCCTCTTCTTCTGTCTGTTCTGGGCTGGTTGAACAACCTATAGTTGGGTGTTAACATCTGGTTGAGGAGAACGTTATCTGAGCTAGTGATCCAGTTTTCGGTGATGAGCATTAAGTCAGTGTATCTGTGAGGGTTTGGATTTTATTATGAACTGAGCGTGCGTTGCTAAGGGAACATTTGAACATAGTTCTGTATTACTGATCGCTCGTTTTTGCTCACGGTTGAGGTTGTATGATTCTTGCCATGTTTCTTTCATATGCTTTGGGATGAATACTGAAGGGACCTCTGGTGGCTGAGGCAAATAGAGGCGTGGATATGATATCATTGAAACCTGGGCTTTTCATTGGCTCTTTGTCGCCACCAATCTGCTGGTAGGAGAACACAACCCACTTGTCTGGTCTGGTCTAGCAGAATTCAAGGAAACGACATTAACTGCTAAGGTAAAATGTCACCTTAAATATCTTCATAGCATAAATGCACAGGAGGAGAATCTCTTTGAATTGAAAGAAAACTCTGCAACAAGGGGGCATAGGATGAATTTGAATTGAGAGACTCGGGAGCAAACTGAAGAAATATTTCTTTATGGAAAGCGTGGTAGATGCATGGAATAGTCTCCCAGAAGAGGTGGCAGAGACGAGGACTCTATCTGAATTCAAAAAGGCGTGAGACAAAACAGAGGCTATATAAGGGGAAAAAGTGATTGTAAAGCTTATTAGTTGGTATGAATGGGCAGACTGGATAGGCTGTATGGTCTTTATCTGCTGTCATTTTTCTGTGTTTCTTATAAACCACCTCAGCAGGGACCGCAATAGACCACAACCTAACCTAATCGTATGTGACACATTTAGAACAGTATGATACACACACAATACAGTCTGTAGTAGAGTTACCTAGGTGGTCCCGATAGGACCCAGCCTTTGAAAATGATCACCCATGGACTTTTCAGCTACGTGGCTAGTCTGCTAATTGCCCCCTTTGGAGATGTCCTTGGAGAGCAGCTTTTGCTGCCATGGGAGGTGGGGGGGGGGGGAGGGGGCTGTGTGCTTGTTGTGAAGGAGACTGTGCATCTTATTCTTTCTCTGTTTTCAGGCAATCCTTTTTCTGCAGCAGCTGCTGGATTTCCAAGAGACCGCCGGTGCCATGCTGGCATCACAAGGTATATGCAATGCTGCCCTCCTCCCTGGACATCTGCCTTTTGCCATGTCGCCAGTCCATTGCAGTTCACTCCCATAACACAAGCAGTTCAGCTTTCTGAACAGGAACCCACACTTTTCTCCCTCTTCTCTTCTCCTTTCACTGGTTTCAATAGATTTCAAAAATGAGCGGACTAAACTATCTATGACAGCGGGAAGACGTGTAGCGTCATTTTTATAAGGGGGCTCCTAGTTTTCTTTATAAAATACTAGTGTAAGTGGCAGAGATTGTACCTGTGTGCGTAAATTTATCGTACTTTAGAATTGATGTGCTGCTTACTTGGACTGCTCATGCTTTGCCCAAATTCTGCCCATGTACACGCTCACAGTGAAAGTACACACCATGCAAACAATGAATATGCTTTTATATGGGTTGGTATTTTATAAGAGGCGACGTATGTACATACGTGGCCACTTACATGCAAAAATGCCCAGCATGCTGACATTTCTGTGCCTTTTTAGTGCCTAAAATTAGGTGCCTCCTTAAAAAAAATTATCCCCGTAATGTCTGATCTTGTAGTGAAGGTTTGCGAGAAGAGTGTTGCTTTGAGTTCCCAGGAACCGGCTCTAAGACCTTAGTCTTTGACCCTAAGGGCTACCAATGGGCCAGGATTTCAGGCTATCCCTTTTGAATATGCATGAGAAAGATTTGCATACAGTGGAGGACAGGTAGTGGGCATGCAGATCTCTCGTATATATTCGTTAAGGATATCCTGAAAACCTGGCATGTTTGCCTCAAGGACTGGGAGTGAAGATCAGGGCTCTAAGATTGTAGCTGCTTTGGTTGGGTTCCTGTTACTGAGCTTTAACTGTCATGGTTCAGACAGCATAACCCACGTGTCACCCAGCATACCTCATCCATGTCGATCTTCTCCGTCGCTAGAAGCACCTTGTCTGCTGCATCTTTTAGGTCCTTCATTTCCTAAGTTCTTCCATTTCTTTCATTTACCTGCTTATGTGTGTTCTTGGCCAGGTATTATTGCAAAATTAACTCTTCACTGACCAAAGAATGCTATGCTGGCTACATAAATCCGTACAGGATTCCTGGTGTGCCTTGTGTATGGACGTCTTCATGCAAGATCATATCTAGTAGATGCAGCTAAGCCCTCAGAATACGTTTTGTAGGTTTAGGGCACAGTCTGCACACTCATTTTGTTGGAACAAAATCTGCGCCTGTTTTCATGGTCACTTTCATCAACCTTTTGTGCATGTAGCATTTCGCTGGAAAAGTGCAGTCTTGGATTTGAAAATGCTGTCTACACACGGACCTTTTCTTCCTGGATCTATGTGTGCTCCTGGAAATGACTCCTCTCAATGCAACTAAGTCTCCTGAGGGAATGGCGGTCTTTATGCTTGCAGATTATAGAATTCCTTTTTAGAGGAATTTTATCCTTTTGTAATTCCTGCCTGCTCCCTCTTTCAAAATTCCTTTAGTGATGTCAGAAACTGGTGTCTGTGATATCATATTGTCATAATTGTTGAATTACCAGTGATGTCACAGGGACTGGATGAGGAGTTAAATACAGTTGTGGTCAGCATTATTGGCACCCTTACAGTTCAACCCCTTAATGTCCAATATCTCCTTAAAAAAAAAAGTGGCCAACGAATGGCTTTAGATTATCTGTGCACACATATTTTGACACACAAAAGAGTCAAATAAAACAAGACCAATTAAAAAAAGAAATAGTATTAAAAACTGGAATGTTACCAGAACATGATTACTGGCACCCTTATAAACAATTCAAATCAGTTTGAACGAACCGCCACATTACCACTGCAGTAAAATTTAGACGCATCTGTGATCAATTGTCAGTACTCACATGACTTGAATCAACCAATGAATGATGGCTCTAATGTTTAAAATGGCCACATTCACTCCCTGTTCCACTTTCACAATGGTGAAGATGAGAGCTGCCTGAGACTGTCAGAAAATCCATTATAACCAAACTTCAAAGGGGTACAAGGCCATCTCCAAAGACCTTGGGATTCCTGTGTCTACAGTTCGCAATCTTATTAAGACATTTTCTGCTCATTGAACATTCAAGAACCTCCAAGGACGTGGCGGGAAGAGGAAAATTAATCCAAGAAGTCTTTGAAGGTTAGTGCAAATTATTGGGAAAAACATCACATACAAAATCCAAAGAGCTTAAGATTGACCTGCAGCAATCTGGAGAGGTGATTTCAACCCGCACCATATGCCACGCACTAAACAAAGAAGGACTATCTCCAGGAGCAAGCAGGAATGTAGTCCTCACATACAGGTATCGTCGGTACCGACGGAGCCTGTGCGGGAACGCTCCCCAGCGTCCAATTAGAAAGCTTTTGGGAGCATCCCACAGCGCCTGTGTGCTGCCTTCCCGCCTTTCCCAACTGCCTCTCTCCAGTTCTTCGTTTTCCGCGGAGACAGAAAGTCGTGTTCCTGTCACCGCAGAAAATTATTTTTCCTTATTCTTCTTTTTTGTGGTCACGTCTGCCTTCCTCGACGCTACACTGCTACCTCCGGTTCTTCTTTCTTTCTTTAAAAAAAAAAAAGTAGTTTTCCAAACTTTTCTTTCCAGGTGCACACGCCATTTTGGGCCTTAGGCCCAAAATTTCCTCCACCATAGAGAAACCCGCTTCGGGTTTTAAGAAATGCACCAAGTGTGGTGGTACTATCTCCGTCACAGACACCCACGAGTGGTGTCTTAAATGTTTAGGTCCTGACCACTCCATTTCCGACTGCATGGCTTGTGCCGTGATGTCCAAAAGGGGTCGACAGAACCGAGCTGCCAAGCTCAGTGCCCTTTTTCCCTCCGATGCAGCTTCGGTGGCATTGACGTCTTCCAGGGCTTTGTCTTCCTCCCATGGATCTCAGGTAACTAAACATAAGTCCAGCCAGTCCTCAAAGGGTAGATCTCCTTCCAAGCATCAAGATGCCTCTGGCGTTGCCCTTGAGGATTCTGTACCGGCAAAATTGCCACGGCGGGAGGCTTCGGCTTCCAAAGCATTATCGGGACTCCAGGACGTTCTTGAGGCCTTGACCACGGCAGAACTACTGGTGCCATGCTCTAGGGTACCGGCTGCGTCCGGTACCGATACCCAGGCATCAGCAGCGTCGATAGACCAGAGGTTCCTGGCTATTGAACGCAGTCTGGTGGCTCTCATTGCAGCATCGACGCCCTCAGAACCGCGTCAGACAGTTCAACCGGTACTGGTACTGATAGCATCAACATCGACATCGGTGTCGGCTTTGCCGGTACCCAGTCATGCGATGCCTTCGGGTACCAATACCCCGGTACCGATTCCCCCCCGGTACCGACTTCGGTTGGTACGGGTATCGGGCTCTTCAAGAGCATCCGGACAGAAGATACTTTGAATCCTCAGAGGACTCTGAGGATTCTGATAGCTCTGTCAGTACTGGAATACTTCTCCCGGAGGAGCCTTCCTCTCCTAAACGTAGGATGTCTCCTCCAGAGGACCTCCTTTCAGGACTTTATCAGGGAGGTGGCTCGTGGTTTGTCCATTACTGTGGCTCCTGAAACAGAGTCCAGAGCTAAGGAGCTGGAGATTTTACAATATCCCAAAGCTCCTAAGGAGGCAGCTACCTCGCCTATCCATGAGATTTTACATGATCTCATGTTGAGAATGTGGGAGACACCTCTCACCACCTCTCCTCATTCTCGTAGACTGGATACCATGTATCGAGTCCCTCCTTGTCCTGGCTTCCAGAAAACTCAGCTTCCTCACCACTCAATTGTAGTGGAATCAGCTATGAGAAGGATCAGGAGTGCAAAGAGGCATTCCTCTAATCCTCCAGGACGTGAGTGTAGAACTTTGGATGCCTTTGGACGTTGTACTTTCCAGGCTTCCATGCTTTCTGCCAGGATCAGTTCCTATATTTTATATATGGGAATGTTCCTTAAAGAAGTCACAGGTGGATTTAGAGGTTTTGAGCCCTCTTCTTCCTGAGGATAGAAGGCAGGATTTTCTCACACTGGTCAAACATGCCCAGGATGTGTCTAAGTTTGACAACCATGCAGCTTTTGACGTTTTGAGTGCATAAGCAGAACCTCTGCCATTGCCATAGGTGCACGTAGAATTGCCTGGCTCCAGGCATCCAATTTGGAGCTCTGGGTGCAGGATAAACTGGGCAAGATCCCTTGTACAGGTGAGAATCTATTTGGCAAAAATTGGCAAGAAAAAGCCAATGAATTAGATGCTGACAACTCCACTTTGGATAGGCTATCCAAAGCCACCGCTGATCCTGCGAGAAAGAAGTCTTTCAAAAAGCCTTTCTTCTCAAAAAAGAAGAGGTTTTATCCCTCTTATTCCCAGCAGGGATGTTCTACAGGTCAGCCTACCCGGAAAGGTCAGCAACCACCTAAACAAAGGAAAGCAAAGACTGCTAAGCCTCAACCGCCTCAGCAGTCTCAGCTTCCACAAGGCCTTTGACTTTCATCTAGAGAACTTAGCCTTCCTGGCCCTCAATGGACCAGAGCCTTCCACCATTCCAGGAAGGTTATGTCACTTTGCCCCCAGGTGGGAGCAGATAACAGCAGAGCATTGGACACTCTCCATTATTAGAGACGGGTACAAGCTGCACTTTCTGTGCATGCCCCCTCCCACAATGGTAAGACAGTTCAAATCTCAGACCTCTCTCATCACCCTGTTAGATCAAGAGGTCACTATGCTTTTTGCAATAAAAGAAGTACCAACAACAGGGTACAGGGTTTTACTCCCCCTATTTCCTTATCCCAAAGAAAACAGGGGGATACAGACCTATTTTGGACCTCAGAGAATTGAACAAATTCCTGTTCAAAGAGAAATTCAAGATGATTTCTCTAGGAACTTTGCTGCCATACCTTCAGAGTCAGGTTTGGCTTTGTTCTCTAGATCTCAAGGATACGTACACCCATGTTCTCATCCATCCAACTCACAGAAAGTTCCTGCGGTTCCTTTTTCAAGGAAAGCACTACCA
The DNA here is from genome assembly GCA_033557465.1 of Ichthyophis bannanicus. NCBI lineage: Eukaryota > Metazoa > Chordata > Amphibia > Gymnophiona > Ichthyophiidae > Ichthyophis > Ichthyophis bannanicus. Next base: position 283,887,771 of record CM066041.1, read on the forward strand.
ATACAGGGTGCTTTCTTTTGGCCTGGCCTCAGCACCAAGAGTGTTCACGAAATGCATGGCTGTAATAGCAGCATTTCTCCGCACTCTAGGGATATTCGTCTTCCCTTACTTAGACGACTGGCTCATTCGAGCCCCATCAGAGTCAGAGGCCAGGACTTCTCTATCTTGCACAATGCGTATCCTTCAGTATTTGGGTCTTGTCATAAACATCCCAAAATCCAGTCTAACTCCCACTCAGTCTCTAGAATTCATAGGAGCTTTGTTGGATACCATAGAAGCAAGGGCCTATCTTCCCCAGGCCCGTTGCCTTCGCATGGTGCAGCTAGCTTCTCAAGCAGTGCTGAAGCCGCATCTCACTGCCCGAGAAATGCTACAACTACTAGGCCATATGACATCTACCGCGCATGTGGTTTCTTATGCTTGCCTCCATATGAGAGCAGCCCAGTGGACTTTATCCACTCAGTGGACCCAGGCATCAGGGTGCCTGTCAGACAAAATAGCAAACACAAATCGCCTTATTTTGTCCCTCCAATGGTGGCAGTCCACTCATAACCTGTTGCTGTGGTCCTCATTTCAACAACCCTTACCCCAGACAACTCTCACAACAGATGCTTCTCCGATGGGTTGGGGAGCTCATCTGCAAGACCTCTCCACCGAAGGCACCTGGACTCCACAGGAGACTCATCTACATATCAATCTCTTGGAGCTCAGAGCAATCTTCCTTACTCTTTGTGTGTTCCACATCCTGCTCAGCTACAAGACAGTCCTCATTCATACGGACAATCAAGTAGCCATGTTCTATGTGAACAAGCAGGGGGGAACAGGCTCTCTGTCGCTTTGCAACGAAGCTTTGCGACTATGGGCCCTCGCCAGAGAGCATCAGATTCATCTCCTGGCAGTGTATCTTCCAGGCATACAAAACTCTTGGGCAGACAGACTCAGTCGAGTTCTGTTTCCACACGAATGGTCTCTACATGCAGACCAGGGGGCCAAGATTTTTCAAATTTGGGGAACCCCGGACATAGACCTCTTTGCAAGTCCGTTGAATGCCAAACTTCCCCGGTTCTGTTCCAGAATTCCGGCTCAGGGGGCTCAGGCCAGGGATGCTTTCCTCCTTCACTGGGGTCAAGACTTCCTGTATGCCTTTCCACCTATTCCCCTGATTCCCAAAACCCTGTTCAAGCTTCAGAGAGACAGAAGCCGTATGATTCTCATAGCTCCACATTGGCCACGGCAAGTGTGGTACCCTCTGCTTCTACATCAATCTCAAGCTCCCTCTCTGGAGTTAGGATCTTCTCCAGATCTCCTGTCACAGGAGGACGGAATGTTATGGCATCCCAATCCCCAATCCCTGCATCTCAGGGCTTGGTTGCTGAAGGCCTAGATCTTCAAGATCTTAACCTCCCTCAGCAAATAAAGGATATCCTTTATGCTTCCAGGAAGCCTTCCACAAGACGCTCTTATGCTTTCAAGTGGAAAAGGTTTACCGTATGGTGCTCGCAGAAGGGTCTCAACCCCCTTGCGATACCTTTGGAATCATTACTGGAGTATCTCCTTCATTTATCCAATGCAGGACTTAAGACTAACTCAGTAAGAGTCCATCTGAGTGCTATTGCAGCTTCTTTCAAGCCTCTAAATGGACAACCTATTTCCTCCCATCCTCTTGTAGCAAGATTTATGAGAGGCCTTCTTCTAACTAAGCCTCCCATTAGGCCACCACCTGTGGCATGGGACTTAAACCTGGTTCGTGGTCAGCTTATGAAGCAACCTTTCGAACCCTTAGCTACTACCTCATTGAAATTTCTTTCTTGGAAAGTTATCTTTCTCATTGCAATCACATCAGCACGTCGCATCAGTGAGTTGCAGGCACTAGTAGCTGATCCACCTTATACAAGGTTCCATCATGACAAGGTAGTCCTTAGGACTCATCCACACTTTATGCCAAAGGTGGTCTCGCCTTTTCATCTAAACCAGGCGGTCTACCTGCCTGTGTTTTTTCCAAGGCCTCATGTATCTAATGCAGAAAGAAATCTTCATACTTTGGACTGTAAAAGAGCTTTAGCCTTTTACTTATAAAGAACACAGCAACATAGAAAGTCCTCTCAAGTCTTTGTTGCTTTTGATCCTTCTCATTTTGGACTTCCAGTCTCCAAGAGGACACTGTCTAACTGGATTGCTCAGTGTATTTCCTTTGCCTATCAGAGTAAGAATCTTCCTCTGGAGGGCCATGTCACAGCTCACAATGTGAGGGCCATGGCAACTTCAATGGCTCATCTGCACTCTGTGTCTATTGACGACATCTGTCGAGCAGCCACCTGGGCCTCGGTTCATACCTTCACAGCCCATTACTGCTTGGACAAGGACTCACGCCGGGATGCCTTGTTTGGTTCTCCAACACCTGTTCCATACCTAATCAACTCCAGCCATCATCCCTGGTTGGATGCCAGAGATCCATGGGGGGAAGTGGAGCCCTTTCACAGGGGCACACAACTTCTGGGGTCTCTCCCTGGCATCTAAAGCTGGGGAGTTCCCATATGTGAGGACTACATTCCTGCTTGTTCCTGGAGATAGCATAGTTACTCACCTGTAACAGGTGATCTCCGGGAACAGCAGGAATATAGTCCTCACAACCCACCCACCTCCCCAAGGAGTTATATCTCTCTATCTCTTTCTCTTTCCCTCTCTCTCTGTCTCAGCTTTAAAACTCAACTGGAGAGAGGCAGTTGGGAAAGGCGGGAAGGCAGCACGCAGGTGCTGTGGGATGGTCCCAAAAGCTTTCTAATTGGACGCTGGGGAGCGTTCCCACGCAGGCTCCTTCGGTACCGACGATACCCATATGTGAGGACTATATTCCTGCTGTTCCCGGAGATCACCTGTTACAGGTGAGTAACTATGCTTTATGGGCGAAGACCGAGAAGGACCCACTGCTCAAAGATGGACATAAAAAGGCACGCCTGATCTTCGCCTAGACCTACCTTGAGAAACCACAGTCCTTCTGGGAAAATGTTCTGTGGACAGATGAAACTAACCTTGAGCTCTTTGGCAATGCAGACCAGTGATACATTTACAGGCGAAGAAATGACGCTTATAAGGAGCTGTTTTGCTGATTCAGGAACTGGAGGCCTCGAACATATTAAAGGAATCATGAAGTCGGTGAACTACCAAGGTATTTTGGAGTGAAATGTGCTACCTAGTGTCAGAAAACTAGGTCTGGTCAAAAGTCATGGATCCTCCAGCAGGACAATGACCCAAAACATATATCCAAAGGTACAAAAAAGAATGGTTATAGAGGAACAAATGGACTGTTTTAAACTGGCAAGTAATGAGTCCTAATATCAGTCCAATCGAGAACCTTTGTTAAGTGGTGACATCTGCCATTGGTAAAAGGAATCCTGGAAACATTCATGAGCCGGAACATACCGCAGTTGCAGAGTAGGAGAAACTATCAGCAGACAGATATATGAAACTTATAGATGGCTACAAGAAATGTTTGGAGGCTGCCATCACTGCCAGGTTTCGGCAACCAAATATTAGTGAAGGGTGCCATTAATTCTGTCCAGGTCATATTTATTACTCAGAAATTATTACATCTTCGTTGCATAGACATCTTTTTTTTTGTTGTATAGCTTTGAACATACAATTAAAATATGATAATATACAGCTGGGATATTTTCCAATTATTTGTCAAGATATTGTGCACAACATACCTAAAATGCAAGGGTGCCAATAATGTTGATCACAACTGTATACAAATCCAATCCAGGACACAGTGGCAGCAAATCCTTGTGGGTACAATGTGCAGTGAAGGGAGTTGTATTTCTGGGCTACATTTTTTTTCCCCATCTGAAAGGGCACTTCCCCAAACAGTTTGCAGTCTAAGGACCAGGTTATAACCCATGTTGTTTAAAATAAAAGCTCAGTTATTGTGAATGTGACCTCCTTAGTAACTAAGAGGGTCGTTTCTATAACAAGCTGCTTATGTGTGAAGGAAAAGTAGGCCCTCGCACACACGACCTATTATATAAAGTCACATAAGTGCTTTTATGTCGTTATAAAGTTGTCCCACAAAAGCTGCGAAAATTGCGAATAAAATGAACCTGCATGTTTTTACGCCAGCCCCTGAGCTGTATAATACGCTTGACAGCGCATATTTTATAAAGAATGCATGTAAACTGCGATTCTGTCTGCCTTCTGTCCAAAATCTGCCCCCCCCCCCCCCAAACATACCTACACCAGTCGCGTACAAGTATGTGCGGTCTTTTCATCGCTTGTACTTACACACACGAGGTCATTTTATAAAAATCAATCTACATGCGTATACCGGCAGAGATGCTCAGAAATGTCTTTAGCAACTGACCCCCTGAGTGTTAACAGGTGCCGGCATGTTAGTAAGTCAGGCCTTAACTGTGGGTGCTGGAAGCAATAGGAGACTAAAGGGCTTATTTACTAACGTGAGGTAAGGTTTTACAGGTATCAGACAGTAATTGGCACAATTAAAATGTGGTTCTGGAAAACCTCTGCATCAACTATTGCGGGCACTCCCAGCATCTTTGCATTCAGGAAACACAATGTGGATATGCATGAGCTGCACGATAGATAATGCAGTGCCGCAATTACCGATGTACAATGAGTGCTAAACTCTCGAACTAATAGGGGGATATTCCAAGGCTTTTACGTGCTTTGCAGGCCTGCTGGATACTTGTAGGTGCTGCTGGGTATCCGCTTAGCATCAGGGCATGGTGGGGGTGGGCAGCACCCATAGCTAATTGGGCAGCGGCGATATTGAGCTGCTGTCTGGTCAGCGATACACGGTGAAAGTCGGGCGCAGGAAGCCCTGACCTAACTTTCGCTGCAGAAGCCAACAGAGCAGAAGTTGAATATTGCCGCTTCCCAGTTGGCTTTGCGGCAATCCGGTCAACCTGAATATTCAATGCCTGAGTCGGACATGGCCCCAGCATTGAATATGCAGGTGTAAAGTTCAGCGCTTGCAGCTGGCTGCTTTAGTAGTGCTAGCCGCCAGTGCTGAATATCCACCCCATAGTCTTCAATAGCGTAATGACATAAGGATCATTAAGTAGGGATAGGTCTACGAGACGGTATCTTTTTAGACTCGCCAGTCTATACCTTTCATTTCATCATCGGCCTTAATTTTTGATGTTTTGATGTGGCATTAGGCTGGCTACTTCCCTGGGATGTTAACACGCATAATTAACTCCATGTTAACTGTAATGCACACTCACTGCCTACGTCATGCCCCCTTGTGCGTTAGTGCACTTTCCACTTTATCCACCTAACTACCGGGGCTCTATATTAACTGATAGTCTGCATTAATTTTCACGCTGACTGCTAATGCAGCTTAGTAAGTAGGTCTCAGGGCAACTTGCCCAAGGTCACAAGGAATGTAGGTGGGAGAAACTGGCTTCACAGCTCATTGCTCTAACCACTAGGCTACTTTTTTGTCCTAGGCAAAATTGGCCATATTTAAGAGCACCTCTTTGTTAGCAATGGGCCCGATTCCAGTGTGGACGTAGAAGCTCTCTGTGCACCTGACCAGAACTGGACGCGCAAAGGGCGTTGCAATTCTAATCCTGCAGGGATCAGAATCGTGAACAGGTCTGTACATGCAGGCCCAGACCCTGATTCTGTCCAGCCTGCACATACAGGCCTTCCCTGACTAACTCAATCAGGGCTTTTAAATGGAGTCACGGCGCCATTACATCTGGTTGCGGCTCCATTTAAAAGCCACGATCCCTGGCTGCCGGCCTCCAAATTACTTTCCCACATCCGACTCCCGATGTGGCCTTCCAGGGTCAGGGTCGTGCTGTGGGGAATGCTCTCCGCCCTCTCCCGCCACTTCCATGCCCTGGGCCCGCTGATCCTGCCGCATCAGGGAAGTTATTCCACCTCAGTGGTAGAATAACTTCCTCGTTCAAGTCACTGGCCCTGGATGTACAGGGCCGACATTAGAATCGGCCTTGTACGTCCGGGGCCAGTGATCACCCACTGCCCGCCAAATGCCACCCCCGATCCTCCCCTTTCCTGCCCCCGTCTAACTTCCTCATACAACATGCAGGGAAGGAGAATGGGGCCGGGAAAGGTCATGAATAGCAGGGATGGACATCCCAACAGAACATCCATCCCCAATATTCGTGATGCGGAATGACCCCCAATGTATTTAGCGTTCCAAGTGACATGTTCTGCTTATGTTTTACTTAACAACTTGTACAGCAGAGACCTAATGCCAGGTCTGGTTCTTACTGTCACAGTGTGCGAGTTCCATTCTCAATGTCGTCTTTTGTTTTTGTTTTTTTTTCTCTCAAGCCTTTTTACTTGTGAGTTAATTCCTGTTGATCTTTCAGTCCTTTTATTTAACTTTTAAGTGGTTAGAGTGCCCAAGCTTAAGACGGTGGTTGCTGGAATATCGCTGTAGGTTTGCAGTCTTTCTCTGGTCATTGGAGAGTTAATCCCCTTGCTGTATGTCTTACCTCTTCAGCTGCTCTGTATTAATATCTGTTTGCTTTACTCCAAGGGACAGCAATTTCTAACCTGTTCTTTTGTTTTTTTGCACTTTAAATTATTCTGTTTTCTTTGTCTCTCTCTCTTCTCTGCTCTGCCTTATTCTGTGTAGTACTTGGGGACACTTACAATATTCCTATAGATCCCAGAGGTAAGCGGCGTGACACCTACACACATGTCTGTAGCTGATGGGGACATTAGAAAGACCTGTGTGCATATTTTCCAGTTAGTGCAACGTGTACTCGGTACCTCAAAGAAGAAATGCTTTCAGTGTAAAGGTGGGCGGGCCTCCCCTTGAGGTTTGTGGCTGAACTGTGCCTTCTGCAAGGACGCTTACTATGCACCAATTTGTGTAGTACCTAAAACCGAGGAGAAATGTGGAAATTCAGAAATTCCTTTGAAAGTGATCCTTCTAATATTTTCTTGCGACAGGTGTTATCTGTTGACTTTTCTGCCCATAAGGGTGTGGGCTCTAGGAATAAATCCATGTGTGCACCGTGTGAGACTTGTTCTGCCCCCTGTGACTGAGTGATCCTCGGTTCATGTGAGCGCCGAGCAAACTTCAGTCCAGTCATTAGTTTGCACATGCATCAGATCAGCCTGTTTGTGTGCTGCGAAGGCCTCCTGCTGTGCAAGCGTTGGTTTGCGTGCCTGCTGATGAAACTGTAGTCCATGGTGTGTCAAGTGAGCCTCTGTCTGTGTCCACCATGCAAACAGTGGTCCCTGGTGCATCTGCTGAGTCATTTGCCCAGCAGAGGGGGTGTTGCTTGATACGTCTGCCAAACTAGTGTCAGCTGATTTGTCCACCTTTCAGGCCTCTGTGCTGCTGTGTTTGCTGAGTAAGCCTTGGCCTGTCTCTGTGGTCTGTCAGCAGATCATGGCTGCGCTTTCTTTCTGATTTTCATAGTAACTAGTTTAAGTTTTCTTCTTTTCTTTTTTTTTTCCAGAGTCCAGCTCCTCTGCCACAAGCTACAGCTCTGAATTCAGCCGACGGCTTCTCAGCACCTACATCTGTATGTACCTTTCTCTACTGTGCGTAATCATCCTGCTGCTTACATTGGTTCTTTTCATTTAGCTGCAAAGTCGACTGATAATGAAAACTAGAGTCTTCTCCTTTCTTTGATCTAGGTCAGAACTGAATAAAGTCCATGGTCTTGACTTACGCATTTTGGTCCTACTGGTCCTTTCAAAGTGTCCTGCTCTCTTGACAAGTCACTGAGTAAGACTGAGAGCAGCAATTCTTAGAAGATGTCTATTCACTGGCTAGAGTCCCCATTTTATACTCTGTTTCTTCAAAGTAACTCTAAATTCCATATCGTCCTGCTAGACAAGTCCAGACAAGTGGGTTGGGTTCCCCTACCAGCAAATTGGTGGAGACGAAGAACCAATGAAAAGCCCAGGTTTCAATGACATCACTCCTATGCCTTTATTCGCCTCAGCCACCAGAGGTCCCTTCAGTATTTCTTTGTCTCCAACAGATGGTGGATGGGTTTTCTCCTCTCTGTAGAAAATCTGGAGATCGAGAGGAAAACAGATTAAACGCTCGTGAATGACCACCTTGTATACAGAAAGGTGACATTGTCACTTGAGTGCGACGTGGGAACTCCCCTAGACTGTGGTATTTCGGTAGACTTTTTTTATTTTTTAGTGCCATCAAGTCGGTGCTGATTCTTGGCAGCCTGGGTTTTCTTGGCACTGTATCACTGGAAGTAGATTGCCAGGCCTTGTCTTCCGAGGTAAAGTGGACTTGCTCAAGGTAACAAGGAATGCCACAGTAACCGTAGAAGGAGGGAAAATTGGTTCAGCTCCACATCCTTATGATAAGGGCCTGTTGAGCATCCACAAATTGGAAGGATCTGAAAGAGTATAGCAGCTTCACACAACCTCAACGTCCCCTCCCTCCTACTCTTTTTTTTTTTTTTTTTTTCCCCCCTTCTCTCTCCCAAAGGTTGCAGAAGGCTTTCAGAGGGATCTGCCTGCCAGCCACCTTCTACATAGTGCTGTACAGACAAAGCCAGTCAGTGAAGCAGTTTCAGGGAAGTAGAACTGAGCCCGGTGCGGATCCTATGCCTGAGAACTGGCAGCATTGATTACCAGGGTCTCATCTACTTTGAACTTGATGGATGCTTCCGGCACGGAGTAGGAGCCGAAGGTACACCTCCTTCAAGGGTTGTGGAAATCCACTTCTACCTGATCCCGGAAGTGATCGAGGATATGATCTGGTCAGAGTGGGACTCTCCTGACTCCCTACCTAAAGGGTTATGGATGTATAAGAAGATCTATGCTGTCCTGGTGGAAGGAGCATGGTGAGTGGTTTGACATTCCCAGGGCAGATGCACAAGCCACAGCGGTTACCACACAGACCACCGTTCCTGTGAAAGGAGGATTGGCCTTAAAGGATGTTCTGGATCACAAGGTGGATTCTTTGCTGAGGAGCAGTTTGCCATGGTGGCGGCTATTCTACAGCTGGGGGTATGTAACAGCCGGACATCTCGAGCCCTGCTACAGTGGATTCAGTCTCTTCTGCCTGATGATGCTCTCTCTTTTTTGGAGTCAGCTATGGACTTCCTTTCTGATTCCATGTATGATCTGGAACCTTTTTGTAGCCAGGGATGGTGCCCTGATCATAGTGTCGCGTCTTTTGATTTGCCTCTGGCAGTGGGCAGTGGACACATCTTCCAGAGTCCAGCTGACTCAACCCAGTTTTAAGGGGCAGCTTCTATTTGGAACTGATTTGGAGAATTTAATGAAGGACCTAGGCGAGACAAAATCTTACCGATTCCCGGAAAACAGCTCCAAGGGACCTGTGAAGCGGGCTAGAGCACCTTTCTTGTCAGCCTCTGTCTGACCACTAAGGGCCCACTGGTCGGATTCCCCAGGGGTCTCGGGACTATCGCCTTTATTAACCTGGAAAGCCCTTCTTCTCCTCTCCTTCAGGGCCTTGGGCTCATTCTCAGTCCTTTTTATAGAGCATGTGGGCGCAGGGACTCTGTCCCCTCTAGAGGAGGACTCTCCCGAGCTACACAATGAAGGTTTGGGAGCCCATTCCCTGGAGCCTCTGGCAGGTGGCAGTCTTCGACTCTTCTTTCAGGAATTGGCCTGGGCTACAAAAGATCGCTGGGTGCTAAATACCATTCAGTTTGGCTATGTCCTGGAGTGCAAAGTGCCAGTTCCTGAAGCCTTTATTATTTCCCCTTGTGGGTCTGTGATCAAGGGTGCTGCTGTTTGGACCACCTTGGACAAGTTACTACACCTAAAGGTGCTCTTCCCCCTCCAGTCGAGCAGGGCAAGGGCAGATACCCATCTATTTTGTGGTGCTAGAGAAGGATGGTTCCTTCTGGCCCATTGTGAACCTCAAGGAGATCTATGAGCACTTACATGTCCTGTGCTTTCGGATGGAAAACCTTGTGCTTTGTGATTTCAAGCAGTGCACCACAGCGCATTCTTTGCTTCTCTGGATCTGGCCAAGGCATATTTTCATATGACAGATCAGCAGAAGTATCTGCGTTTTGCCATGCTTGGCTCTCACTATCAGTTTGCTGCCCTCCTTTTCAGGCTCTCCACCACCCCAAGAACATTCTCCAAAGTCATGGTGGTTGCGGCCGCGGTGCTGCAGTGCCAGGGGATCTGTGCCCATCCCTATTTGGATGACTAGCACATCTGAGCCCATTTCCTGTCTGATCACCCAGCCAAGGCTTTCCCAAAAGGACACCACCAGAGGTGCTTCTATCAGGAAAAGAGCCAGTTTCTGCTTTCCCAGTCCTTGGAGTTTCTGGGAGCACGTTTCGACACTTGTGGACAAAGTTTTCCTTCCAGAGGAGAACATAAGAACATAAGATATGCCATACTGGGTCAGACCAAGGTCCATCAAGCCCAGTATTCTGTTTCCAACAGTGGCCAATCTAGGTCATACGTACCTAGCAGTTTCCCCAAGGGACACAGGTTCCACAATGCTTGTATTGGTTCAAGCATTGATATCCTGGGTCCCTTCTTAATAATAGTTTATGGACCTTTCCTCCAGGAACTTGTCCAAACCTTTTTTAAACCCAGCTACACTAACAGCCTTTACTACATCCTCCGGTAACAAATTCCAGAGTTTGATTACACTTATTAAAAGAGGGCTGCTACACAGTACCCTGTCTTGTGCTGCTGAGGTAAGCTATATTCTGATTTTATTTAAATTATAGCTATTAGCTGCTGTTGCTGCTGCTGCTAGGAGAAAGTCTTAAGACTGTTGGTTTGCCTGGCACTGTTCTGTGCGCAGCATGCCCCCCGAGTCTGGGATTATCTTCTGCTCCTCAGATTGATGGTAGCGACCATAGAGATGGTGCCATGGGCACCTGCTCACATGCAACTGCTCCAGCGGTTCTTGTTGACTCGATGATCCCCGAGTTCTCAGGAATTCAAACGCAGGCTTTTGCTTCCATTGATGGTGAAGACCAGTCTGTGATGGTGGTGGCAGCCCTGTCATCTAAGGAAGGGCGTATTGCAGTACTATTTCTTCTGGATCCTGCTGATGACTGATGCCAGTCTCTCAGGCTGGGGAGCTCATTGTCAAGACTGTACGGCCCAGGGCCATTGGAACCACAGAGAAATGATGTAGTCAATCAACTGCCTCAAGGCAAGGGCCATCAGGTTGTCTCTTCTGCATTTATGGCCCATGGTCGAGGACCGGGCAGTTCGAGTGTTTTCAGATAATGCCACGGCGGTTGCTTATGTCAATCAGCAAGGCGGCACAAGGAGTAGCAGAGTGGCTCTGGAGAAGAACCCTCTAGCCTTGTTGGCCCAGCATATTGCCAGGGCAGACAATGTGAAAGTAGACTTTCCCAGCCGGCAGTCTTTGAATCCTGATGAGTGGGAGTTGAGTCAGGGGGTGTTTCAGTTGAATCTGCGTTGCTGGGGTCGCCCCAAAATGGATCTGATGACTACCCACTTCAGTGCCAAAGTTTCTTCAGTCGCCATATGGAGATGGGGCCGGAGGGCATTGATGCTCTGACCCAGCCTTGGCCAAGTCGGTGACTGTTGTACTGGTTTCCTCCGTGGCTCCTGGTGGAGTGTGTGCTTCAGCATATAGAGTGCCACCCAGGTAGGATTGTTCTAGTAGCTTTGGATTGGCCGCAGAGAGTGTGGTTTGGAGACCTGATGCGATACCTGCAGGCACCTCCTCTTTGACTGCCTCCATCTTGAAGGCTATTGCAGCAGGGATCGATTGTCATGGAGGACCTGTCTCTCTTCTTGGTTACAGCATGGCTCTTGAAAGAAGATTGCTAGCATTTAAGGGTTACTCTCCAGCAGTAATGTGTACTCTACTTGGTGCCTGGAGGTCTACCAAGCTAGCATAAGTATGGATATGAGGCCTCTTTTAGCACTGGTGAGGCATGCAGCACTTGGCTTCTGAGGTGGCCAAGGTGTTTTCCCTGTTGGCCTTTCTGCAGGTTGGCCTAGAAAAGGGCCCTTCACTTAGCTTCATGAAGGTTTATGTGGCAGCTCTGGTCTGTTTCCATTGTCTGGTGGAGGGGAAAAGTCTTTGGCTTTGCACCTGGATATCTCACATTTTCTCCAGAGGATTCAGTGGCTGTGTCCTCCTTTTTTTTTTGTCTGTGATCCCTTCCTGGGATCTGTGCCTAGTGCTCAGTGCCCTGATGGTAGCCCCCTTTGTGCCACTGGAGTGGATGCTACCTTTAAAGGATTTGATGCTCAAGACAGTCTTCTTGGTTGTGATTTGTTCCGCAAGGCAGATCTTCGAGCTGCAGGCTCTGTCTTGCTGAGGCCCTTATCTATCTTTTTCAAAGGAAGCTGTTTCCATTCGGCCTGTGCCTTCCTTCTTGCCTAAAGTGCTGTTTCCCTTTCATGTAAACCAGGTGGTATTCCTGTCCTTCTCTAAGGAGCAGTGTCTGGGGAAGGATAGGGATCTTTGCCTTGTGGATGTCCAGAAGGTGCTTCTCCCGGTACTTGGAGGTTACAAATTCCTTTTGTAAGTCAGACCATCTTTTGTGCTGCTTGCTGACCTGTGCAAGGGTGAAACGGTGGCCAATTCAACTTTGGGGCTCTGGATTAAGGAGGCCATTAACTTGGGGTATCTGTTATGGAACTGGCCAATTTTGAAGGGTTTGTGATCCTTTTCTACCCAAGCACAAGTGTCCTTGTGGGCAGGGCAGAGCAGAACTCTGTAGCCCTTGCAGATATTTGTTGGGCAGCAATGTGGGCATCACTTTCCATTTTTGTCAAGCATTACCACTTGGATGTCAACTTGTGGGCGGACACGGCCTTTGGCCTCAAGAGTTTTGTAAGCTGTTGTGTCTTCTTCCCGCCCAGTGGTGTTGCATCTTTGGTACATCCCACCTGTCTGGACTAGTCTAGCAGGATGATATGGAAGGTGACATTTTACTTACTAGTTAATGTCCTTTCCTTGAGTCCTGCTAGACTAGTCCGTTGCCCGCCCCTGAAAAGTATATTGCTGTGTTCTGCTGCTGCGGTACCCTTGGGTCCCCCATGAGTTTTATACTTGGCTCTGAAGGTTCATCTTCTACTGACAGCCTTGTGTTTCTACCTCCCTCTACATAGTTCTCCATTGTTGATAACTCATTGTTGCCCACATTTGAGGTTGTGTGAGGCTTGCTCTGTATTTCCGATATGCTTTGGGATGAATACTGAAGGGTCCTTTGATGGCTGAGGTGAATAGAAATATAGGAATGATGTCATTGAAATATGCACTTTTTGTTGGTTCTTTGTTTCCACCATTCTGCTGGTAGGGGAACACAACCTTCTTGTCTGGACTGGTCTAGCAGGACTCAAGGAAAGGACATTAACTGCTAAGTGAAATGCCACCTTTATAAGCTCACCTTATGTCAATTAGCTATCCAATGATTTCAGTTAAATAGTTCATGGCGATCATTACCTAATAAGACTAGCTATGCATAGAAAACTCCCTTGGTATATAATCCTCTTTCTCTGGGAAGCGACTGAAAAAAAATCTGGAAGTGTTTTTTAACCTGTAAATTAAAGAGGTTGGTGTAAATATTTAATGAGCTGGTCTATGATGAAGTTAACCAGTTTAAAGTTACAATTGATTATTCAATTAAAGACATTTTAGAAGGTTTAGGAATCCTTTGCACCTTTAAATTGCCATGCATGTCTTAGCAGCGATTTCAGAAGCTTATGCATGGATATTTGCAACATGCACAGATTTGAAGGGGGCTTGGTTTGGGCTAACCTTAGAAATATCTGTGTTTTTCCTGTTTTACAGTGGAAGTACAATTGCTCATTCGGACCTTGGCTTTAGCAAAGAGTGATCGTGCTTAATGAGCCGGTGTTTAAAGCCACCTCAGAAATCTAAAATGTAGATTTTTGGAGCTTGGTTCCATTCATACCTGCGATTTTGTAAAATCAGTACGTAACAAGTGGAGGTTGCAATGTTTGGAGCTGACTCGTTTAAGTGCTGGCATTTAGACCTGCTGAGCCCCAGTCAATACCATGTTTCTTTGTAAACTATCTGCTCTTGCTTAAATGCCACTGAATGCTTGGGTATTTCCTGTAGCTTTATATATATTTTACCGCAGACTCTGCATGCAGGGAACCACTTGTAAAGTACTCTACAAATTTTCCTGGAGTGGAGAAGTAGCTTAATAGTTAGAGCAGTGGGCTGGCTGAGAACTAGGGACACCAGAGTTTGAATCCCATTGCTGCTCCTTGAAATCTTTGACAAATCACTTAACCCTCCATTGCCTTATATAGATTATAACTCCTCTGGGTACAGGAAAATGCCTACTGTACCTGAATATAACGCGCCTGGAACTTCAGAGAAAGGCATGAATTAAGAACATAAGATATGCCATACTGGGTCAGACCAAGGTCCATCGAGCACCGTATCCTGTTTCCAGCAGTGGCCAATCTAGGTCACAAGTACCTAGCAGTTTCCCCAAAAGACACAGGTTCCACAATGCTTGTATAGAGGCAAGCAGTGGATATCCCGGGTCCCATTTAATAATGGTTTATGGGCCTTTCCTCCAGGAACTTGTCCAAACCTTTTTTAAACCCAGCTACACTAACAGCGTTTACTACATCCTCCGGTAACAAATTCCAGAGTTTGATTAAATGTTGAGTGAAAACAATATTTTCTCTTATTAGTCTTAAAAAGGTTACCCTATAGCTTCATTGCATGTCCCCTAACCTTTGTATATTTTGATGGCGTAAACAATCGATCTACGTATACCCATTCCACTCCATTTATTAATTTATAGACCTCTATCATATCTCCCCTCAGCCGTCGCTTTTCCAGATTGAGGAGCCCTAACCTTTTTAGCCTCTCTTCATAGGGGATATCCTTACATCCTCTATCATTTTGGTGGCTCTTCTCTATAAATTTTCTAATAACGCTATATCCTTTTTAAGATACGGCGACCAGAATTGCACATAATATTCAAGGTGCGGTCTCACCATTGAACGATACAGAGGCATTATAATATCCTTTGTTTTGTTCTCCATTCCTTTCCTTATGATACCTAGCATTCTATTTGCTCTCTTGGCCGCCGCTGCACTCTGGGCCGAGGATTGCAACATGTTATCCACGATGACGCCTAAAGCTTTTCCTTGGTGGTGGTTCATAACATGGAACCTTGCATTGTGTAACCGTAGTTTGGCTTGTTCTTTCCTAGGTGCATAATTTTGCACTTATCCACATTAAATTTCATCTTTCATTTGGGCATCCAGTCTTCCATTTTATCAAGGTCCTCTTGCAATTTTTCACAATCCTCTTGTGTTTTAACAACTTTGAATAATTTTGTATCATCTGCAGATTTGATCACGCCACTCATTGTTCTCATTTCCAGGTCATCTATGAGTAAGTTAAAAAGCAGTGGGCTCAGCACAGATTCCTGGGGTACTCTTCTGTTCACCTTTTTCCATAGAGCAAATTCTCCATTTAGCCCTAATGTCTGCTTTCTATCTTTTAACCATTTCCTGTTCCACAGTTGTACACTGCCTCCTATCTGATGACTTTTTAATTTTGCCAAGAGTATCTCCTGAGGGACCCTGTCAAAGGTTTTCTGAAAATCCAGATACACAATATAAACTGGCTTGCCTTTATCTATAGTTATGTTCAACATTATTGGCACCCTTGCTTTTTAGGTATGTTGTATACAGTATCTTCAAAAATAACACAAGTACACTACCAAAAAACTGCCTCCAGTTTTGCAACTGATTCCTATAGATTTTGGGGTGCTGAATCCAGGAAAAATAGCCAAAATGATCCATCACGTCACGTTTTCTTGCAAAATTAGATTTCTTACCCATATAAGGAATGTTCACATAATTTCTTTTTAGCCGACTGCAGTTTATTTTCTTGGCCCAAAATAGAGGTTGTAATGGTTAACTAACTAGAAACACTCCCTCATGATATTTTAGAGTGTTTTGTATTCATTTTATACATTAACAGGACAATTGGGAGGCGGGGGGCTAAATCCCGTACTCGCGCTGGCGCATGTTCTTTCCTGTTCGCCTCGCCTCGCCTCGTTCGCTCGCTCGCTCAAACACGGTGGTTGCGACATGAACGTTCCTGTCAAATTTCAGTTTCTTGCAAGTTCATTATTACCTTTTGTTTGCTCAGTCGTAATCCAGCTTTATTCTGAAGTGGTTCACTACAGTTGTAGTTTGCAGTGCTGTGTATTTGTGATGGCTCACAGAGCCAGAGGTTGCGTCAACTCTCTGGACAGTTTTTGTTTTATTTGTGGGGAATATACCGTGAAAAAGCGGCAGAGGAACATTTCTGCATTTATTAAAAAAGTATATTTCGCCTATTTCGGTTTGAAGTTATGCGATCAAGACAAACCGTGGGCTCCTCACAAAGTGTGCAAGACATGTGAGGAAGATCTACGCTTATGGATGAAAGGTAAAAAACAAGCATTTCGTTTCGGAATACCTATGATGTGGCGTGAACAGAGACCACAGCAGTGACTGCTATTTTTGCTCTTGCATTGTGAAAATAAGAACGTAATAAGTTACCCCAACCTTCCCTCAGCAATTAGGCCTATGCCTCATAGCAACGAAGTACCTGTGCCTGAACCACCAAAATCTTTGGATCATATTTGTGTGGACGGTTCTGATCATGATGAGACTCATCAGATGGCTTTTCCCGATGAGTCCAATACTTCCGAGTTTGAAACTGAACCAGATCCGAAACCTGAACTTTTCTCTCAAGCTGAATTGAATGATTTAGTCCGGGATTTAGGACTCCCAAAAGATGCTGCCCAACTGCTAGGTTCTCGGCTTAAACAGAAAAATCTATTGTCACCAGGAACAACTTTTTATTGGTACCGCAACCGCGAGACACAATTTTTGAAGTATTTCAGCAAAGAGGAAGATTTGGTATTTTGCAACGATATATACGGAGTGATGGAAAAGTTTAAACTCAAGTATGATCCTGCTGAATGGCGGCTGTTCATTGATTCGTCAAAAGACAGCATAAAAGGTGTTCTTCTTCATAATGGCAACACATTCGCTTCAGTTCCTATTGCTCACTCTGTTATTCTCCAAGAAAAATACGAGAATTTGGCCCTGATTCTTCAGAAGATTCGTTATGATGAGCATAAGTGGATGATTTGTGGAGACTTTAAAATTCTATCCATGCTATTAGGGCAGCAATCCGGTTTCACCAAATATCCCTGCTTCCTTTGCTTGTGGGATAGCCGGGCCCGCGACCTACACTGGGGGAAAAAAGACTGGCCAATTCGGGAGTATTTGAGACCCGGTGAGAAAAATGTTCTTCATGAGAGCTTGGTACCTCGTGATAAAATTCTATTACCACCTCTCCACATTAAGTTGGGTCTCATTAAGCAATTCATCAAGTCCCTTCCAAAAGATGGTGAGTGCTTTCGGTACCTTTGCTCAAAGTTCCCCCGACTTTCTGAAGCAAAGCTAAAGGAAGGAGTGTTTGTTGGCCCTGATATAAGGAAACTCATTTCAGATGGCGCATTCGCTGAAACGATGTCTGAGAAGGAAAAAGAAGCCTGGGATTCCTTCAAGGATGTTGTTCTCAAATTCTTGGGGAACAGGCAGGATGAGAACTATAAGGATATTGTTGCCAGGATGCTCAATGCCTTCAAAGAACAAGGCTGTAACATGAGCCTGAAAGTCCATTTCTTGCACTCCCATGTGAACTACTTTCCCGAAAACCTGGGGGCGTACAGTGAAGAACAAGGTGAAAGGTTTCACCAGGACATCAAGGACGCAGAGAGAAGGTACCAAGGAAGATGGAACACCACTATGATGGCTGATTTCTGCTGGTTGCTGCTGCGGGAAACCCCAGATGAAAAATACGCCAAGCAGCGCACCAAGAGAAGCATTCGGGGGAAGAAGAAACGGGCCCACCAGGAGATTGATTGACCCGAGAATGACTTTAAAATCTAAACTGTGTTGACAAATATCGTGTTTTTACTAAACTTTGAAATAAAAATTTGCTAGTTATTACCACAGTGTCGGATCTCATTTATTAGAATTTTATTTTCACACCATCGGGTGTTTGTCTTCATGTATTGCAATGGTGCGGTTTGCGTTTTCTATTCTTACATACATACCTGTACAACATTTTTTGCACATTTCTTTGCTTTGCTTTGTGTCTAACCTCGCTCTTATATGCTCAATGTTTGTGCACATGTATGTGGCTGTTTTAAGTGCAGACAATTTTGCTACCATCACAGTGTGTTTTGTTGACATTACTCTATTCTTATGTGCTGCCTTGTTACAATTTTCTTTATTCTTATTTGAATAACTACTAAACAATTAGTATAAAGAATTCATCCAAGAAACTTTTATCTCGATCGCACTCAATCTGAAACATTCACCTCAAACTGCTAACCCAATGTAGCAAAAAGTCTGTACGTGATGGAGCAAATTGGTTACCAGATTTGGATTCAGCGCACCAAAAAACGTAAAAATCAATCGAAACATTAGAGGCAGTTTAAAAAAATTTTTTTTTAGTGTACCTGTGTAATTGGAAATATTCCAACTGAATGTCGTCATAATATTTGAATAGTATGTTCAAAGGTATACAATAAAAAACAGATGTCTGTGCAACTTAGATGTATTAATTTCTGAGAAAAAACCCCAAAATATGACCTGGACAGGATTAATGGCACTCTTCATTAATATTTGGTTGCACAATCCTTGGCAGTGATGACAGCCTCCAAACGTCTCTTGTAGCCATCTATAAGTTTTGTACATCTATCTACTGGTAGTTTCTCCCACTCTTCAACTGTGATGAATGTTTCCAGGATTCCTTTTATCAATGGCAGATTTCAGCTCTTTCCAAAGGTTCTTGATTGGACTGAGATCAGGCTTCATTGCTGACCATTTTAAAACAGGTAATTTGTTCCTTTTTAACCATTCTTTTGAACTTTTGGATGTATGTTTTGGGTCTTTGTCCTGCTAGAGGACCCATGAACTTCGACCCAGACCTACACTCGGTAGCACATTTCGCTCAAAAATACCTGGATAGTCCTCTGACTTCTTGATTCCTTTAATATGTTCCAGGCCTCCAGTTTCTGAGGCAGCAAAACATCCCCAAAACATTGTGGAAGCTCCACCATATTTAACTGTAGGAAGGGTGTTTTTTTTCCTTATAAGCTTTGTTTCTTTGCCTTTAAATTTCTGTGGTCTGCATTGCCAAAGAGCTCAAGCTTAGTTTCATCTGTCCACAGAACCTTTTTCCAGAAGGATTGCAGTTTCTCAAGGTGGGTTTGGGCAAAGATCAGGCGTGCCTTTTTATGTCTGTCTTTGAGCAGTGGGGTCCTCCTCGGCCTTCGCCCATGACGTTCTTCGTTGTTTAATGTGTGGCATATGGTGCGGGTTGAAACCACCACTCCAGATTACTCCAGGTCAGTCTTAAGCTCTTTGGATGTTGTACATGGTGTTTTTCCAACAGTTTGCACTAACTTTCGAAGACTTCTTGAATTTAATTTTCCTCTTTCCAGCACGTTCTGGGATGTTCTTGACAGTTCCATGAGCAGAAAACTTCTTAATAACATTGCGAACTGTAGACACAGGAATCCCAAGGTCTTTGGAGATAGCCTTGTACTCTTTTGAAGTTTGATGTTTGGTGAGAATATCTTTTCTGATGGTCTCGGGCAGCTTTCTTGTCTTCACCATTGTGAAAATGGAACAGGGAGTGAATGTGGCCATTTTAAACATTAGAGCCATCTTTCATTGGTTGATTCAAGTCATGTGAGTACCGGCAATTGATCACAAATGCATCTAATTTTACTGCAGTGGGAATGTGGCTCTTCTGTTCATACCTGATTTGAATTGTTTATAAGGGTGCCAATAATCAGGGCCTTATCAAATAACAATGTACTTCATTCTAATATCCCAGATGGAGCAAAGGAAATCTCTCAGGGTTATCATACACTATAATCATACAAAATCCTAAAGGAGAAAAAGTATTTCAGACCAAATTGAGCATATTAGTACAGATATAGAATGTTTCAGCCTTTAGCATTTGCTCATTGCATCAATGATCTAAAAAAACCTCCTTTCATTTAATGAATAATTTCTATTTTCAATTTTTAATTTAAAATTTTTACAGTTCTACTTCAATTAATATATTAAAAAAACGTGTTGTGTCCCTTATATAGGAGGGAATGGTGTTCAAGAGTGGACGTAGAAACGAGTCTACATAAATAGATATGGCCTCCAATAAACAGTAGGGTAGTGAAAGATCCACTTAGGAATCCAAATCTTATATTTGTAACAATGAATGTGTCGTCTTTATATACTTGCATTCCACAGGAATATGTTTTTAGAAGAGAAGTTTTGAACAATCGTGATGACTTAGCAGAGAATCATGTGACATTTTTGATGGAATTGGTAACCATAGCACTGAAACAATTTATTTTCTTTTGAAGACAAGTTATATCATCAAGTATCTAGAGTCAGGCTCATCAGTCTGTAGTTTCCTGGATCACCCCTGGAACTCTTTTTAAAAATTGGTGTTGCATTGGCCATTCTCCAATCTTTGTGTACAACAGATGATTTTAATGATAGTTTACAGATTACTAATAGGTCTGCAATCTCATATTTCAGTTATTTTAGCACCCTCTAACACCATCCCAAGTGATTTGCCACTCTTTATCAAATAGTTGTAATACGTCTTCCCGGTTTATCAAAATTTGTTTCAGTTCTTCTTATACATCACCTTTAAATACCATTTCATGCATAGGTAACTTCCCTACATCTTCAGTAAAGATAGAAGCAATAAATTCATTCAGTCTCTTTGCTATGGCCTTGTCCTCCCTTATCATCCCTTTTACCCCTCTATCATCCAGTGGTCCAACTGACTCTCTCTGTTTTTTTTGCTACGAATATACTTGAAATAGTTTTTATTGTGCGCTTTTACTTCCATAGCAACCTTTTTTCAAATTCTTTCTTGCCTGCCTTATCAGGGCCTTGCATCTAATTTGCCGATGCTTATGTTTCCCGTTTTCATCATTTTGGCTCCTTTTTCCATTTCCTGGCTACAGCAGCCTCTTTGACCTCGCCTTTTAACCATATTGACAATTTTTTGGCCTGCCTTCCACTTTTCTTAAAGCGTGGAATACATGTGGTCTGGGCTTCAAAGATAGAATTTTTAAATAATGTTCAGGCTTGATGTAAACCTTTTAACCATTGCAGCTACTCCTTTTAGTTTTTTCTTAATTATTTTCCTCATTTTATCATAGTCTCCCTTTTGAAAGTTAAAGTGGATTTCCTTGCTGACCTTCCTCCATTTATTAAATTAAATGTGATCATGCTATGATCACTATTGCCAAGTGGCCCTAACCCTGTTATCTCTTGCACCAGATCCTGTGTTCCACTAAGGACTGGGTCCAAAATTGCTTCCTCTCTTGTCGATTCATGAACCAGCTGCTCCAGGAAGCAGTCATTTATTTCATCTAGAAACTTTATCTCCCTAGCATATCCTGCTGTGATATTGATGCAGTCGTTACTGGGATAATTAAAATCACCCATTATTATTGTGTTGTAACTTTTGTTAGCTTCCCTGATTTCTTTTAGCATTTCACCGTCCATCTGTCCATTTTGTCCAAGTGGACAGTAGTACGCCCCCCTCCCCCCTCCACTGCCATCGCCTTCCCCTTTTTACATGGAATTTCAAACTATAGAGATTCTACAGTGTATTTTGTTTCCTGTAAAACTTTATCTTGTACAGTGTAGGGGGTGAGGTGCTTCTGTCTACAAAAGAAGATTGTGACCTGGGCGTAATTTATTGTATTTATTTATTTAATGTCTTTTCTGTACCGCACTCTTTAGAATCAGTGCGGTTTACAGTCAACAAGTTGTACAGAGCAGGCGAGACCTGTACTGTACTTACAAAGAAACAGGTGTTGCAATTGGGATTAACTGGGGTAACTATGTACATGCTGAGCAATCTGGTCATGAATATACAGTATTGAGCAAGTCTGCTTGGCTATAATTTACAATGTTAATTAGTACAATGTTGAGTAACTATATACAGTAACTATATATAATTTACAATGTTAAGTATTATATACAGGTCAGCAGTTCAGTCACGGGTGCGCAGAGTTGGCCGGAGCTGCTTGGCACTTATTTACGTTATAGACACATTCAGTATATAGGGTGTCCGGTTGTGCTAATGGATGGCGCTGCATCAGTGTGTTGTGGGTGTGCTAGTGGTGTTATTCTGGTTGTTAGTTATGCCTGGTTGGGAGTCGTCGCTAGAGTGGAATTAGTACTGAAGGAATAGATGGTGTTTAAGTGCCTTCCTCAATTGGGTGAGGTTAGTGATGGACTGGATGGTGGATGGGAGGGCATTCCAGCATGTGGGTGCATAGAACACAAAGGCTCTGTTCGTTGTTGCTCAAGAGCATTTTGTGATTGTGTTTGGGATTATCAGCGTGTTGGCGGTGAATGACCTTCTGGCTCTGAGTGGAGTGGGGTGGACGAGATCCGTGAGGAAGGTGGAGGAGCACTTGTGGATGGCTTTGAAGATCATCAGTAGTATTTTGAAGGAGATTCTGCAGTGGACTGGCAGCCAATGAAGGTGTTTCAAGATTGGGGTTACGTGATCTGTCCTGGAGGCTCCGTGTAGTATTCTGGCGGCTGCGCTCATTGCAAGCTGAAGTGGGTTCAGCGTGTTCTTCGGGAGACCCTGTAGAATTGAGTTGGCATAGTCAAAGTGGGGGATAACCAGTGCTTGGTAGATTGTTCGGAAGTCGTCTGACTCCAGCAGGGATCGTAGATGCCGGATTGTCCGTATTTTGTGGTATACTGCCTTGACAGTGTTTGTTTATATGGGCTTTCATGTCTAGCCTTTGGTCCAGTGTGACTGCTAGATAGCGTACCATGGACTTGCTCAGGAGCTCGGCGCTTCTTACTCTTAGTGAAGCGGGAGGGGTAAATGCTTGGTTTCTGGTAACAAATAGGGCCTCTGTTTTGTTGAAATTTATTCTGAGGTTTTAGGTGTGGAGCCAGTCAGTGACAGCATTGAAGCAGGTTGTTAGTGGGGAAAGGTCTGGCTGGTCAGTTGAGAACGTCATGTAGAGCAGCACGTCGTCGGCGTATACCAGGCAGGCGATGTTGAAGGAGTGGATGAGCGGGCAGATGGGCTGCATGTATATATTGAAAAGCAGGGCTGAGAGTGAGGATCCCTGTGGCATGCCTTGTTTTTGTTGGAAAGGTTTGGAGGTCGTGGAGCCAGTTCGTACATGTTGCCATCTGTCTAACAGGTATGACTTGCACCAATTTAGAGCTGCGTCGTGGATTCCCTTCTCCTTGAGGCGTGCTAAGAGTTTCATGTTTGACGGAGTCGAATACTGCGGCAATATCCAAGAAAATGAGGGCAAATTCTTGTCTGGTGTTGTCCATTCCAGTGTTTAAGGTGCTGAAGAGGGTAGTCAGGAGAGTCTCGACGCCATGCGATTCCCTGAATCCGTGTTGACATGGGTCGAGAGGAGCGTTGGTCTCAATGTGGTGTTGGATTTGGCGTTGGATGACCTTTTTGATTATTTTGGCCAGTAGTGGGATGCTTGAGATTGGTCTGTATGAGTGCACCTTCTGGGTGTCCAGTTTGTTGTTTTTTAGAAGTGGCCTTATGGATGTTTGCTTCAGGCTTTGTGGGAACTTCCCTGTCGAAGGATTGGTCCATGAGTTTGGACAGGAATGGGCTGAATTCCTTGCGCAGTGCTTTTATCCAGAAAGCTCGGCAGGGGTCGTTCGGAACTGTGGTGGTGGTAATGGCGGTGATGGTGTCCTCAATGCCTTTCTCAGATGGGGTTGAGAAGGTGGTCAGTGGTGCTGAGTGGTGTGATTCCTGCATAGGAGTGGGGTTCATGGTCATGTTGGTCTGAATTGTTTTGTACTGTAGATAGTAAGTGAAATCCTGTGGTTGCGGCATGCTTGATGGGGTGGGGGATGGATCTTTTATTAGGGTCTTCACTAGGTTGACTAGGTCATGTGGTTTGTTTAGAGTTCGCTGCAGGAGTTCTGCGTAGTATTGCTTCATTTTCTCAGTGACTGCTTCACGGTGTCTCTTTAGGTGAGAGTTGTATGTTCCCTGGTCCTTAGTGGAGCGTGATCGACGCCATCGTCTTTCAAGCTTCCTTAGGTGTAGGAGTGATGTTTGTAGATCGGGGGAGTACCACAGAGCAGTCTTTCTTCTCCTTGGTGCCTTGTTTGTGGCAGGTAGGTGAGTGATGGAGCCCAGGCTATTGTTCCAGGTGGAGATCATTTCTTCGAGGCTATATGACGACAGGCTGAGGAGTGGCAGGATGAGGATCTCCATTTGTTGAGGATCTCTTCTTTGTCGAAGGGCCGGAATTATCCTGCTGGTGCTGTGGAGGTATCGGCTGAGGTGCAGGCACTTATGTGATAAGAGTGCGTGAGCATTTGGAATCTTATCAGGCTGTGGTCGGACCATGGGACTGGAGTGATGGATAGAGCAATGTCGTGGTTCGGGCCAATGGCTGACTGTGGGGTGAAGACTAGAGCCAGCTTGTTTCCTTTTGAGTGAGTGGGAACGTTGATTATTTGTTCGTAGCCCAACTCCTTAAATGCATTGAGGAAGGCTCTGGAGTGGCTGTCTTGGAGGTCCAGCAGGTTGAAATCGCTCACTATCTAGTTTGGTGTGCGCAGGTTCTTGTCATTACAGGTAAGGTTGATTATCGTTGAGAGGTCATCCATGGAGGGAGATGGGGATCTGTAGATTAGGTTGATGGAGCTGTGGTTGTTGGCTACAGTGATTGAGTCGAGGTGCTCTGTGCTGGTGGCAGAGATCAGCTGGAATTGGAGCTCTGTTTTGGCAAGGACGAGTGCTCCACCACCTCTACGGTCAGTTCTATGGCAGGTGTGGATTGAGAAGTTGGGGGGGATGAGCTGGTTGAGGAAGACCATATCTGATTTGGAAAGCCATGTCTCGGTGACTAGTAGGATGTCCAGGTTGTGATTGGTTATCAGGTTGGAAATGGCTTGCTATTTTTTGCGGACTGAGCATGCGCTTTTGAGGGCACATTTCAGATTGTGGGGGTGTGGGTGCTCCTCTGGCTGGGATTTCTTGGTGTGCTGGAGTGAGATATAGAGTAGGTGTGGTTGCAGAGTGTGCTTGGCTTCAGTTGCTGGGTGGCGGGAGGTACCCAACCATCTCCTTCCTGAGCGCTGTAGAACTGGTATGGGCTTGTAGTCGGTGGTGAGGGCAAGGGTGCTGTGGAATAGATTGGTGAGGAGATAGCAGCAGGCTAAGGCTAGTAGGGAGGTTGCCATTCTGGGTGTTGACTTTGTGGTACCCGGCGGATCAAGGGTATCTCTACCGGGGTGCTAACAGAGGGATGAACTCGTCTGGTTTGTAATACAAGACAGCTATGCCGCAATGAGGTAGACCATTTATAATTGTGTCTGATGATCTTAAAGTAGCTAAACAGGTAGAAAAAGTGACATCGAAAGCCAGAAGGATTCTTTGGTGTATATGGAGGGGAATGGCCAGCAGCAGAAAGGAGGTGATAGTGCCTCTGTATAAGTCTTTGGTGCAACCTCATTTGGAGTATTGTGTGCAATTCTGGAGACCGCATCTTCAAAAGGATATAAACAGGGTGGAGTCTGTGTAGAGGGTGGCTACTAAAATGATTAGAGGTCTTCATTATGAAGCATATGAGGACAGACGTAAAGATCTTAATATGTATACTTTAGAGGAAGGCGGGATGGGGGCGATATGATAGAGACCTTTAAATACCTCATGGTATAAATGCACAGGAGGATCTCTTTCAATTGAAGGCAAACTCTACTATGAGGGGACATAGGATGAGAGTGAAAGGGGTTACTTGGGAGTAATATTCGGAAATATTTCTTTACGGTAAGAATGGTAGATGCGTGTGGAGGTGGTGGACACAAGGACAGCATCTGAATTCAAAAAAACATGGGACAATCACAGAGGATCTCACTTTACTCACTTTCAAATCCATCCATGGCATTACCTCCCCCTCATTAACCGACATCATTCAACCCATTCCTCCCAACAGAATAAGGAGAACCTCATCAACGAATGCGCTAGTAGTACCAAAGGCTTCAACAAAGTACACAACCGCAACATCTAACAGGGCATTCAGTATCTATGCCCCAAAATGTTGGAACGCATTACCACCAGGCATCCGTGCGATTACTGACTTAACACAATTCAGAAAGGCTCTCAAATTCCATTTATTTACTCAGTATTACCAGATTAACCCAACCCCTACATAATTGCCTCTCCCTTACCTCCTCAAGTTAACATATCAACCCTATCGCACACATGTAACACCCTAAATTCTCAGACTCGATCTCCTTGTACATATGTATTTAGTTCAGTTTGCATTCCCTGTGTTATCCAAGTTGCAACTCCTGTTCTCTGTAAAGCATAAGCATGTTATCCAAGTTGCAACTCCTGTTCTCTGTAAAGCATAAACATGTTATCCAAGTTGTTACTCCTGTTCTATGTGAAGCCAAGCAGTTTGTTATGGTCATTTTGTTGTATGTAAACCGCGCTGACAATAGTGCGGTATATAAGAAATTGTAATAAAATAAATAAATAAATAAGATAAAAGGAGACTATTCTAGTTGATATGGAAGTGCAGACTAGATAGGCCATGTGGTCTTTTTCTGCCATCATGTTTCTATGACTTAACACTCTCTCTCTGAAATAGAGGGAAACCCCTCCACCAGTTTGATCTACCCTATCATTGCGATAGGAATCATGGTATCCCATTGGTTGTCCTCCTTCCACAAGGTTTCTAAGATACCAATTATATGTAACCTTTCACTTAGTACTATAAATTACAGCTCTGCTGTCTTATTTTTTAGACTTTTAGCATTTCCATACAGGCATTTTAGAGGTTGTATTTTATTGATATTAAAAATCTGGTTATCGGTTTACAGGGTTAATTTGAAATCCTTCAGCTTTGTCGGATCTGCACTTAAAGGCATCAGGGTTACTTTTATCTTTATTGGAACCTCCCTAACTTCCCATTTTCACTAGTATCCTTCAAGGATGCATCTTTCCGAACTATGGGCTCTTGGGGGGGAGGACTGTCTGCTTTCCTCTATCTAGCTAAAAGCTGCTGAGGTGGCAGCCACTTCTAGAAGCGAGCGCCACGCAGGGGACCCGAATGTTTCAGGGATCGTGCATGGAAATGGGATTGTAATCTCCTGTAGGAATCGCTGAATCTTGGGGCGTCGCGACCCTGTCCTGCCAATCTCACAGCCAGACAGGGTTTCAGTTTATTGTACAATGAACAAGCATGCATGAGAGAAATTTTGCTTAATTTGGCGACTCATCCATTTCATGAAAATCCAACTGGTAGTGGGGTTGGCAGGACAGCTTTGGGAAACCTTTGTGTGGGCAGTTCTGTACAAAAGACTTTTCTAACGAACTCCAACCTTCCAGCCAGGGTCACTGTAAGCCCTTGGTCCTAATCCTTGAGGGCAGCCAACAGATCAGATTTTCAGGACATCCCTAATAAATATGTATGATATAGATTTGCATACAACTGAGGTAGAGGGCATGTAGCTTGTGCATATTCATTAGAGATATCCTGAAGACATGCTCCATTGGCAGCCCTTGAGGACTGAGAGTGAAGACCAGGGCCCTATGCAATATTGTACAGCTCAGGAGTATTAACAGTAACTTTTTATCTTATATGTATTTATATTGTTTTTTCTTATTAAGGCAAAGTACTTGGAAACTTACAGCTAAACCTTCTGAGCAAATCCAGGGTGTATGAGGATCTGGCTCTGAGTGCGGTATTCCTCCATAACAATTACAACTACATCCTAAAATCCATGGAAAAGTGAGTACTTGGCATGTCCCTGTGCTTTCATGATGCCATGAGAGACTGTGGTATACACGTGTAAGACTTCTCTGAGCCTCGGGCTGCTATGATAGGGGATGCAGAGCAAGCTGATAACTTAAAAAGTGACTTAAGACATGTCTAATATGCGCTTCCGAGGAGAGTGATTTTTGAAGCTTGATACCTGGGTAACCAAATGGCCTGTCTGAGAATTGCAGCACATGTACTTCTAGCCAGATTAAAAGGCGTGTTCAAGGAGGGGGGAGAGGGGAGGGGAGTTAAACAGTGCATGTGCACTGGTTTTGTCCCCTGCTTCAAGGGTTACTAACTGGCTCCAGATGCACCCAACAAGCTTGTTGCAATCCTGGGTTTACCTCATTGCATGCAGGGATCTGCAGTTCTGATTTCTCCATCACACTTCATAAGCAAAGCAAGACAAGTCCCTGAATGCGATGGGACTGCATCTAGCCTGTCAGGCACATGTGGAGCCAGTCGGCAACCTTATCTGCTCTCCACCCTCTTACTTGCACAGACAGCCTGTGGAAAGTATATAGGTGGTTATTCCAGAGCTGGCACTAACAGTGTGTTAATTAAGCAGCTGCCTAGAGCACCTAACTGAGGGGCAGCATACCCCCCCAAGTAGCCCTTACAGTGGTGGTCTTCAATCTCGTCAGGAAGGAGAATGCACTTCTGGGTAATTTTCTCTAATTTGCCTAAGGTCTGTGCAAGTGCTGGAAGGAGATGCCAAATAGGAGTAGGTATGATGTAAATAACCTGGCAACTAAGAGGGGCTTATCAAACAATAGAAACCAGCTAGGGCAGAATTAGTTTTGGCTAGGGTGGCCTGAGGTGACCCTTCCATGAACTATGCACCAAGTCACGATTAATGTGCATGTGCTAAACATCACAAATGATTGTTCTACGCAATATCCAGGAACTAGAGTGAGCGATCCTCATTCATTTAGGGAATGCTGAGATATTGTATAATCACAGTTTACTGTTCAGGAACATAATCTTGTAAGTACAATTAGGAGCTGTGTTTTATTGTCATTGGTGCTGTAACATGATATCAATCCGTAGGAGTTTAGAGAATCTTACTACTGAGTCCTTGTCTCCAGCGCTGAAGCAGCAAGACGTATTTGTATTTCTGTAACACCGTGTAGCTCAGAACGTCTGCGGGGCAATTTCTCCAAATGGGTCAGTGTCGTGCATGCCACGACAGTCGTGAACCTCACTTCTAAGCAAGAGTATGTGCAGAATGATGTCGGCCTCTTAAATTTACTACTAATGCTCAGCATCCTGAGAGTCCAACGGTGTCCCAGCCCCACGCAAATAGGTCAGCTGCATCAGAGGTGTTGGGACACGGTTGGACATTGAGTGCGCATGGATTTAAAGGCCCCATGCTGGCGGCTTTATTTTTTATGGCCATTGGTGCTGCACTAGCCAGAAGCTCCTGGACAGATGTGGCAGCTGTGGCGGACAAGGCTTGGGTGTGGGTGGTCAATAATTCTTACACCAACCCTGGGAGCGGAGAGATGTCATCCAGTCTGGTTCAAGCAGCCAGTGAGCAGAAGAGCTCACGTGAATCCTTTTAATGGTTTGAATGCTCTCACTACCCACTGATTCTTTAAATTTAAAATCAGAGGAGGATCATTAGCTCTAGGAAGCCAGGGAAAGCAGAAGGTATTGACCCCCTGTATTCCTCTAAATCCCACCTTCAGTGGGTAGAGGCCCTGCAGTTTGTGATTGGTTGAGGAAGACCTCGCCAGGTTCTGATTACTTTCTGTGGATTCTCCCCCTTCAGGTCAGAATTGATTCAGCTCGTTGCTGTCACTCAGAAAACGGCAGAGAGACTGTACAGAGATCACATAGAGCAACAGATACAGATGTATCAGCGCAGGTAAGGAAGCTTCCCAGTCCCTCTCTTTAGTCTGTGCTAATGAGCTAGGCGGCTTCTTGTGCTCTTCTCAGACTTTAACCTACCCATAGGGTGGGTCGAGGAACCTTTGCTTGGCTTTCCCTTGGTCTCCCCCATCTCTCTTCTGTACGACAGTGTGAGGACCTTTCCCATGTTCTCTTTATCCTTTTTTTCCCTACGATTTTTCTTTTTCCTTTGGAATAATTTTCCTTGTCCTAAATACTGTGCCTAATGCTGTTTGTTGTCTTGATTGCAGTTGGTTAAAGGTTACAGATTACATCTCTGAAAAAAACGTACCCGTATTTCAAGGAGTCAAGGTGAGGGGTTGACAGAAGATTATGATAAGGGTAGAATGGGAACTCTAAGCAAAGGCAAAAATGTGTGCATAGCATCAAAATACTCGTGTATCTTTTCCCAGCTTTTCATTTAAAGTATTAAGTAGTTTGTCTTTGAAAACTGCCTGATGGTACCTTAGTACAAAATACCTGTGCACGTTGCACCTGTAATTTGTGCAGCAAAACGTCTATCTATAGAACTGAAAATGTAATTCTACACGTATAATCTTCTCCCTGAGCAGACACACTTCAGGGATGAAGCTTTTAAAGCTGCTGCATTTAGTCCTTCTGCCTCTGGCATGTTCCACACCCAATAATCTAGGTGTTCTCCAGGACCAAGCAGGAAGTCAGTCCTCACATATGGGTGACATTGGCGCCAACGGAGCCCTCGTGCAGAGCATTTCCCCAGCTTTCAAGGAAAGCCTTTGGTAATGTAGCGCGCATGCGCGGTCCCCTTCCCGCCCAAGGGTGCCATCTTGCTCAGTCTTTCTTTTTCCGCGGAGCCCAACAGACGTGAGTTCGTGTCACCCGGTAAAAGTAGATTTTTTTCTGTGATTTTCGCTTTTTCTGATCCGGTTGGACGCTGGTTCCCCTTCCCGCCTGGGCTTGGTACACCGGTATCGAGTCCAGTATTTTTTTTTCGGTTTCTGTCCTTCATGACTAGCGTTCGTGCCTTTTTTGTTATTTTCACTGGCAGCCCGGTCTTTTGACCTTGCAGTGGCCCTTTTTCCCCCGATGGCTGCCAGCGGGTTCAAAAAGTGTGATTGGTGCAAGAAACTTATGTCTCTCACCGATACACATGACTGCTGCCTCTGATGCCTCGGGCCCGACCATGATCCGCTGGCCTGTGGCCCGTGCAGCAAGATGTCGTCGAAGGCGCTTTGGAGCCGTCAGCATCAATGTGAGAGAATTTTCTCAGAGTCCACGTCCAGCTGGGCCCGGACTTCGTCAGAGGCCTCTACATCTCGGGAGTCAGAATCCGAGCGCCATCATGGTTCCTCTGAAAGGGGGACAAAAGGAAGAAGAAGCTTGTGAGGGTGGTGTCGGTGGAAGCTCCTGGGTCCTCGTGGAGTCAGAGTCCCCGAGTCACGTGAGTTCTGTTGTCCTCGTGGACTCTCCTCTGGGAGAGCCGATGTCAGGCCCGACGCCATCGGGGCCGAGTTGGAGGCTTCTGGGTCTCCTGAGCTTGGACTTAGGTTGACGGCCTTGGAGAGCAGCTTGGCTGCCTTCGTGGAACAGCAGCGTGTGCTGGTCGCCGGTCTCACGGTGCATCTGCCCTGACCACCGGGACCTCGACGTCTGTCGACCCCGGAGACTGAGTCGATCCTTGAGTCCATCAAGTCTCGAGTCGATCCTCGGTCAAGGTCCCCGTTAACCTCCCATGTGGGGCCGAGGTCGTCGACGCCGGTGCCCTCGGCGTCAGGGCGGGTGGCACCGAAGCTCACACGGCCGGAGCCACTGGACTCCTCCGTAGGAAGCCTTTACTGTACCAGTTCCTCCGATGCTGGAAAGGCTGCTCTTCCGTATGTGGGAGGCACCGGCCTTGGCGCTGGTTCTTAGCAAATGGGTCGATTCTATTTATCAAGGCCGTAAGAGCTCTGGGTTTCAAAAGGCGCAGCTACCGCACAATTCCATGGTTGTGGAATCGGCCATGCACCGCCTGAAGAGTCAGAAGATGCACTCCTTGGTGCCCCCCCCCCCTGGCCGGGAGGCCTGGAACCTGGAACCTGGATGCCCTCAGTAGAAAGAGCATAGAGCCCTGGAAGCAATCTTGCTGTGTCCAGACTTAACAGCTGTACATGGGCATGTACTTACGGGACCTGGCAAAGGAGATTGCTGGGTTCTCAGCTGGCCTCTCCAAAGCAATTCTCAGGTCTCTGCCAGGCACTACCTGTGACTTCTGGGCCATATGGCATCCACTGTGCATGTGACTCTGAATGCCTGTCTGCACATGCGGAATGCTCAGTGGTGCCTCAGAGCTCAGTGGGTGCAGGCCACAGGCGACCTCTGAGACAGAGTAAAGGTGTCCAAACCACTTGTGGACTCCTTAGAGTGGTGGCTACATCTCCCAAACCTTCTCAGGGGGGTGCCTTTTCAGACTCCAGCACACACAAGGGTGCTGACGACCGATGCTTCCTTAAAGGGCTGGGGTGCACATTGCCAGGGCACCTGCACTCAAGGCCTCTGGTCCCCTCGGGAGGCCACGCAGCAGATCAGTCTTTTGGAGCTGCGAGAAATACGCTTAGCTCTACAGACTTTTTCTCATGCCCTCTCTCACCAGTCTGTTTTGGTGCAGATGGCCAATCAGGTGGCAATGTTCTATGTGAACAAACAAGGGGGCACGGGGTCCAGGCTCCTATGTCAAGAGGCACTGGCCCTTTGCTCCTTTGCAGTCAAACAAGACATGTTTCTCAAAGCAGTTTATCTACCTGGGCAGGAGAATTTCCTAGCAGACAAGCTAAGCAGGATTCTCCAGCCTCACAAATGGCAGTTGAATCCATGGGTGGTCCAGCAGATCTCCTTCCGCTGGGGACTGCTGTCCATCGATCTCTTTACCAGTCCACAAAACCGTCAGCTGCCCAGGTTTTGCTCCAGACAGCCGCATCCCCTGAGGATGGCAGCAGATGCTTTTCTGATCTCTTGGTCTACAGACCTCCTGTATGTGTTTCCTCCCATGCCCCTGGTGGCCCGAACTCTGTTCAAGATTCTCTGGGACAAGGCCTCGGTGATTCTGGTGGCCCCCATATGGCCGAGGATGCCGTGGTTTCCACTTCTGCTGCAGTTGGCGGTGGAAACTCCATTCCGTCTGGGGTTGCAACACGATCTCCCCTCTCAAGATCAGGGTTCCCTTCTGCACCCCAATCTCAGGTCCCTCAATCTGATGGCCTGGCTGCTGAAAGGATAGTGCTAGCTCCCTTATGTCTACCTAAGGAGGTTGAGGAGGTGGTCTTGGCCTCTAGGAGGCAGTCCACCAGAAAATCCTATGCCCTCAAGTGGCATAGGTTTACGGTATGGTGTGCTCAGCGCAATGAAGATCCTTTCTCTTGCCTTGTGCCAGTAGTACTGCAGTATCTACTTCAGCTGTCAGACCTAGGCCTTAAGTCTAACTCTGTTCGGGTCCACCTCAGTGCTCTATCAGTGCACCACTCCCCGGTGGAGGGGCAGTCTGTTGGGTCATCCCTTGGTGTCCCATTTTCTCAGAGGTCTGCTCCTTCTCAAGCCGCCGGTTTGTCCACTGGCGACTGAGTGGGATTTGAACGTGGTCTTGCAGCAACTTACTCGCCCACCGTTTGAGCCGATGGCTACTTGCCATTTGCGCTTCCTTTTTGGGAAAGTGCTCTTCCTGGTGGCTCTTACCTCGGCCAGATGTGTGAGTGAACTACAAGCTCTCGTTTCTGATAGGTCGTACACACGGTTCTATAGAAACAGGGTGGTCCCAAGTTCCTTCTAAAAGTGGTCTCCTCTTTCCACCTCAACCAGGAGGTGGTTCTTCCGACCTTTTTTCCCAGGGCGCATACCAGCCGGGCTGAAACAGTCTTGCATGCCCTGGACTGTAAGAGGGCGTTGTCCTTTTACATAGAATGTACGCAGGGGCATCGAAGGGCTACTCAGCTCTTTGTCTCTAATAAGATGGGGTTACCTGTCTCCAAGCGTACGTTGTCAACTTGGGTAGCAGATTGTATCGCCTGGGCGTACAAGGCAGCTGACCTCCCCTTGCAGGGTCGAGTCACAGCCCACCGTGTCAGGGCGAAAGCCGCATCAGTAGCTCATCTCCACTCTGTTCCGTTGGCAGACATCTGCTGGGCTGCTACTTGGTCTTCAAGCCAGACTTTTGCAGCTTGTTACTGCCTCGAGAGAGAGTCCTGGAGGGACAGTGCTTTCGGACAGGTGGTACTCCGTAATCTCTTTGCAGTTTAGGCAACTCCTACCCTCCGGCCCTTGTGTTGGGCTACCGTACGGGGGCATTCTCAGAGGATATTCTTATCACGGATGCTGAGGCTCTTCAGAGGGAGCCATTTTTTTCAGCTTTGGGTTCCCGGTAGCCTAGAGCTGGGGAGTCCCATATGTGAGAACTGACTTCCTGCTTGGTCCTGGAGAAAGAGTAGTTACTCACCTGTAACAGGTGTTCTCCAGGAGCAGCAGGAATTGGTCATCACGACCCTCCCTCCTCCCCTGGAGTTGCAGTCATATACTTTATTTTGATTTTTTTGCTGTCTTTTAGCTGTGTCACCAGACTGAGCAAGAAGGCACCCTTGGGCGGGAAGGGGACTGCGCATGCGTGCTGCATTCCCAAAGGCTTTCCTTGAAAGCTGGGGAAATGCTCCGTACAGGGGCTC
Source organism: Ichthyophis bannanicus (assembly GCA_033557465.1). NCBI lineage: Eukaryota > Metazoa > Chordata > Amphibia > Gymnophiona > Ichthyophiidae > Ichthyophis > Ichthyophis bannanicus. The sequence continues at coordinate 283,922,194 of CM066041.1, forward strand.
CGTCTGTGCCGACGTCACCCATATGTGAGGACTGATTCCTGCTGCTCCTGGAGAACACCTGTTACAGGTGAGTAACTACTCTAAATACTCTGTGGTTAGAGGCTTAGAAAATTGCTCCCCCATCCCAAAGGCACAACTGCCCTTTTCTGTTTCTCGGTGTATGTTTTCGGGGGCAAGGAACCAAGAATGAAATTTTTAGAACAAGTAGACTGATTTGGAAAGCGCTGCTACCTGCCTGATTTTGATGGTGGGATGGAGGAGGACTTTGGGGGCAGGGGGAGTCTCAGGTGAGAGCGAGTTTACTTTTCATCTGATCCGAACTCGAGAATCGCAGAAGGTGAAGACAGCAATAGGAGGGGTGGCGTTAGCATCTGTTATATGTATTGATATGGCCAGAGGAGATTTCTTTGTCTTTCTGACTTTCAAACTGTTCTCCAACCCCCACAGCTCAAAGATAAAGAAAGGCAGGTAATAAAGGAAAGATTTAAGGTGAGTGACCTGAGATGCCTTTTCTTTTGCACACTCTCTTGTTCCCCCTCTGGCTGTCGCGCTCTCTAGAATTCTTTGTCTATGTAGAGTCTGTAGAGTTCTTTAGTGTCTTGCTGTGTTCTTTCTTAATGGTATTACTCCAGGCTTGCTTATTCCTCAAGAAGCTGTTAAGAGCTCAGTTATTGATGACTGCTCAGCAGGGGTTAGCAGTTTGTGTGATCCTTTGTAGTTTGCAGCAGGTATTGTATCTGTTTCTCTCTCTCAATATGTCTGTCATAAATCAGGGAGATAGTGTGTAGCACAACTTAAGGATTCATGGAAATCTGACAGGAGCTTCAGTGTAAATACTTCTGCTGTGGCCCCTGCAACAGAACAAAAACCTTCTTACAGCCCACCTCTTCAAGCCCCTAGGAACATGAGCAGGATTTGAACCAATAACCTAGAGGTGAAAGACTCTCTAACACTCTGATAGTTGTGCTAAGTCACTTAGTCCTCATGACGAGAGTCCTCATATTTTCTATTTCATCAGGGCTTTAACGATGGACTGGAGGAGCTCTGTAAGATCCAGAAGGCCTGGGCAATTCCTGACAAGGAGCAGAGGGACAAAATCCGCCAGGCGCAGAAGGGCATCGTCCAGGAGGCATATGGCGCCTTTCTACAAAGGTCAGAAAAAAGGCACATTGGAACTCATTTCTGTAAATATGTCCCCCCCTCCCAACTTATCCTACCTGGTGTGTCCTGTAAGCTCTTGGATAAGCTGCAGGTCTTCAGCAGTACTTAGACATCCTGGCCAGTTGCTCAGGGACAGTGCTGCTTGTTGCCATACAGAGGACCTTGGTCACATCTTGTGTTCCGAGAATTGGCCAGGGATCAGGCTACTATAGAGACGGCATTTTGCAGCTCCAGGGTGGGAGTACTACTCATCATACAGTGATGACACCTAATGATTGGAATTAGGGCCTACAATTGCAGAGCTTCTCCATGAAGGAGCCCTGATTTTTGGCCCTTGAATGAGGACTGTTGTGCAAGTGAGTCGGGAGAGGAATATAATAGAGGGGGATCTATCTTCCAAAATAGTTGTGAAATAAGGCTCATGGTTGCAGACTTTGCCCTGATTCTGATTGAACTGTACTCCTGAAGAAGCAGGAGTCAACTTCTGGGTAAAAAGAACTAAAACCAATACATAGATCTCCTACTTTCTTAAGAGACTGGGATCATTTGCTTTTTGAGATGCCTAAAATCCAATACTTGGGCTTGCTGTCGGATGCTAGTTCTAGCCCATGTGTCTAAACAAATGAATTTAATGTGGGGTTTGTACTTTTCTTTCTCTGTGACAGATATGGGAATGTTCCTTTCACCAAGAACCCTGAGAAGTACATCAAGTATCAAGTGGAGCAAGTAGGCGAGATGATCGAGAAACTCTTTGACACATCCGCGTGATGTGGACCCACCTTGTCTATTTGCAGAGATGTTACACTGCCCTTCTGCCACCTGGTAAACGGGTGGGAGAATCCCTCATCCAAAGTTTACAACTGATTTAGGTGTCAAGAATACAGTTTAAAGCCACATAAAATCCACGTCAGGACAAGTTAAGAGGGAAGATTTTACCAATTGTATGGAACTGGACAAAACAGTTATTTTCAGTGTGCTTAGCTTAACAGGTATTTTGGTCATTTTATTTTCTTATGGATGGTATATGCTGCACTTTAAAAGATAAAAATTTTAACGTCTGTATTTTGTTTGATGTTTTGTCTACATCATGCTCTGGGGTCTGTGCAGAAGTCTATGGGCTCCTTACCCAGAATTTGCAGCTATTTTGTGCACTATGCATGAAAAATAAGTTTACACAACAGGACTTGGGTGTTCGCTTTCTTTGTGTCTCAACAGCAGAATGGTAAGAAAATGTAGGAAGAGGCCCCTGAACCATTAAGGCACAGTAGAGATTTTTTATATGATGTTTCAGAGACTCCACGAAAGGTACAGATGTCTCGGTAACTTTGGGAAAAACTGTAAAACCATTTCTTGTGTTAGTGAAGTATCCCTAATGATTTCTACAAGGCTATCATCTTTTCTGCTGTACAGCAAATAGACTTTAGTTGACACTTCAATCATTGCCCAAACCAAAAACACATTACGTTACAGTGATTCAGTGCCAGGGCTCTGCGCTGTACTGCCGTGTGAGAAACTAGTTTCAAATCCTGAACCAAGTTTCTGCGGCTGGAGATGCTCTAAAACAGGGGGCATGCAGACTTCTCATGTATATTCATTAGGAGCATCCTGAAAACCGACTGCTTTGCAGACCTTGAGGGCTGAATTTGTGCACTCCTGCTGTAAAGGCAGCAGTCACAGCCTTTGGTGAAAGAGGGAGTGCCAGGCTCCTTCTAGCAAGGCATAAGAACATAAGAAATGATCTCCAGGAACAAGCAGGAATGAGTCTTCACACGTGGGAGACGTCGCCGACGGAGCCCGCACGGGAATGCTCCCCAGCATCCAAACACAAAGCCTTTGGGAGCACCCCCGCACCTGCGCGGTGGCTTCCCGCCCTTCCTACTGCCTCTCCCCAGTTTTTCGTTTTCCGCGGAGCAAGCAGGACGTTCCTCCTGCTACCGCAGAAACGTCTTTCTTTTCTTTTCCTTTTCTTGTTTCTTGTGGTCGCGGACTTTTTTCCCGCCGTCACCGGCTTCACCGGTGTTTTTTTCTTCTTTAATCACTCGAGGGAACTTTCCCTCTGGTCCTTTTGAGGCTACCGGGCTTTCCAGCATGGAGCCTTCTTCCCCTAAGAAGTGCCCTCACTGTGGAGACCCCGTTTTCTGCTTAGACTCCACTGCCTGGTGCCTCTCCTGTTTGGGTCCTGATCCCTTTTCCCCCGGTCCTCCGGGCTTCAGTATCGGGAGAAGACCTTCCCTTTTTCGGGTGTCCCTCGATGACGTTTTTTCTCCTAAGGTGCGGTCATCGATTTTCTCTTCTCTCCAGGATCAGGTAACAACACAAAAGTCTGTTAAGACTAGCCAAGTCTTGAGGGGTGAGTCTCATGCGCGCCTTGACGACTGCTCTGGCCTCCCCCTCGAGTCCTCCTTGGCAAATAAACCCCGGTGGGAGTCTTCGGGCTCCAAAGCATCTGCAGGGTTTCGGGTTGTTCCTGGGGTTAGCTCCTCACAGAACATTCCCGAGCCGTGCTTGAGGGTGGTATCCGCTTCGAGCGGTGCCGATTCCCCGGCGTCTGCGTCGAGTGTTCCACTCTTCGCCGGGGATCGTCAGCTGGTGTCCTCGACGCCTCCGGGGCCGATCGACTCGACCCAGTCTGACTTTTCTGCATCCCAGCCATGCATGGGGGTGGTGCCCGCCTCGGGCGGTACCGATCCTCCGGCGTCGGCGTCGGTGCCGAGTGTTTCACTCTTCACTGGGGATCGTCAGCTGGTGTCCTCGGCACCTTTGGGGCCGATCGTCTCGACCCAGTCTGGCGTTCCTACATCCCCGCCATGCGCAAAGGTGGTACCTGCTGCGGGCGGTACCGATGCATCGGCGTCGGCGTCGAGTGTTTCCCTTGTAGCCGGGGATTGTCATCTGGTGCCCTTGGTACCTTCGGGGCCGCTCGATTCGGCCCGGACTGGCTTTCCTGCATCCCAGTCCTGCACAGGGGTGGTACCGGTTTTGAGCGGCGCCGCATCCCCGGCGCCGGCATCGGTGTCAAGTGCTCCACTCCTCACCAGGGGTCGCAGTCTGGCTCCCCCGGTACCTTCGGGACCTATTGATCTGTCCCGGACGGGCGATCCCCTGGCATCGATGCAGACGTCGAGTGCTCCGCTCATCGCTAGTAGGGGGGCCTCGGGGACCTCGATCGATTCGACCCAGCCGGGTTGCCCGTCGTCCCAGCCAACAGCGGGGTTGGTCCCGGCGTCAAGAGGCGCCGGGGTTGTGCGTTTCACTCCCCGCCGGGGCCCGTCGCCGGGTTACCTGGCTACCCTCGGGGCCAGTTATTAAGCCCCGGAGAGGTTCTCCTCGCAGTAAGACAGGCTCGAGAGGAGTACCGGCGTCTAGCGGTACCTATCTCCCGCAGTCGTCGCCGGTGTCGGGTGTCTCCCCCTTCACCGAGCTTCGCCCTCGGGGGTCCTCGATGCCTGCGGCACCGATCGATGCGATCCCGATTCGCTTTCCGGGTTCGGCTTCGCCAACACCGTCACCGCCGCCGGGGCCCTCTAGGAGGGGGTCGGTCCCCTCGCTCGGTTCGATGCCCTGTCTCGGGTCGATATCCAGTCTTGAGGGCTTGGTTACGGCAAGTTTCGGGCGACTCAGTGCAGAGATTGCTGACCTCTGCTCTCCAAGTGCTTCGGACCCCCTTTTTACGCCGAGGGCAGTGCCGTCCCTGAGGCCGGGGTCGGGGCCGAGGCCGATTACTGCTGTTCCGTCGGTGCCATCGACCCCGTCGATGCCTTCCTGGGAATCAGGTCCCGGAAACGTAGACGCAGTACTTGCGGCCTCGAATCGGGACTGTTGGTGTCCTTCTCTGTCCAGCGGGCACCAGCCCACTAGGCCTGCTGGTGTCCAGGCGGCGCCTTCCGCCTTAGCCTCCCCCGGAGTAGCCCCGTTGGGAGAGCCATCTTTTCAGGATTTTCTCCTTGACATGGCGGACTTGCTTGCCATCCCTATCCCGGGGCCTCCCCTAAGTCCAGGTTCTGCGGAACAGGCAGCCGTAATGCTTCCTCTACACCCCTCTCTGCAGGATTTTCTGCTGGGGGTTTGGCGGTCACCCTTGAGGGTTCCTGCACCGTTTACAGCCATGCATGCTCAGTATCGGGTGCCCCCCTCCCCGGGTTTCCGGGAGCACCAGCTTCCACATCATTCCATTGTGGTGGAATCAGCGCTGCGGAAGGTCGGAAGTAAGAAGAAACATTCTTCTCGCCCTCCCGGTCGTGCTTCTAAAGCGATGGACTCCTTTGGGCGTCAGACCTTCCAAGCATCCATGTTGGCTTCCAGAATTATTTCATATATGTTTTATATGAGCCTGACACTCCGGGAGGTCACCGAGAGATTATCTCTCTTGTCCCCCTTTTTGTCTGCAACTAAGGCCTCTGAGTATTCCTTGCTTCTTTATCATTGCAGGAATATCTCTGGGTTCCTTTCTCGTGCTTCTCTAGACTCCTTTCAGTCTGTTAGCAGGTCCTCTGCTCTTGCCATTGGAGCCCGTCGTACTGCCTGGCTGCAGGCGTCCGACTTGGGTAGATGGGCACAGCATAATCTGGGTAATTCTCCATGTGCTGGAGAACACCTCTTCCATAGCGAAGCGTTACGTCAGGTTGCTCAGTGCTCCGCTGACCTTCCTAGCACTGGAAGCCATCCTAAGCCCTCTCTTCCCCCCGGGGGTGGGAAATGTCCTGCCAGACCTCCTTTCCCGAGGAAGAGAAAGTTTCAGCCGTCCGCCCACCCGCCAGGTGCACCCAAGCAAGGGTCGTCTCACTCCGGTCGGCGGTTCCCGGGCCCGTGCCAGGATGCTCATACCAAGGGGCCTTAGGCACTTGTATGCGGCGGCCGACGATTAACTTCTCTACCGGAAGTTTATTCTTCTAGCTCTACACTGGGGTTCGTTTTCAGTATGGCAGGTGGTTCGGATGCTTGTCCGGGAGTTACGGTATTCCCTCTTCCTTGTTGGTAGAGGGAGGTCACCGCTCTTCCTTGATGGTTCTGGCCACAAGGCCTTCTATCCTTCAACTGCCTTACCCTTAGGTAAGTCCCTCGAACCCTTCTGTCCGGGGTTCCCCTGCTTGAGCGGGTGCCATACCGTAAATTCTTCTCCCGGTGTAGACCTTTCCCCTGTTCTTTGTCAGTTACTGTGCGTGCAGGAGTCACCAAGCGGGCTTAATGCTTCTGCCAGATGCTCTGCTACCTGGCGTATTGCCACTCCCCGCAGATTACCTTCTAGCCTCCGGGATGGGGCAACGCCTCTGACTCCTGTCAGTTTCCCCCCGCCTCCTGCACGCTGCCCTCTGCAATCGTCAGAGCAGCTTCCCATAAGGCAGGGACCCTTGTTCTGCGGGTTTTTCCATATGAGGGAATGGTCTTCTTAGTCACTCCTTTTGACTCTCGATGACTATACCCTCTTGTCTCCCGTTTGGTGCGGGGGACGAGTTCCTCCGGCGTGCCTGCCATGGGGACACATCGTAGACCTTCACCTGATGTGCCCTTCACGCAACCGTACTGTTAATCTCGCTGATCTACCACTGCTCCACAGACTTAGACCCCCTTTTTTGTTCTTGGTTCTCCTCGCCACCTTCCCAGGTGGGCGCTCTTCTGTGGATCAGTGGCAGGTCCGACTTATCAGTGTTATACTCCCGTATGTCTGTCCCTCGACATGCATGTTTTCGTACCTGGGCTGCCTTACTTACCTTGATATATATATTACATATTTATCTGTATCGGTAGGCGCCCACTGGGAGATGTCCACAGCGCCCTGTGTATTATTGTCTACCTCCCTATTGCAGGTACTTGCGTTTACTCCTTACGGGGTCCGACCAGTCCGCTTGCCTATTTTCTTACGGCTCGCTATCTGGGACCAGTTATACTCAACTTGCTGCTGTGAAGTCAACAGCTTCTATTTGTTTTTGTTATGCACCTCTTCCTGAGGTTCAGGCCCTATGTCTTCCTTTTCTCAGCTAGGGCTGATGGTGTGCTCTTCGGTTCAGGGGTACGCCCCTGTTCTCCTCCGGACTGGGCTCTCCAGATCGGCCAGTCTTCTACCTCTAGCCCTCAGGGTTAGGGACTCTGCTCCTGACGGAGTGCTCAGCTTTTCCCATAAAGCTTCCTTGAAGACCTGCCGTTCTTCTCCTGCACCAGTTGACACCTGGGTCTCCTGCCCTTCCGGATTTGGAACTTCCCCCTCACTGCTGTGGAGTTCCCTCGAAGACTTCGCTACTGAGTCTACGGTACTTTCCATCACAGTTCTCCTTCCTACGATCCGGTAGGTGAGCTCTATGTGGTACTAGTTCATTAAATTGTTAATGATACTGTCTTGTATTCTAAAGCCTACTCTCCCCATGTAGTCTTTGGTTTTGCTGTTCCTCTGGAATCTTTTTCTTCTCAACTCCTACCCTCCATCCCTCAGGGGATGCCGGGGATCCAGGTTGGGAAAATGCCTGCCTGCCAGGGCTCCGCATTTTATGGGATCTCCCCTGGCACCCTCAGCTAGGGAGTCCCCCTATGTGAAGACTCATTCCTGCTTGTTCTTGGAGATAGCACAGTTACTTACCTGTAACAGGTGATCTCCGGAACAGCAGGAATTAGTCTTCACAACCCGCCCACCTCCCCTAGGAGTTGTATCTCTCTATTCCTTCCTCTTCCTCTCTCTCTTCCTTCCTCTTCCTCTCTCTCTCTCTCTCAGCTATGTACTCAACTGGGGAGAGGCAGTAGGAAGGGCGGGAAGCCACCGCGCAGGCGCGGGGGGGTGCTCCCAAAGGCTTTGTGTTTGGATGCTGGGGAGCATTCCCGTGCGGGCTCCGTCGGCGACGTCTCCCACGTGTGAAGACTAATTCCTGCTGTTCCGGAGATCACCTGTTACAGGTAAGTAACTGTGCTGTGTGCCAAGTCAGAGTGATGGTTCAAGGTCAACATCCCACCTCTGACAGTAGCTAGTGTGGATGCCTTGGAGATACCTGGTTAGGGCCATGAACGCTGTGTGACTTGTGAAGCTGTCATCTCTCCAGCCGCACACAAGGACTCGCTCTTACTGAGCTTCCTGAAAGCCTCCGTGATGACCTCAGCGCACCTTCGGTACCTGGCAGGCACTAATGGCGAGAGTAATTCTCTCTTGCCGACTTCCAGAAGTAAGAAGTGACACTCCCCATGCCTGCCTGGCTGATACTGGATATTCAGAAACTTATCCAAATCTTTTTTTTTTTTTTTTTTACCGCGCTACTTTTGCGTTTATCACATCCTCCAGCAACATATTCAAGTTTAATCGTGCATTGATTAAACAGCATACTTTCTTAAATGTGTTTCAGATCTGCTACCAGTTGCATGGAGTGCCTTAGCTCTACACCACTCCTACTTTTTATAAACCTCTATCGTATCCCCTCTTGGTCATCTCCTTTTCAGGCTTTTAAAAGCCTTAACCTCTTCCTGAGGGAGCTGCTCTCTGTGGCTCCTTTCTGTGATGATTACTGAGACTTCTTGCTGTTCTCACAGGTCTTTTTTTTTTTTTTTTGAATTTCACCAACTTACAAAAGCAAGATTTAAGCAACATAAAGTGTCGTCATACACATATAATCAATTTGGATATCCACCATATTCTGAATACATGTCATAAATCATAAACAAACAACACTTAATCCTAGCCCTCAATAATGGGGAGATATAAAACAAAAGGAAAATAAAGAATAAGAAAACATAAGAGTTACATCACTCTAATCACTAGACAGCATTTAACATATTCCTCCTAAACCGCCTTCTGATTACTTTGACCCTCTTTACCTATCAAAAATAATTCTAATTGAGAAGGATCCATAAAAGTAAATTTGGAACCCTGCAATGTAAAAGACTTAAATGCCTTCAGAAAGAAACTAAAAACCCATCTCTTCGCATGTCACTATAGCCAGTTGTAAACCAAAATGGATCCAAGATGTTAACCAATATGAAATCTTGAAGCCGATCTGTATAATCGTAATTGTTGTATAAACTGTAAATATGTACATATGTAAACCTAACCTAGAAGTGCCTAACCCTGCGTGGTGTGCCAGACCCTAATCTATGTATATTATTCCAATTTTTCTGTCCTGATTTGACAGCTCCCAAATTTGTAATCAAACCGCTACTGATCGCTGGAAGTAGCGGTATATAAGTTTAAACTAAATAAATAAATAAACATTTACATGGGTATCGAAGAAAAAAGGAAGCTGAAAGGGCTAAAACTCTAGGTTTCAGAGCTAGAAAAGCCTGTCTCCTAACTTGCGTAGCCCTACAAACATCCAGAAACATCTGAACTTTAGCACCACAAAACAGAGAGGACATCTTTTTAAAGTAACTTCGCAATACAAGAACCTTGTCTTTATCAGAGACAAAGGTCACTATCAAGGTAGCACGAGACAAGATAATATCTTGAGAGTCCTCGAGAAATTTGGTTAGCTCAAGGTCAGTACGATCCTGGACCACATCAAATTCCCCAGGAGAATCAAGAGCAACCCCACGTCCCGTCAAGTAATACAATTTTGAAATAGAAATAGAATCAGCAGAAGCCAAATCTAAAATCTCCCTAAAATATTTTTGAAGCAAAATTTCTGGAGAGAGTAGATGGCAAACAGGAAAATTCAATAAACGAATATTTCTGGCACGAAGCATATTATCAAATAATTCCAATTTGTGGTGTATAATTAAACTATCTTTTACATTAGAGGAATGTACAGACTTAAAAGAGAGACATTGAGTTTCACAAGTGGAAATACGAGAAAGCATACTCCCCACCCGCCCTGCCACCTCACTAAGCTTAGTGGATGTCTCAGAAGAGAAATCACACAATTGCTTAACAGTGGGAACTAAAGAATTCTCAATACGATTAACAACTTTCCAGATGTCAGCCAAGGTAACCTGAGCCTCAGGTATTCCCTCAGCTGCACCTGACATAGCTGACCAAGAAACAGGTTTCAGCTTTCCCCCAAATCAGCTCGAGTACTCTGCTGAAAGTGTCCACCCACTGAGGTTGAAGGTGTTGGAGAGGAAAAACATGGCGGAGATGGAGGAGAACGATCCGGGGAACTTAGGGACCAGGCAGAGGAACGCAAAGTCAAAAGGTCAGGGCCCAGGGACACATCAGCAGCAGACAGTACCTTGACATGTTTGTCCATAGGACCCACCGTTACCTCAGCCAAAGTCTCAGGTACAATCTTTTTCTTCCGCTTACCCATCTGAGTACTGAATGTCCAGGACCCTCTTCGACGCTTCTCCTTCGGTTCTCCAAGGGGCTCCCAAGGGGCCTGACACGCCCCTTGTATCTAGCCCCTTAGATCGCTGCCCCGGACTCACGCCTCCGGCTGCGCTGGAAGAATGAAGCTGATAAAGAGGCCCCCTGATGACGTTGGGGCCGCTGGAGCAGGAGCCCGTTCTCTCTCGAATTGGGTGCTGTCTCAACTGGCTCTCCCAAACTGCTCTCCGCATTTCCTGGACTTTAAAGAGGCCCCCTGATGACGTTGGGGCCGCTGGAGCAGGAGCCCGTTCTCTCTCGAATCGGGTGCTGTCTCAACTGGCTCTCCCCACAGGTCTTTATTATAAACAGACTACATGCAGTCCTAGAATTAATATCCATGCTCCCATCTGGACTGCTCCAGTGCTCTCCTGTTGGTGTCTCTTTGGGCAGGGCAGTGTACAGTGCGGCTTTTTGCTCTTTTCCTACACTATGATATGGAAAATGTCTAGTTAAGCCTGACCTGGTTGGCTGCTCTTGTATTAGCTCAGACAACACTTTCTTCACTGTTTCCAGTGGATGCTCAGGACTAGCCCAGCCATTAAGCAAGACTAGGAGGTCACCTAAGAAGCAGCAAAGAACAGCTCTATTCAAAGCAAGACAATAGATCCTGATGACCTCACAAACGCAAAGCACCATCAGTGCGTTCTTTTACCTGCAGGAAGAACGGCCTCGCACATACTTTTAAATAGCCAACTTTGCTTTGTATGTATGTTGCCCAGTTGTTGTGGGAAAGGTAGTGTTGGGATAATTATGATTGGGGGGGGGGGGGCGATTGGCTGAAGGTTTGCCTAGGGCACCCAATATCCTTGCACCAGTGCTGCATGCGCCCATAACATTATTAATAAGGATTTGCGTAGCCAAAAGAAACCAACGTTTTTTGTTCATTTCCAGAGTTTCTGAATTTTTCCAGATTTTCTTTTTGTGTGTGGTTTTAGTAAATTGATTGTATGTGCATTAATTCATAGGCATATGCACATACAAATGATTTGTGCGCACTTGAAATTTTTAGGCACAACTAGTGAACTGAATGCAAGCCCTAATTATTAGTGCCTTTGGTCTGCAAGCACATTTCATTCTAGCTGAGAAATCTTCAGGGGCTACCACTCGAAAAAGTTAACTCAATCCAGCTTATTTTCTTTTGTTAAGGTAAGGAAAATATCTAAGGAGAGGTGCAGCGGGATGTTAGTAAGCCCCTGATGGAATGAAGTTTGTATGTTTACAGGAGCAAAAATATTTCCAGCATGTCAAACGCTGATGCTCACTGGCATAGATAATGTAGCTATATATATTTATCACAGAAGTAAAGGATACAGTGTAGAGTTTATGATTCTGTGTCTCTATTCCCAACCAATGTGTCTCTCTCTTGCGGAAGCTTCTTTTACCCCAGTCTCTTGGCTGGGGTCCTCTCCTCAGTGGTCCATCCTTTTAGTCTCTCTTCATGACCAATATGTTTTCCAACCAAAAGGAGATTTAAAAGTGGAGATTAGAAACAAATGCAGAAGAGATTAATTCTGGTTGGAGTGAGAACTCCAAAGAGCAAGGGAAGATTTAACTAGGATAAAAAAGGATAAAAGGTCATGGAATGAGATGGAGCAGCAGGCCTTGCTTTATCTTTAGGTCACATAGGCCCATGTCTAGAGGTGCTGCAGTAAAAGGGGTGCCGTCTTGGTCCCCGATAGCACTTTTCTCTACGTGTCATTTGGCCCTATCCTCTTAAGAGTAGAATAGCCACTGGCCCAAACTGCTTTTACTGGAAAGTGTTGTGAGATGGAGAACAGAACACCACCTGGTTTTTGTGGCAACTGGTGGGGAAGCCTCTTCTCCATGGCCAGAGCTTTGGGGTGCTGTGAAGGTAAATTCACCTTTGTGGTCATTAATTTCATTTTTCTGTATAGCCCATGCTCAACTCTGCTTATAGCTAATTCCATATCGTCCTGCTAGACCAGTCCAGACAAGTGGGTTGTGTTTCCCTACCAGCAGATTGGTGGAGACAAAGAACCAATGAAAAGCCCAGGTTTCAATGACATCACGCTCATGCCTCTATTCACCTCAGCCACTAGAGGTCTCTTCAGTATTTCTTTCTCTCCAGCAGATGGTGGATGGATTTTTCTCCCCTCTGAAGGAAAAATAAAATTGAAGATTGAGAGGAAAAGACTGATGAAATGCTTGTGAACAACAGTTTATGGGTTGATCTCTCACTAGAGCACAACGTGGGAGGCTCCACTAGACTGCAGTCTTTTTAGTAGCCATAGGAGGAGGGAAAATTGGTTTAGCTCCACACTCTCATCTTGGATAAAAGCCTGTTGAGCAGCCAGATAATTGGAAGAGTCTAGAAGGATGGAAGAATTCCACAGCCTCACACAACCTCAGCGCTTCCTGCTTTCTCTTGAAGATTGCAGAAGGCTCTCGGAGGAATCTGCCTGCCAGTCACCTGAAACGCATGTTGCTAAGCCAGAGAAACAGTTTTGGGGGAGCAGAGCTGAGCCCGGCACACATCCTCTGCCTGGGACTCTAAGAGGGTGAGTACCAAGGCCTGACCTCGTCACTGTCCTTATTGGGGGCTCCCGATTCTGTCTTCCTGGGACACAATTTGGGGTGGACCTCTGGTGACTGTGGTGTAGTGTGGGGTTTCCCACCATTTTCTGCACAGGTTAGTAGCATTTTTACCTATTATGCGCTTGGCAGTCGCACTGTCCTAGTACTTGTTCCACCGGAGCAGCTGCAATGCGCGCTCCTTCCCTAGCACCTATAATGCACATTGCAATAAAAGCACAGTTAATGCACGCCTTTGGACTGCCAAAGCTTTAGCGCGTGCGGTTGTGATACCAGCTTTAACTCTCTATCTTATTCAGGAAACATGTTTGACCAGTGGCAAGTGAGGTGCCTCATTTCTGGATTCTGGACTCTGCTCTTCTTGCATGGCAGCTTCTGAGTTGTCCCTGGAGGTCCTGTTTCCCCTTTCCCAGCAGGGGGATGCAGTTAGTTCGGTCTTACCTGCCTTAGGGCAGGAGGTGATGGATGGTGCTATGGGTAAGAATATTCAGCTGGCTGGAGGATCCGGCGACCATGCTGTGAGATGTTCATCATACTTTAGAGGGTCTGTGGTGGCTGTGCCCCTGGTGTTGGGGGGTCAGTTCCAAGAGGAGAGCTTCTGGACTCAGGATTGTCCTCCCTGGAATACTTTCTTTGCTGTTCTTTGCGCAATAAGCTCCCACAGTTTAGGATTATCTTCAGCTCCTCAGACTGATGGTGGTGACCACAGAGGTGGTGCCGCGAGCACATGCTCACATGCAACTGCCCCAGCGGTCCCTGCTGACTCTGTGGTCCCCAGGTTCTCAAGAGTTTGAGCACAGGCTCCCTCTCCTGTTGATGGTGAGGTCCAGCCTGTGGTGGTGACAGCAGCCTGGTTACCTCAGGAAAGGGTGTACACTGGATGATTTCTCCTGGATCCTCCTGGCGACGGATGCCAGTCTCTCAGGCTGGGGAGCCAATTTTCCAGACCATACGGCCTAGTGCCATTGGATCCACAGGGAAGCAGTGTGGTCCATCATCCACCTTGATGTGAAGGCCATCAGGTTGGTTGTTCTGCATTTCCAGCCTGGTTGAGGGCTGGGCGATTCTAGTGTTTTCAGACAATGCCATGGCAGTGGCTTATGTTAATCAGCAAGGTGGCACAAGGAGTGCTGGGGTAGCTCTGGAGATGGCTTTTCTGTTTGTCTAGGTGGAGAAGAACCTCCTAGCCTTGTTGGTTTGGCACATTGCCAGGGTGAACAATATGTTCTCTGGGAACAAGCAGGAAGTCTGTCCTCACATATGGGTGATGTCGGCACCGACTGAGCCCTCGTGGAAGCATCCGCCCAGCTTTCAAAGAAAACCTTTGGGAGATGTCACCATGCATGCGTAGTCCCCTTCCTGCCCAAGGGTGCCATCTTGCTCAATCTCCTTTTTTCCGCTGAACCCTTCAGATGTTTGTCTAACTTGTCCCCAGAAAAAGTTGATTTTTTTCTCAGAGTTTCATACTCATCTCCAGTATCGCATCGGTACTCTTTCTGCCTACCGATCTTGTTTCCTCGGCGTCTAATTCAGTCTTTTGAAGTTTTTGTTCCTTTCTTTTCCTGGCATCTTCGCACCTTTTTTTCTCCCACTGGCAGCCCAGAGAGTCTTCGACCTCGCAGGTGTACTTTTTTCTCCCATGGCTACCAGTGGCTTTAAGAAGTGTGTTCGGTGCTCCAAAATTATGTCTTTGACCAACACTTATAACTGCTGTCTCCACTGCCTCAGGCTAGATCACAACCTGGCAGCCTGCGGTCTCTGCAGGAGGATGTCCAGTAAGGCCCTCAAGAGCTGCCAGGAGCAGCACAATAAGTTTTTCCCCGAGTTCCCAGTGCCTCCAAAGGCCAGGGCCTCATCTGAGGCCCCGACATCTCTGGTGAAGCCTTCTGAACCCGAGCCTCATCGTGGGTCCTTAGAAAGGGGGTCTCCCTAGAGGGAATCCAGGAAGAAGAAGAAACCCTCAAAGTGGCATCCTTGGACCATTCTGACTGGCCGGGTGCTCACCGAGCCCTGTCCCTCAGTCTGAGATGTTCGTCTGAGGCATCGGAGAAGGTGCGGCCTGCAAAGATCCCCCGGAAAGCTCCGACTGTGGACTGGCCTTGGTCCCCAGACACTATCCTCATTGAGGATTCCCCTTTGGGGGAGCTGGCGTTGGGCCCGAGTCCCTCTGTGCCTGTGCCAAAGGCTGCAGAGCCTTCTGGTCTGGAGTCCAGAATGGCAGCCCTGGAGCGCAGTTTGTCTGCCTTTATGGACCAGCAGCAGGCGCTGTTGTCTGGCATGACCAGGTCATCCGCCCTGACCACCAGGCCCTTGTCATCCAAGACATCCCCTCAGGCTGAGCTGATCCTCGGAGGATGTCGCAATCTGAATCCTGCTCGATGGGACCACGGTCATTCCCGGCAACTTTGCCCGGCACCGGCCACAGGGCATCGGAGGCCCCAAAGCCTGTGGAGCAGCCCTCTTACGAGTCTCGATGGACTACTCTGAGTGGGAGATGGAGGATGAGGAGTCCCTCGATACCCATCGCCACCGCGACGTCCCATCTGACTCTCCCATCTTGGAGCCTCGATGACAGTCCCTGCCCGAGGATATGGGCTTCCTTGATTTTGTCAAGGACATGTCTAAGGCCCTGGCATTCCCGACCGAGTCGGAGGAGGACCCTCGGGTGGATGAGTTGGAAATCCTCCAATACGAGGCCCTTCTGCGGGAATCACTCACGGTGCCCATCACTCCCATCCTGGAACGGCTGATGCTCCGAATCTGGGAGACACCAGCTTTGGTGCCAGTGGTGAGCAAATGGCTCGACTTGATGTATCGAGTCTGCCGGAACCTGGCTTCCAAAAGTCACAGCTGCCGCATAACTCCATGGTGGTGGAGTCGGCCATACATCGGCTGAAAAGCCAGAAGACGCACTCCTCGGTGCCACCTGGCAAGGAGGCCCACACCCTGGACACCCTCGGCAGAAAGTGCTACCGGGGCTCAATGCTCATCGGCCACATCCAGGCCTACCAGCTGCACGTGAGCATTTACCTGAGAGACCAGGTGAAGGAACTCTCCGGGTTCTCAACTGGTTTCTCCAACGAACCTTTGCAGCAGTTCATGAACCTGGCCAAAGCAGTCCGTGAATGCTCCAAATTCATGTCTCGAGCGGCCTATGATGGGTTTGAATCAGCAGCTCGAGTAGCGGCGGCTGGCATTGGTGCATGCTGCCAAGCTTGGCTACAGTCATCTGACCTCGAGCAGTGGGTTCAGGACATATTGGTCGATGTCCCCTGCCAAGGATAGAACCTCTTTGGCAAACCCATGACCGACAAGGCTGCCGAGCTGGAGGCCAAGTTCATGACGAGGACCAGGCTCTCCAAAAAGACCGCTGCCCCTCCCCAATGGAAGGGCTTGGGTAAAAAGTCATTTTACCCGAGGAAGGGAGTTGCTTACAGAAACTACCCACCCTATCAGGCCTCCCCAGCTCGCCAACAGAGTCAGTAGGCCAAGGGACATGGTCATGGCCCAAGTAAGTAGGCTCCAAAACCCCAGGCACCAGATCTGGCCCAGCCAGGGGGGAGTTTTTGACTCCTTGAGCTTAGCCTCTCGACCCCAAGGAGATCAGCAGCCCACAGGGGGACATCTGGCCCTCTATGCCCAGAGGGTGGGGACCATAACCACGGATTCCTGGGCACTAAGGGTAATCAGGGAGGGTTACCTTCTCCACCTGACTCAGACACCTCCTCCTTATTTCCTGGGAGAGCCCCTGAGATCTCCCCTCCACCGGGAACCTTCTTATGAAGGAGTTGGCAGGTCTTCTCAAGGACAAAGTGGTGGAACCGGTGCCCCACAACCTCCAGGGCATGGGGTTCTATTCCAGGTAATTCCTCGTGCCAAAAAGGACAGGGGGTCTAAGACACATCCTAGATCTGCGCAACCTCAACATATTCCTAATGAGGAAGAAGTTCAAGATGCTCTCCCTTGGAACATTGCTGCCATACCTCCAGCAGGGAGACTGGCTGTGCTCCTTAGATCTCAAGGATGCTTATACCCACATCTTCATCCACCCCAACCACAAGCAGTACCTGCGGTTTGTAGTGGGGGGCAGGCGCTTTCATTATAGGGTGCTCCCCTTCAGCCTAGCCTCTGCCCCAAGAGTTTTTACAAAATGCCTGGCATTTGTGGCCGCCGTCCTCCGGCTTCAGGGGGACTTCGTATTTCCCTACCTAGACGACTGGCTCATAAAGAGAGGCATGGCCTTAGAGGTGCAGCAGGCCACCGCACGCACCATCCAGGTTCTGCAACACTTGGGCTTTGTCATAAACTACCCCAAGTCTCAACTCCTCCTGACGCAGTGTCTGGAGTTTATTGGGGCAAGGATCAACACTCTCCAATCAAAGGCCTTCTTTCCCAAGGACCGAGCCGATTGTCTCCGATCTCTAGCTTGGGACGTACAGCACCATCCCTCTATGCCCACTTGGTTCCTTCTGCGCCTCATCAGGCTCATGGCCTCCACGGTCCACGTCACCCCAGACGCTCGCCTCCATATGAGGACGGTGCAGTGGTGTCTCCAGGACCAGTGGTCTCAGGCCACAGACCGCCTCAGACAGAGTTTCGGTGACCCGCCAGTTGGCAGACTCCCTGGTCTGGTGACAGTTGCCCCAGCATCTCAAAGCGGGCATGCCTTTTCAGGCCCTGAGCCACTGGAGGGTCCTCACCACAGATGCCTTCCTGCTCACCTGGGGAGCCCAGTGCGGGGAACTCTGCACTCAGGGCAACTGGTCGCCAGACAAGATCACCCAGCGGATCAACCTCCTGGAGCTCCAAGCCATAGACCTTGCCCTGCGGGTCTTCTGTCACCACCTGCGTCACCAGCCTGTGCTGGTCCGGACGGACAACCAAGTGGGGATGTTCTACATGAACAAACAGGGGGACACGGGGTCTTGTGCTCTTTGTCAAGAGGCACTGGTCCTCTGCTTGTACGCAATCCAACAGGGTATCCTCCTACAGGCAGTGTACCTGTCGGTCTTGGACTACCTGCTAGCCGACAGACTCAGCAGAGTTCTCCAGCTGCATGAGTAGCAGTTGGACCCCAGGGTAGCCAGCCAGCTCTTCCTGCTCTGGGGGGAACCCATGATGGACTTGTTCGCCAGTCTGGACAACTTTCATTTGCCCTGTTTCTGCTCTCGGCAGGCCCACCCCTCCAGGGTGGCAGCGGACATGTTCCTGGTCTCATGGTCGGAAGGCCTCATGTATGCCTTCCCTCCAACGCTGCTGATCGCCAAGACCTTGTTCAGGACCCTCTGTGACAAGGCCTCGCTCATCCTGATAGCTCCTAGGTGGCCCAGGCAACCGTTGTTCCCTCTGCTTCTGCAGCATTGCCACGGGACTCCTTTCTTAGGAGGGGGAGGGGGCTCTCTCCTGCACCTCAACCTGGGGTCCCTCTCGCTGACAGCGTGGCTGCTGAGAGGGTGACTCTGGCCCCTCTCAACCTTCTGGTTGAGGTGGAGGATATTCTGCTGGCCTCTCGGAAGGCCTCTACTAGGAAATCTTATGCCCTCAAATGGCGCAGGTTCTCTGCTTGGTGTGCTCAACACGGGGCTGATGCTTTCTCCTGCCCGGTGACTCTAGTGTTACAGTACCTTCTCTACCTCTCTCAGTCCGGGCTCAAGTCTAACTTCGTCTGAGTGCACCTGAATGCCCTGGCGGCGCACCACCATCTGGTGTATGGTAAGCCACTCTCAGGCCAACTGTTAGTGACCCGTTTCCTCCGGAGCCTGCTTTTATCGAAACCCCCGGTTTGCCCTCCAGCAACCGAATGTGACCTCAACATTGTGTTGGGGCAGCTCACTCACCCACCATTCGAGCCTCTGGCTACCTGCCACCTTCGCTGCCTCTCCTGGAAGGTGGCTTTCCTGGTCACATTCACCTCCGCTCGCAGAATTAGCGAGCTCCAAGCCCTGTTCATGGAGTCGCCATATGCCAGGTTCTACAAGAACAGAGTGGTGCTTCGCATGCACTTCAAATTCCTGCTGAAGATTATTTATTTATTTCGACAGTTTTGTATACCACCTTATCCTTCAATCAAAGTGGTCACAACACAATTGGGGGATACATTTAATACGAGGGGATATGAGACACATACACTAATACTTACAGGGAACATGGGCAATGGAGGGTTAAGTGGCTTGCCCAAGACCACAAGGAGCACCTGTGGGACTAGAAATCCCAGTCCTTATGGCCCAAGGTTTTCTGTCCTCTAGTGGGATTTGAACCCCCGACCTTCTGGCCTGAGGTAACTTGCCCCAACCACTAGGCCACTCCTCCCAGGTAATATCGCCCTTCCATCTTAATCAGGAAGTGGTGCTTCCTACCTTCTTTCCAAGACCTCATTCCAGTTGGGCGGAGATGGTCCTTCATACCTTGGAGTGTAAGAGGGCTTTTATATACTATGCACTTAGGGCCACCGCAGAGCTTCTCATCTTTTCATCTTCTATGATCCCGGCAGGCTGGGGGAGGCGGTGACCAAGCGTACCCTGTCCACATGGGTGGCGGATTGTATCGCCCTTGCTTATGAGCAGGCGGGGCTCTGCTGGAAGGCCAGGTCATGGCGCACCAGGTCCGGGCCATTTCGGCTTCGGTGGCAAACTTGCGTTCTGTCCCGATGGTGGACATCTGCCGGGCTGCCACCTGGTCTTCAGTCCACACCTTCGCAGCTAATTACTACCTGGAGAGTCCCAATGGGACAGTGCCTTCGGCCAGGCTGTGCTCCATAACCTTTTCGGGATCTAAGAAACTCCCACCCTTCGACCCTTCTGTGTTCAGGCTACCAGAGTGCTGGTTTAATCGGACATAGGGATCCTGCTGTGGTCTGTGGACACGGACTCATTTGCTGCTGCTCGCTGCTCCCCATGAAGGAGCCCCTATTTTTGCTATGGGCTTTTGGTAGCCTGCAGCTGGGGAGTCCCATATGTGAGAACTGACTTCCTGCTTGTTCCCGGAGAAAGCGTAGTTACTCACCTGTAACAAGTGTTCTCTGGGGACAGCAGGATTCAGTCCTCACAGCCCTCCCTCCTCCCCTTGGAGTTGTTCCTATATCATATTTTATTTTTTGCCATCCTTTAGCTATGTCATCTGACTGAGCAAGATGGCACCCTTGGGCGGAAAGGGGACCACGTATGCATGGTGGCATCTCCAAAAGGCTTACTTTGAAAGCTGGGGGGATGCTTCCGCTAGGGCTCAGTCGGTGCCGATATCACCCATATATGTGGACTGATTCCTGCTGTCCCCGGAGAACACCTGTTACAGGTGAGTAACTACTCTTTCTTTACTATTGATTACTCATAGTTGCCCACGATTGAGGTTGTGTGAGACTTGTTGTGTTTCTCCCATATGCTTTGGGACAAATACTGAAGGGGACCTCTGGTGGCTGGGCAGATAGAAGCTTTGAATTGATGACATTGAAACCTGGGCTTTTCATTGGTGATTTGTCTCCACCAATCTGCTGGTAAGGGAACACAACCATTTGGACTGGTCTAGTAGGACTCAAGGAAAGGACATTTACTGGTAAGTAAAATGTCACCTTTTGTTATTGACTGTAAATAATCTTTTGCTGAGGAAAAGGAATCTGCAAAATATAGTTATTTTAACATTGAAATGAGCATTTCCTCAATATATGCACCATGAGGTTGATCTATTATAGTTCTCAGAGATCTTTTGAGTGGTCACATGGATTTTGAAGCATAAGGTACTGTAAGCAGAGCCATAAATACAGAATTAACTCTTTGAAATCCACCTTTTTTCAGCTCCCTCCATTGCTTTTTTTTTTTTTTAACCAGCAGTTTCCTCAAGGAATGTGCATTTTGGGGCATTTTATAACAGCATGCACTGTTTCATCTGAAGGCACATTTTAGAAAGGATATTCAGGTCAAAATATGGCTGAAAAGGGTGGTGACATACAAGTTTGGGAACAGTTTTGAAAACGTAGACATTTCTGCGATGGCCGTCCCTGCAACAGTATCCTAGACTATAGATGTGTCCCAGCCTGCCCTTCTGTAAATGGAGATGTCTTGCAGCTTGGCAACAAAACTGGTATCCCCAATGCCTATGACTTTTCTTTATCATTGTGAGCAGTGCTGGGGATAGTAGAGTACCATCTCCTCTACATTTTCTGAATGAATGCTTTTCTGGCAAAACGAGCAGTTTTTGAATGCCTACTTGGATGGGGGCAGAGATGTGCCTGGTGTTTCTGGAATAAGGCATGCATGCCTAATGCCGTCAGAATGCCCCTGTCATGCCCCCTCCATGCTTATGTGCAAGATAGATGGTCCCAGCATAGGGTCGTCTCCAGAGCCTTTTTGTAAAATGCATCCAGGGTTGTCTTCATGATTTTGATGCCTGCATGCCCATTTTCAGATGCCCAAATCACTAATAGGGCTTCAAAAAAAGCCATCTTGGTGTGTACTAAATAGCATGTACTGTTATGGCATGAGGTGACACAAAAGAGGGGTTTTGTCTACACCCTCTTAATTTTCTCCCTTTGTATTTCAAATTGGAGCAGAATCTGGGCTGGGTTCTGATGCCATGAACTTTCATTCACAGTTACCTGGGATCTTTCCCCTACTTTGACTGCCTTTATAAAGAGATTCACCTCGGGTGGTATCATAAGCAGTGGAATGGGGTGGGCCACAGGGGCTACAGCACCACCAATATTTTACCCAACACGGCATCAGCAGCTAGAGAACTTGGGAACACAACTGGAGATTAACCTTTTGTTCCTTCCAAAGAAAAAGATGTTCTGTTGCCTCTAGGTGGTGTAGAACAGGTATCCTTATATTCATCTTCTACCCCACACCACACCTACTCTGTTCATTGCAGCAATGGTCTGGGTGCCTTCTGGAGACATATACTCATAGGCCCTGAATCTGTTCTTTGGGTGCCACCTTAAGCAATGGCCACAACTCCCTCTCCCACTGAGGACTGTGAGCGCTGACTCTGCAGCAATTCCAGCCGCAACCAAAACGGGGAGTGGAAGATTCAACAGATCAAACCAGACCCTTCCAGATGGTAGTACCTAGCACTTGCCACTTGAGCACTAAGCCAGTCCACATTAATTCTAGTGCATATTGCAGTGTAAGGTCCAGACTAAAGAACATATTCTTTGTGAACAACAGAAGAAGCAGCAAACCTTGGCATTAGAGCAAGTCACCATCAAATCCATTTCAGTGTGATGTCCCCCAACGGAGTCCCATGTGGGAACGCTTCTCACCTTATAAACAGAAGCTTTTGGAAGAACTTCATCATGCATACACACCTGCCTTCCCACCTGCCATGGTGCAATCTTCTCTTCAGTTCACTTTTTCCGCAGAGCCCGATGGGCATGTTCCAGTGCAGTCAAAAAAAACTATTTTTTTGCCTTTCAGAGTGCTTTATTTCTTGCGTTTTTTTTTTCACTGCTTTTAGTTTATTTTATTTTTATTTATTTTAATTTCTTATATACTGCACTCTTTGACATCAGCGCGGTTCACAGAGAACATAACAAAACCAGAACAACAGGCTGTTCGGTATTACATATAACAGGAGTATCAACTTGGAGCAACATGGGAGAACTATTTATATGGAATATGCAATCTGTTAACTAGATAACATACTCAAACTATGTACATGACTTAGCATGGGTGTTGGGGGCGAGAAAGAAAAGAAAAAAGAAAAAGTGGTTGGATATGTAGTGGGACTATTATGTTAACTTCATATGGGGTAGTATTTGGTGAATAGGATGAATTTAAGGGCCTTTCTGTACTGGGCTAAGTCGGTTATGGTACGGATGTCAGAAGGGAGGGAGTTCCAGCATTTTGGTGCGCAAAACAAGAAAGCTCTGTTCGCTGTTGATAGATTGCATGTTGTTATGGCCTTTGGTAATGCTAAGGAGTTTAGTGCTGCCTGTCTTCTAATTCTGTTTGGTGGTACAGATTGGATGAGCTCAGAAAGTGAGTTGGAAGATATACCCTTGATGGCCTTGAATGTAAGAATCAGGGTTTTGAACATCAGCCTTCCGTGTATGGGGAGCCAATGGAGCTGTTTGAGGATAGGTGTGATATGTTCACTCTTGGATGCTCCTTGAAGAATCCTTGCAGCAGTATCCTCTGGGTCAAGTAGGGAACGTAGGTGCTTGAGTGTGCGTATCTTGAAGTACACAGCTTTTACGATATTATTTATGTGTGGTATCATGTTGAGCCGATGGTCAAGTGTTACTCCGAGGTATTTTATTGCTTCCTTGGTGTATAGTTCAGCTCCCTTGACGTTTATATGTGATGGTGGGGTGAAGTTGGGGTCTCTGGAGATAAAGAGAACCTCAGTTTTCTTATGCTGAATGCGGAGGTTATGTGACAGGAGCCATTCAGAGACTGCATTGAAGATACGCACACTTGTTGCCTTTTTTCTCTCTCTTGTTTTGCCCGGCAGCTCATTCCTTTTTTCCCAGTTGTTTAGCCCCATTCACCAGCAGAGTCCTTTGACCTTGTAGAGGCCGTTTTCTCAACATTGTCAAAGCCGGCCAGTGGTTTTAAAAAGTGCACTTGCTGTGCATGTAGCTTTTCTCTGATGGACCATCACAACTGGTACATTCAGTGCCTCGGCGCGAGTCCCTCTTCGGATCATCAGACTCGGTGTCCTCAGCATTGACATTGACGTTGGCATCGACACCTTTGAGGAGCACCGCTGAGGCTTCAGCTTCACATGGTGCCCGTGCAATCTCGGAGCCAAGGGGCTGTGGTAGTATGGATTGGATGCTCTCCATCTCTACTTTGCAGCTGTGGAAAGACTCATCGTCTGCCTCATCAGTGTCGAAGGGGGTGGCTGGAGACTGTGCCAAGCATGGGCATCGGCACCAGAGCCCCTCTTGGTGTGATGCCAAGGGTAAAATCTGGGAGTGACCTGCAAAGGTGCCCCAGCAGGAGGAATCTATTCCCAAAGCCCCAGACGGCCCCCGGCAATCTTCCGATGACCTATCCATTGCAGAGTCCCTGGAGTGGGTGCTGGAGTTGGAGTCTGTGGCTGAGGTCTTCTCACCAACCCTTGGAGACCATGGTGCTTACTGAGTACCTTCAGGCTCTTGAGATACGCATGTAGGCTCTCTTGACTGCACGAGTCCTGGTGGCTGCGATGCTCCTGAGGATATCTCCCGCAATGGTGCAGCCTATCCTTGAGGCTTACGTCCTTCCGCCTGAGCCAGGGACATCAAGTTGGTGGTTGGAGTCCACTCTGTGCCCCGCCCCAATTTCCCTCTTGTCTCTGGTTCTGATGCCCCTGATCCCCAATGCTCGGGGGAGGACCGCCATTAGCCCCGCAAGCAGGCGTTGCCACTGAAGGAGCAGAGCCGGCACCAACAGGAGGCCAGAGGGTACTTCAACTTCCTCTCTGAATTGGAGTCTGATGACAGAGACAGAGGAGGAATCCCTGGTCACTGAGAGGGAGTCCACTGACATCCCTTCAGAGCTGTCCCTGCCATACGAGCGGCGGAAGTCACCCCTGGAAGATATGTTCTTCCAGGTCTTCATCCGGGACATGGCTAAGATGATTCCCTTCTCTCTGGAAGCAGAGGATGAGCTGAGGGTGGAGGAGCTGGAGATCCTCCAGTATCTCTTGGCTCCAAGGGAAGCCATCACAGTGCCCATGCACCAGATTCTTCAAGGGCTCGTGCTCCACATGTGGGAGAACCCATTGTCTGTACTGGCCATCAGCCACTGACTGGACTCAATGAACCAGGTGCAGAAGGATCCTGGGTTCAAGAAGCCACAACAGCTGCACCACTCACTGGTGGTAGAGTCCATAATGAGGCAAGTCTGGAGTTCTAGGACCCACTCATGGGTGCCTCCCAGTAGGGAGCAGCAGACCCTCGATGGGTTTAAAAGGTGCTGTTTTCAAGGCTCCATGCTCGTCACCTGGGTCCTCTCCTATCAGCTTTATATAGGGATGTTCATGAAGGACATCATTGAGGACCTGAACGAGCTTGGGCCCTTCATCCCCTTAGAGCGCTTGGAGAACTTCCGAACCCTGGTTGCCCTAGTTGGAAAGAACTTGTCCAGGTACATGGTCCATGTCACATACAACGCATTTGAGTTGGTGGGCAGTGTGGCGGCTGTGGGCATCGGTGCATGCCAACTAGCCTGGCTCCAGTCCTCCGACCTGGAGCAGTGGATCCAGGACAAGCTGGCGGATGTGCTATGCATCAGTGAAAACCTCTTTGGCAAGCCCATGCAGGAGAGGGCAGATGAAATTGAGACTGAGCAGGTGACCATCTCTCACCTCTCGCACAAGACAGCAGATCCTGCCAAGAAGCATCAAAGCCAAAGTGATGGTACTGTCAGAGCCCACAGGTAACTCAGCCCAAGGCACAAGCCCAGCAGCTATCGTGGCAGGCTAAACTTCAGAAGTCCCCACCGACACTCCATCCACAGCCGGGGGTGGGTTTTTGATGCCTTCCTCAGGAGCATAGCCAGTCACCTGATCGCTGAGGGGGTTCCCTCTCTGGTGCGTGGTCAGCTCATCCACTTCACATACTGATGGCCCCTCATCACCACAGACACCTAGGTGCTACAGATTGTGTTGGACAGGTACCTATTGCAATTTGTCAGCCCGCACCACCGTTCTTCCCAGGGGAGTACCTTCTAGACCTGGATCAGCACTGTTTCCTTCAAGCGGAGGTTGCCACCCTGTTGGCCAACCTAGCTGTCAAGCCTTTGGCTCAGATGGAGCAGAGGTTCTATTCCCACTACTTCCTTGTCCCCAAAAAGATGGGGGCTTCCAGCCCATCTTTGACCTCCGAGACCTGAACCGCTTTCTGGTCTTGGAAAAGTTCAAGATGATCTCCCTGGGAGCCATGCTCTGGTATCTCATTCAGGGCGCTTGTCTATGCTCCTTAGATCTGAAGGATGTGTATATATACATCCCAAACCACCCCTTGCACAGAAAATACTTGCATTTCATGCTGGGGGCCAGCACTTTCAATACAGTGTTCTGCCCTTCGATCTGGCTTCTGCTCCCAGGGTCTTCATAAAGTGCCTAGCATACCTCTGGACCTTGGGTTCTTCATCTTTCCCTACTTAGATGACTGTCTGATAAAGGCCTCCGTGCTAGAGAGTGTGGGACACTCTGTACGCCTGATGATACAGGTGCTCGAGCAACTCGGGTTTGTGGTCAGCTACCCGAAGTTGCATCTGCAGTCATCTCAATGGCTGGAGTACATCAGGGCCCTCTTGGACACCACACGAACCTGAGCCTTTTTTCCAGAAGACCTCATGCAATGGCTCCTGGAGGTGGTCTCTATCATCCACCAATTTTCTCAATGAATAGTGGCATACCCCAGGGATCTGTTCTGGGCCTGCTGCTTTTTAACATATTCATAAATGACCTGGAAATGGGAATAACGAGTGAGGTGATCAGATTTACAAATGGCACAAAATTATTCAAAGTTGTTTAAAACCCAAGAGGATTGTGAAAAATTGCAAGAGGACCTTGATAAATTGGAAGACTGGACATTCAAATGCCAGATGAAAGTTAATGTGGACAAGTGCAAAGTTATGCACCTAGGTAAGAACAACCCAAGCTATGGATGCAAGGTTCCACATTAGGAACCACCACCCAGGAAAAAGATTTAGGTGTCATCATGGATAATATGTTGAAATCCTCTGCCCAGTGTGCAGTGGCGGCCAAGAAAGCAAATAGAATGCTAGGAATCATAAGGAAAGGAATGGAGAATAAAACCAAGGATATTATAATGCCTCTGTATCGTTTCAATGTGCAACCGCACCTTGAATATTGTGTCCAAGTCTGGTCGCCATATCTTAAAAAGCATATAGTAGAATTAGAAAAAGTACAGAGAGGAGCCATCAAAATGGTAAAGGCAGATGGAAGGATACCCTTTGAGGAAAGGCTTAAAAGGTTGGGGCTTTTCAACTTGGAAAAAAGACGGCTGAGGGGAGATATGATAGAGGTCTATAAATTAATGAATGGAGTGGAACGGGTAAACGTAGATCAGTTGTTTATGCCATCAAAAAGTAGAACGACACAGGGACACGCAATGAAGCTATAATGTAACCCATTTAAGACTAATAAGAGAAAATATTTTTTTCACTTAACGTGTAATCAAACTCTGGAATTTGTTACTGAAGGATGTTGTAAAAGCTATTAGTGTAGCGCAGTATAAAAAAAGGTTTGGAGAAGTTTCTGGAGGAAAGGTCCATAAACTATTATTAAAGAGGACCTGGGAAATCCATTGTTTTCCCTGGGAGATATGCATTGTGGAACCTGTGTGCCTTTTGGGAACCTGCCATGTACTTGTGACCTGGATTGGTCACTGTTGGAAACAGGATAGTGGACTTGATGGACCTTGGTCTTACCCACTTCTTATGTTTCCTTTGTCTGGCGCAAGCAGCACACTATGGCATGGGCAATACTGTACATGTTGGGCCACGTGGCCTCTACAGTGCATGTGACCCCATTGGCCGGCTCAGGATGTGCCAAATGCAGTGGATGCTGCACACCCAGTGTAAGCAAGCCATAGGTTGCCTCAGGGATCATGTAGCCGTCTTGACACCCCTCGTCAAATCCCTTGAGTGGTGACTGCAGCCCCGGTACCTGCTAAGAAATCTCCCTTTCCAGCTGGCGCTGTCTCACAGGACACTTACCATCGACACGTCCAACTGGGATGGCCTGCAGATGCAAGGCCTCTGGTCGGAACAGGAGAACCTTCACCAGATCAACTTTCTGGAACTCTGGGTGATTGCCAGTACCCTCAGGGCCTTCCAGGTGCACTTGGCCAACATGGTAGTCCTCATCCAGACAACCAGGTGGTCATGTTCTACATCAGCAACCACAGGGACATGGGTTCATACCTCCTGTGCTGGGGGGCGTTACGCCTCTGGAGTTCAGTGGCCCATGGCATGGAACTATGGGCAACCTAGCTGCCCAGGGAGCGCAACACTATCTCGGACAATCTCAGTCGGGTCCTCCAGCCCCACGAGTGGACCACATCTTCCAGGAGTGGGGGGACACTGTCGGTGGACCTCTTTGCCTCCAAACACAGTGCTTAGGTGGATCACTTTTGCTCCTGGGTGCCACGAGGGGCAGGCTGGCATCAGACACCTTCCTCAACTGAAGTGTGGGCTTGCTCTATGCTTACCCCCTGATTCCGCTAGTGGTAAAGATGATTCTCAAGCTCCAGGCGGACAGGGGGACCATGATTCTCATTGTCCAGTTCTGGCCTGGACAGCCATGGTTCTCCCTGCTGCTTCAGCTCTCCAACCAGCAGTCTCTCCGGTTGGGTTGTGACTCAAGCCTCATTTCTCAGGAAGACAGGACCCTCTTGCACCCCAGTGTCTGGTCCCTGGCCCTCATGGCATGGATGCTGAGCGGGTAGTCCTATCTAAGCTCATCTTGCCTGGGGAGGTGATGGATATCTTCCTAGCCTCCCATAAGGACTCCAACTGCAATGCCTATGCTTTCAAGTAGTGCCAGTTCTCCCTCTGGTGTGCAGACAAGGAGCTGGACCCTTTTTCCTGTCCAGTCCAGTGTTTGCTGGAGTACTTCCTGCATATCTTCGATTCAGGCCTCAAGTCCAGCTCTGTGCAAGTGCACCTGAGTGTGATTGGGGCCTACCACCAAGGCTTGGAGGGAAAGCCCATCTCCACTTAGCTGCTGGTGGCCCACTTCATGTAGGGCTTGCTCCTGTCAAGACCTCCGATTAAACCTCCATTGGTCACATGGGATCTCAATGTGGTCTTGGGACAGTTCTCAGCGCCCTTTGAGCCATTCACTACCTGTCCATTGAAATTTCTGACATGGAAGGTCATGTTTCTGGTGGTGCTAACCTCAGCTTATCGAGTCAGTGAGCTTCAGGCTCTGGTGGCCTACCCACAGTACATGAGGTTCCACCACAACTGAGTATGCTGCGCACCCACCCACACTTCTTGCCTAAGGTGGTCTCGGCTTTTCACCTCAGCCAATCAGTGGTTCTGCCCACTTTCTTTTCTCATGCCAACAGGATGGAAGGCCAGCTGCACACATTGGATTGCAAGTGGGCGTTGGCCTTCTGTCTTGAGTAGACTAGCCCGCACCATAGTTCTATGCAGCTGTTCATCTCCTATGATCCCAACAGGCTGGGTGTAGTGGTCTCCAAATGCACGCTGTTCATTTGGGTGGTGGATTGCATATCCTTTGCCTATGCTCAGGCAGGACTGAGTCTTGAGTGTCATGTCATGGCCCACAATGCAGCGATTCTCAACCTGTGGGTCGCAACCCTCACGGGGGTCGCCACAGGATTTAGCAGGGGTTGCCTCACTCCAGTTAAAAATAAAAAAATTGCACAAGTTGCTGCTGCTGCCGAGTCTGCTTCTCGGCCGCTGCAAACTCACCACTTCCCTTCTTCTGCAGCTGCGGCTCCCTGCCTCTTAGGGAACCGCGGCTGTGCGTGTGAAAATGTTGCAGAGCCTTCCCCACCTCTCGACGGGCTCCATGCAGCATTGTCCCGCCTTCAAAGGAAGCGGTAAACAACTTCCTTTGGAGGCGGGACCATGCTGCATGGAGCCCGTCGAGAGACAGGAAGGCTCCTCAATAGTTTTACTGGCACAGCCGTGGTTCTCTAAGAGACGGGGAACCGCGGCTGCAGAAGAACAGGGCAGTAGCAGGAAGACATAGGGAGAGGGGAGGAGAGGGCAGGGAACCTGCAACGGGGCTGACATGGAGGGATGAATGGAGGGAGGGAGGGAGGGCTGACATGGACAAAGGGGAGAGACGGGGACATACTGGACAGAGGGGAGAGACAGTGCAGGTTAGGTTTATAATGGGCTGATGGGGGGGCTAGCACTGGTAATGGGCAGATCAGGGGGGCTAGGATTGGTAATAGGTTGATTAGGGAAGGCTAGGACTGGGAATGGACTGATCAATGGAGGGTTGGGACTGGTAATGGGCTGATAGGGGGTAGGACTGTTAATGGACTGATAGGGGGCTAGCATTGGAAATGAGCTGTTTGGGGAGGTTAGGACTGGAAATGGACTGATTGGGGGGGGGATTAGTAATGGGCTGATTAGAGGAGCCTAGCACTGGTAATGGGGTTGATGGGGGACTAGCACTGGAAGTGAGCTGATTGGGGAGGGGGGGGGGCTTCAACTGGAAATGGGCTGATGGGGGGGGGGGGGTAGAACTGGTAATGGACTAATTAGTGGAGCCTAGCACTGGTAATGGGTTTGAGGGGAGACTAACACTGGAAGTGAGCTGATTGGGGGGCTTCAACTGGAAATGGGCTGATGGTGGGGAGGGGAGGATAGAGCTGCTGGCCTTGGAAGAAAACTGGGGGCTAGGGCTACAAATGGGCCGATGTGAGGGGATGGGAGAATGGGAGGGGATGGGGGAATGGGACTGGAAGGGAGTGGATGCTGAGAGCGGCTTCCATGGTATTTGGACTAGAAGGGGACTGGAAATAGGCTGATGGAAAGAAGTGAAGAAAACAAAAGAAGAGATAAGAAATGGCAGATGGACCATAGACCACAGAAAGAGAACTAAGAGAAGACAGGAAAGCAGAAGCCTCAGATCGGGACCAGCATGATCAGAGACTAAATTGGTCAGACAACAAAGGTAGAAAAAATAATTTTATTTCATATTAGTGATTTGACTACAAAATCATCATAATTTTGAAATCAAATATTGTTACTTGTGATTAATTATTGTGGTTTAAATAAGTAAATTTTATAAATAAAAACATATTGCAAAGGCCTATTATATATTAATAATTCAACAAATGATTACAGCGACAATGCGTTAACGGTAAAGGAAGAGAGACGCATTTGATTTTATGATTGGTGATCATCACAGGTTGACCAATGCTAAAAGGGGTCGCGGTACAGAAAAGGTTGAGAACCACTGCCACAATGTCCAGGCCATGTCTACATCCATGGCCAATCTGCACTGTTTCCACAGAGGAGATTTGCAGGGCTACAACGTGGCCCTTTATCCACACCTTCACAGCCCACTACTGCCTGGATAGGGATTCCTGGCGTGAAAGTAACTTCAGCCAAGCTGTACTCTGGCATCTTTTTGAGACTTGGGTTCAACTCCTCCCTACCATCCCGTCTCTGTTCAGGCTACCGTAAGAGTTGTCCTGATATTGTTGCCTGCCGTGAATGTAGAATCAGTTGAGTCTCGAAGGTGGGGGGTGGGGGGGGGCTATATCTGCTGTTTCTCTTGATTCTTGTTTCCCCTGTTGAGCTAGCATTTTGAGTTTGGTAGCCTGTAGCTTGGGAGTCCCATACATGAGGACTTATTTCCTGCTTGTTCACGGAGAAAGTATAGTTACTCACTTGTAACAGGTGTTCTCCATGAACAGCAGGAATAAGTCTTTGCATCTCTCCCATCTCCCCATGAAGTTGTGTTGGCTACTAGCTTTTTTTTATCTTGCTGAGGGGAAGATGCGCCATGGCAGGTGTGCATGCATGATGGAGGCTCCTAAAAGATTCTGATTGGAAGCAGGGAAGCATTCCAGCATGGGATGTCACCCATACGAGGACTTATTCCTGCTGTTCATGGAGAACACCTGCTACAGGTGAGTAACTACTCTTTCTTGTTTTGTGATCTCGATACCTGATTCATGGAATACTGTTTGTAGGAGGCCCTTGGTTTAAGAATGTGAGCTCCAGTTAAGTACCATCTAGCTGATGTCATCTCCTGGTGATGGTTGTCCCTGTTGTGGCTCTCCTCTTAGTTTTCTTGGCAAGGTATGACTGGAAATAGATTGCCAGGCCTTTTTTTGCACACACAGTGCCTATAATTTATTTATTTTATTTAACATTTCTATAATGTGGTTTCCTAGCCAAGTACTAACCAGGCCGAACCCTGCTTAGCTTCTGAGAGTGTGGCATGGCCATAATGAGCTCCAGTTAGCTAACTTGTATATCAAGTTAATTCTGATTCTTGTTGGATTTGTGAAGTCTCCTGGAAGGATTATTGCAGACAGTGTTTACTTACTTGCGTGTGAGAGAGCTGGGAACAGAGAGCTTGTTTTTATGCTGTTGTTATCAGCCCCAATTCAGAACAAAGGTTGACTCACGTGCCTTTGTCTACAGTGTTCTTATTAGCCATGCAGCTTGCCCTGGAGACACAGAAAGGCTTCTCTCTTGCAAATTGTTCAAAAGAAACTAGAGGTGAAAAGGATTTCCATGCATGAACTGCCAATGAGATTAACACAATTACCTGGGGATAATGGGAGAATTGAAATAATCATATGATTAATGATATGGCTGTTCCTAGAAGTGAGTTCAGCCAGGTAATACTTGGAGATTATTTAGCTCCGCCCCACAGTCCATTCCATCTAGCAGCTGTTAGCTGTGTGGGCTAGCAGAATATATTGTAGAGCTGCCTTGTCTTTCCTGGGAGAGTAGCAGATCATTCTCGTTGCTGCTTTTCTAAGGCCTTAGACTTCCCCTTGCCTGGGAGCCATTATTCACTGCTTCCAACGTCTTCTGTTTTCTTATCAGTACATGCCTTAGCAAACTTTAGTGACCAGCAGAACCAGTCGCAGTTGCTGAAGAGTAGGGTCGCCATATCACTCCATGCCAAAGTTGAGCCAGTCCTGGTTTACTTCTATTGAATGTGTGACATTGAACAATGGAGGTCAAACTTATGAGGAGAAGAGCTACCAGAGTTAAAGGGGACATGAAAGCAGAGGCTCTGGATTTTGAGAGAGGTATAAGGAAGGAAGATTTTACTTGCTAGTGAAAGAGAAACTGGCTTAATGAAGGTTTATTCTGTAGAGTTAGGGAAATTGAAGAAGAGCCATTAATTGGTGCAATGGAGAGAGGAAAGAAGAGTCTGGGGCCCTTCCCTTTAGAAAGTGGATGCAGCATTGGGCATCAGACTCATCCTTCTGTCCTATAGGTGTGGCAATCTAAAATCATATAGGACGTAACTCTTCAGGTGGATGGTGGGCCCTCGTCTCTCTCGCCATCAAATCACTAAGGCACTGAGCCACAATGAAACTTTTCTTCCTCATTTTTGTCAAAAAGAAAAGTTAAAAAATGCCCTATCTCCAGTACTACATTGTACTTCTTGGCTCAGACGGGGAAGTATTATTGAAATGTTACATTTTTCATAATGTGCTCTGGGCATCCTGTCTCCCAGTCCCTTCAGGTTAGCAGAGAGGTTGCCAGAACAGCTGAGCTTGTCTGAGCAGACAGCGGCGTGTTAACGTCCATGACCACTATTGCTACATTGTTTGTAAATCTTTCAAAATAACAGTTTCCAGCTTGGATTTTTATTCTTTTTCTTGTTATGATCACCATTTGTCTAACACGCGCCACTGAGTCATCCAGTATTACAGCAAGGAGATGACTTGCATTAGAATACATTATTTAGGCATTGAGAGCTGTTGACATGCATTGGGGATACATGGTTTAGGAATTATTTTTGTCTTTAGCAAAGCTGCAGTTTTGTTTTAATGGATGTATTTTAAGGAAAAAAAAAGATGTTTTGTGTGGTATGGAAAGTTTTGAAGAAACATCTGGGCTCCCACTGCTGCTGCTTATGTTATAACTCAGTGTAACATAGGGTATCTTTTGAAAAGGGCGCTAGCTTAAAGTGCATGTTCTTTGAGTTGAAGGCTGGCTGGGTGGGACACGTTGGCAGCATGGGCCCATGACAGCACGTCTGATTTCTGTGCTAACTATCCATGGTGCATTAGGTGAGTGTGTGGGTGTGTTTGGGGCAAGAGTGAGCAGTGAGAGTGCCTGGCAGTCAGTATACTCGTGATTACTGCAATTCCTGCCACCTCAGTGTTGAACGTTAACTGATAAGAACATGCTTTCCACACCCTTGATAGTTAACGTGGTTCTGTTGCACATAATATGCCATGGTATTGAACACTATTGGTGCATTTGCTGTAAATCACAACACGTTTTAATAAAAGGGCCCCATAAAGTCAGTTTTCTGAAAATGTGTGGTGCCTCAATTAGGATCCTACAGTAGGTTTTAGGAAGTGGAAGAACTATGGCAGCAGTCAACTGTTACGGGAAGTTGCTATTCAGAAAGATGGTGTCTGAATGCCAAGGCTTCTGGGATGCCGCAGGCCTACTAAGCTGTAAGTACAGAATTCAACATGTTTAAACTTTGATATGAAAGGAATGCAGACCCCTTAGGAATGGGCTTCAGCGATACCCTGTACCAAGCAGAGGGGCCCACATTGCCTGGACACAACGTTTTACTAGGTATCCTCTCCCAAGTATTGACGGAATGCATTCAGCTCTGAGAGTGACTAAGCCCCTCAGGACACATTGCCAGCTTTCGGATTAAAGACAAAGAAAAGGGATTCCCACCTGAGGAGCCTGCCTTAAGATAAGTGCATGTCACCTGTCTGCTATCGGACTTTCTCTCTAACTGCAACTGTCTCTAAAGCCTCTGTCTCGCTGGCTGGCTCACCGGCAACCTTCCTAGCTACAGCTGCCTCAAATAAACCATTTCTCCTAGGACAAGCAGGATGAGTCAACCGCACTTTGTGACGTCATCCGACGGCGCCAAGATGGAAGTACTCTCCATAGCTCAGAAGGGCTTTTGCCCTTCTGAGCATGGGCCAACTGGCCCCACAGCCTTGCCCGCCCCTAGCTAGCCAGTTTTTCGTTCTTCCGCCTTGCCAGCAAGACAGACCCCTCTACTCTAAACCAAATTACACTAATTCTGATTTCATTTAAAGATAAATCCCTCCTTACTCATTCCACACGTCTCTAACGCTTCTCCGATGCTTCTTGTCTTTGCAGGTCCGTTCCGGTACTGCTGGGTCAAATACTTGCTCCCGACCATGTGCTCGCGACCTCAGCACTGGGCTTAATGAAGACCCTTCCTGAATTGAGCAGCTGGAACATGCTGCATTGGATGCCCTTCGGCCGCTCGAAGATCATGAGTTTGAGCAGCGGGAGCATGCTGCCACGTGGGATCCATGAACGCCACCGCAGCTGCTCGGGATGTGCCTCAGGGCCTCCATCCCCAGTGAGCTTCCAAAGCCAAACCAGCCCTCCACCGGCCTTGTTGTGAGCACCCTGGGTGCTGCCCTGTGGGCTGCAGCCGCCCTACTCCGACCTCGTGTGATTCCCCCCTCTGCCGCCACCATGCGGTATGGGCCTCGGGGCCTCCATCCCCAGTGGCAAAAAGCTTCGGAAGCCTGCAGCCGCCCCAGATTCGAAGTTCCTGCCCAGGAGGTGGGCTCACTGATCGCCGCCATGATGAAGACGCGAGGACTGCAGGCTCCGCCCCCTCGGCTCCACAGGCTGGCCACGAGCAGCACCATTGGCTCCATGGCAACGGGATCGGGCTCCGCCCCACCCACAGCCCCATGTCGATCGGTACCATCGGCTCCATGAGGAGGAGTGGCCTTTCTGATGGGGACTCTTCAGGGCCAGGCTCCATCGGCTCCATGAGGAGGAGTAGCCTTTCTGACAGGGACTCTTCGGGGCCAGGCTCCACCCCCATGGCACCACTGGCTGACGCCGTGACGTCAGGGAGTACGGGGCAGTGCTGTGCCGATCTGCAGGCCCCCGCCCACGCAGAGCAACTTCACAGCGCTGGAGCTCACAGTGCCGAAGTCACCCGGGGCAAGCCGCATGGCCCGGATGAAGCCCGAGTGTGGAAAGAGCGAGCGGGCCCCGAACTCCCGCATGAGTACAGCCTTACCTCAATAGAAATGCCTACTCGTTTAGTCTACTTCTGTTCTGAGTAGCAAATAGATTCAGGAAAGAAACTTGTGACATTTTGCAATTATAAAAACGGGGTGGAGACAGGGCAGACTTCGGACTGCTTCCCACCAGGAGATGGCGCCATCCTCGGGATTCAGAGTGAGCGACTATGCTTGTTGGAGCGCGATCATGCCTCTGCGCCATGCGGCATGGCACGCCACGCAATGATTAGCAGGGGAGAGCGGGGCTTGTTGTGATATCTGCTTGGGCATTCAAGAGCCCCAGCAGGAGCGTCGTGAAGCTGCGGTGATGCGGTATCCCCTAGCAGCTTTCCGGCCCTGTCGAGATTCTGCCCTCCCTTGTTGCTGTTCAGGTCACCACTGGCAGCAGGGGTCGGAGGTGGTTGCACGCTGCAGCAGCCTCGACGCGATTCGCCCTGTAGGTGATCCGCTATAGCTGGGCATTATGCGTATATAGACGAAGTCCATTCTAAATCGCTCCCTGTATTTCTTCAGCACGATGTAAGGTGCTATTAGACACTCACGCTCTTGAAAGTTTCCTTGTCATCGAGCAACGCTGAAGATTCCAGCGCGATCGGCGATGCCAACAATTTGCCGGAGACCCAATGAAGCGAACGGCCAAGCGTGCGATGTGGGACTTTCACATGACTGCAGGCATCGGCCCTCCATGTGGAAACCACTCGTCCAGCTGTCAGGGGTCAAGGTCAGATCCCTGAATGGTCAAATCTTGCCACATACCAGCACTGGGTCTGTGTGTGATGCTAGACACAAACAGAGCCTACACCTTCCGATCAGCCAGAAAGAAGACAGTGGCTCCCACCTGGCCCTGGGTCAACTAAGTACTTTCAGTGCCACATTGAAGATCGGAGGCCTCGGGGAATGGGACATCCCCATCTACTGCTTCAACAAGCAAGGCGAAGGCAAAGGGCCACTGGCTCACCAGGCCTTCACATTGGGAAGAACCTCTTTCTCGCTTGCCCCTCTAACAGTGGGCTCTCTCGTCTCCTCCTTGAGGCTGAAATGATACACAAGACCTTTTGCTACCAGATAGATGCAGTGATGGACACATGGACCATTTGCCTACCCGGCCAAAAGCTATCCGCATTAGGAAATGCACAACAGCACAAATGGCAATCTGGTTCATGCATCCACACACTTGATCAACCGCAGAGGCCTGGACCCAAGCCTCATGGTGGTCTTCACAACCACAGCCCACTATCGGAGCCCCTCATGGTCGCAACCCTCTCCCTCTTGCCTACAAGGCTATTGTCTTCAGCGTAGAGGTCCTTTCTCTTCAGCATAGAGGTCCAAGATGAATAACAAGCTGAGTGCAGGCAGTACCCCTTATTGTTCTCAAGGGTCAGCCCTGATTCCCCCATGTGGAGTCTCAGAATATCCCGGCCATGGAGGGATACTTCATGGAACAGTTATGACTCATCGGCAGCATATGGACCATTGCAACAAGGAGTCTCTGACCTGACTCCAGCCTCAGACTCCACTTGGAGAGTCAGCTGTAAATACTAGGAAACCCCTAGTCCACCTCCAGCCTCCCATCCTCAGTGAACCCACTAGGGAGTCCGTAGGGCTAATATGGAGCCCTGGGAAGGCTGTCGAATTAACATGCAAGATCTTGCCTCTGAGGCTCACCCACTTGAATCTGGCCTATCCCGCAGCGCCAGGTCTAGCTCCCACCTCAACATACTCTGCAGCTCTGACCGGCCTGGGAGCCCGCCCTGTTCTAGATGCAGAGAAGAGACCTGCACCCATGCCATGAGACTAGGCCACACATCACAGTAAATCGGTTCGACAGTCAGGGAATTCACTAACCATCAATGGACCAGAAACCGCCTCACCAAGGGGTGATAAGAGCTTATGAAATGCTTTACTGGGCCAGCAATCCCTCACTAGTACTGGGCAGGTCTCAATAGGTGACACTGGCTCCACAGGGAACCCAGGTTCTAACATCACCCCTGCCACAAACCATTCCGACTAAACCTCATTTCAGTTTCCCACTTTAATGTGGTGCACTACGCACAATTGGTGCGTATTGGGGTGGAGTGTCACAGGGTGCAGGTCCTGGCTGTGAATCATGCAGCGCATGTCCCCAACAACCTTGAGCGCTAGAGTACTAGCTCTCATCCCTAAATGAGTGCAGGGGTCAGCACCCTGGTTTTTGAAACCCTGAACCCCAGTAGAAAGCAGTGTCCAAGGGGAGGGGGAGATATACCATGGCAGGCCAGATGGCCTATTTCTACCACCCAAGGCTTCCCCGCAGACCTTCCTATTTGGGACCACAAGTCCATTCTGGATGAAAGACAGGCTTAGACTGTCCATGGACCCCATACAGGACACACACTGCTAATAAGGCACTCCACAGGCCACATCAATGCCTCGGAACCTTACCTATTAGGTGCACAGGTGCAAGGTAGAGCAGCAGTCATCTCTTCCAAACAGGAAGTCAGATGGCAAGGGCCCCCAACAAGAGGTTAGATGACAAGGGCCTACTTCGAAGGGCCATAGTAGCTGGTATGAAATGGGAAAAGGTTTTCCCACAACAGCCAACATGAAATGGGGAATGGACTTCCATGCAAAGTAACACTACAACTGGGCATAGGGTCGCATAAAAGGGCCACAAGCATTTCATTTATTTTTTGATATGCCTTATATACCACAGTCCCGAGGATCAACATGGTACATGGATAACTCTAAACTTCACTACTTTGACAAATCTAAGTTATACATAAACATGCATTACCAAATTTAAGTTACGTAAACCACTTGACTGACGCCACTCCTTCTTTCTTTGATAGCCAGGTGATACCAGGCACTCACTGCAGAAAGGGACAGGCTCCGTCATCCCCAGTCAAGGAGGACTTAAGGAAGGCAGAAACCTCCCTCAAGAGAATAGATCAATTGATTGATTTTATACAAAAATCTAATCAATATCAACAAAGCAATCTATCCAGTACCTTCGCATATAGGTACCCCTATGAGGCCCTTGCTTTTGATAGTCCACCGCCGGGCTATGACATTATGATCTGAAATAGATTCCCAAGAAAGCTATCGTGCATAGATGCTCTGGAAAGCTTCACGACCCTACGCAACTGTATGCCCAGGACATACACTGAGCATCCCTAGGGACTCCACCTGCATCTGAATAGTGCACGACTCCACCTGCATCTGAATAGTGCATGAGCCTGGCTACCCAGCCCCAGTGGACCCAGGGACTCCACCTGCATCGCCATCTAAAGGAGGAGTAGCCTAGAGGCTAGGACAGCAATCTACTACCCGAGTCCCATTGGTACTCCTTGTGGCCTGGAGCAAATCACTCAGGGGCTCATGCCAGGCCAGTGGTGCGCACACGCTGCATGCATCCCCAGAACGTCCTCCCCGCATCCTGCACATGCACGCATCCCCAGACATCCTCCCGCATCCTGCTCATGTAACACACACCTGCAAGGCCACCAAGACCTTGCAACAGGGACTATCATATCACCCGGGCAAACACACCGTCCAAGAACACCAGCGGTAATTTGTGCACCTCATGCAGTAACCATATCGGCACGGATAGGGTCGTGAGTTCTTGTCGACCAGGCAGTCCCAACAACCTGGACTGCCACCTGGACCCGAAACTGACTCTTGGACACTGCGGGCTTAGGTTACCTCATACCACCCTTGTAGCACAACAGAAGCTGCCTTATATGCCATACTGGGCCAGAGTGGCCCATCAAGCCCAGTATTCTGTTCCAACAGTGGCCACTCTAGGTCATGTCCCCCCTCAAAGGCACAGGTTGTTATCCTGCTGCACTAACGAACACTGCGGGCTTAGGTCCACCTCATACCCTCTTTTAGCACATCGAGGCTGCCTTATCCCCCCTCTCTTATTAGTTCTGTTACCGCACAGAGGTGCCTTGTAACCACACCCATGCGTGCATCACGACTGCAAGCCGTTGTACAGTGCCGTTTAACTGCACCCTCTCACAATGCTGCTACTGCACATACGTGCACTGCCACCACAGGCCTACATGTTGTTGCAACATGCAGTACAACAAGGGCGCATGCCATCCCTGATGCATCGTCTCAGCCTTCCCCCATCCACCACAGCGCATGTCAGCTTGGGAAGCACCAAGTGTGGCTGACTCACCCTGCTTGTCCTAGGAGAAAACGGAGTTACTTACCTGTAACAGGAGTACTCCATGGACAGCAGGATAAGTCAGCCACACATCCCCTCCCACCTCCCCTGGGAAGGGGTCGGCCTACATCCTGGTGCCCGCCTCCTAGCGGCAAAAGGCTCAGCTACTGACGTACTGGCTAGCTAGGGGCAGGCAAGGGGGTGGGGCCTGTTGGTCCATGCTCAGAAGGACGAAAGGCCTTTCTGAGCTATGGAGAGTACTTCCGTCTCGGTGCCGTCGGATGACATCACCAAGTGTGGCTGACTTATCCTGCTGTCCACGGAGAACTCCTGTTACAGGTAAGTAACTCTGTTTTCCTCACATGTCCCTAAAGGCTGGGTGCTGCACAGAAAGGGGAGCACAGCTTCTATGCTTCAAGCAACTCTCCAGAAACTTTGTGTGAGAGATATGTGAGGCTGCCATCAATTCATTCTTAAAAGGGAATACCTAGCTAGAGTGCAGTTTTGGTTTTATTCACTGAAGAGTTGACAAGTTACCCGATTCCAAGAGTGAGACTTTTCGCCCAATTTTAGTTTTAGATCTGCGTTGCAGTGCAGTATGGCATTTGTAGTCGCTGATCTTACCAATTGAAATCAGTGCTGCAGGTGCTATAATGCATCAGGATGAGATTGCCAAAAATCCAGGACCGGCTTAAAATCTCACTCTGGAACTGGGTAACTTGGCAGCTCTGTCATTGAGGGGGGACCAGCGAAAGAGATATTCAAAAACAGCTGAGCTCCTAAATTAGGCTCCCAAACATGTGCCCTATTTTCAGCCACACATCAGCTGAAAACTTACGCTCCTAATTTAGGAGCTTAAAATGTATGCTCCTAAATTTAGGCCGGTCATTATTTTGCCTAGATTTATCAGTCTAATTGAGATGCCTTGTGTTGAAAATCTGTGCTAAACACCTAACTTTTTCCCTGCCCTAAATCCGCATCCGTTGCCACCCGCTTTTTTGTTTTAGGAGTTTAGAGAAATTTTAGAAAAATATTTAGGAATTCAGCCATAGTAAATTTTTCAGAGGCCAATTTAAGAGCATAACTCTCAAAATTAGGAGCATAAATCCTTTGAATATCAGGCACGGTGATCTTTATTGCCTGCCCAGAGAAGCCTTTTCTAACCAATTAATTGTTTACTTGTATTTAAACTTGCCTCATTAATAATATAAACTGATAATACATGTTACCTCACCCTGTAATAAAACTTACTTAAGAAGCAGGAGATATGTTGCTTTTGCCTAGATGCCTTTCCAGTTTCTTGGACGGGGAAGGTTGTGCTAGTTTTCGCTATCATTCCAATACAGTGGCCTGGTTGTTGGCAGGGGTGAATCATATTGAACATATAACCCCAATTTTGGCCTCT
This sequence comes from Ichthyophis bannanicus, assembly GCA_033557465.1. NCBI lineage: Eukaryota > Metazoa > Chordata > Amphibia > Gymnophiona > Ichthyophiidae > Ichthyophis > Ichthyophis bannanicus. The sequence goes on from CM066041.1 coordinate 283,963,427, forward strand.
TTACATTGGCTCCCAATAATGTGCATGGTAAAATATTAAATTTTGGTAATTGTTTTCCATGTATTAGGTGCGGATGCTCTGTATTATCTCTCTTCAGTTTTAGAAACATGATGGCAGAAAAAGACCATATGGCCTATCTAGTCTGCTCTTCCATATCAACTACTATAGTCCCTTTTGCAGTGTTATATCCTTGGACATAGACTGCATTCAGCAGATTAGTCATATTTGAGTGTTCTGTCCTTGCATACCATACCATTTCTTTGAATGAAGTGCATTCTTGAGCGTGTTCCATTGTATGTTGTATCCTTTTTTTTTTTGTTTTTTTGTTAGTGCTCTCAAGTGAGTGTTGACTCCTGGCGACCCAGCTACCTCTGGGTTTTCTTGGCAATGTATCACTGGAAGTAGATTGCCAGGACTTTTCTTCTGAGGCAATGGAGGGTAAAGTGGCTTGCCCAAGGTCACAAAGAGTTCCAGTGGGAATTTCCTAAGTTTCTGGCTAAAAATGATCCTAAATTTAGGATTCAAATTTGCCTAGATTTAGGTGCTTAGTGCTGAAAATCAGAACAGGGTGCTTAACTTTATTCCCTATCCTAAATCCATCCCCTTAGCTAGGCACTTTTTGAAAGCCTAAATTTAGACCCCTAGTAGAAATAGGCTTCCTCATTTACAAATAGAATGTAGGTGCTTATCTCTCAAAATTAGATGCCCAAACCCTTTGAAAATTGAGCTCCATAGTAAACTATAGCAAAAAATAAAGGCTCAGTCGGTGTTCCGAGACTAGTCCTATGATTTCCAGTCTGCATTTCCCTGAGATTATTGGAGTTCAGCAGACTTTCATAGTTTTTTTTTTTATTAATGCATTTCCAGCAATATGTATTGATTTAGGATTAAAACTAGCTAGTTTGCTTCTGTATTTCTAAATAAATCCTTGCTCCGTGTCCATCAAGCACTGGCCAGGTGGATGCTGGTCTGGCAACATACTCAGCATTATCTGCAGGAAGGACAGTGCTCTCTTTGCAAGAGCCAGAGTTGGCCCGTCCAGTAGGTGGGCTACGTGGCCGCTTAGGGCGGCAGACATCTGTGGGCGGCACAGCACACATGGCCTGCAACTGTCTCCCCCCCCCCCCCCCAATGCTGAGCTGCATTGTGCTGCTGCCGCTGATTCCGGCAGCGGGGTTGGCTTGGCTTGGTGGCAGCAGCCTGTGGCAGGCCATGTGCTTCAGCACACATGGCCTGCTGCTTCTGACCCACAAAAGTTGTGTTGGAGACATCAGAAGTGTGCCAAAGCATATGGCCTGCCGCTGAGCCGCCCCTGACCCTGCTGATAGAATCAGTGGCAGCAGGGGGGGGGGGGACAGCATGTCCAAGGCTTCTGCCTAGGGCATCAGAAACTTGGGCCAGCCCTGGCAAGAGCAGACCACTGATGATTATAGTGCATTGAGAGGATGTCTGTCTGAGGATCCACCGGTTCTGATGTTTTCTGTTTGCTGAAAGAAAATATATTCAGCTACTATCTGTAAAAGCATAAAAGCTATCTTTCTGTTTATCTTAATGCATGCGTGCCTTTACTTTGTTATTACTGTATTATTATTATTATTATTAAAGGCTTATAAAGCGCCACAACATACAAAGCGCTGTACAACACACAAGAGAGATAGTCCCTGCTCATCAGAGCTCACAATCTAATAAGACAGAAAACAAAATAAGTCACATAATACAAATAACAAAAATTTACAGGACAAAGTAAGCAAATGTTGATAGAGAGATCAAGATAGGGTAAGACAGGAACGGAAAGCAATAGTGAAGAGGTGGGATTTTAGTCTGGACTTGAAAATGGCCAGGGAGGATGCCTGGCGCACAGAGATAGGAAGACTATTCCAAGCAAAGGGTGCTGCCAGTTGGAAGGAGCAATGTCTGGAATTGGCAGTACGAGTAAAGGGCACAGATAAACAAAGACAGAAGAGCGAAGCAACTGAGAGGGGGTGTAAGGAGAGATGAGAGATGAAAGGTACTGGGGGGCAGAAGAGTGAATACATTTATAGGTCAGGAGGAGAAGTTTAAATTGGATATGGAGTCGGATGGGAAGCCAATGAAGCGACATGAGGAGAGGAGTGATGTGGGAAAAACGAGACTGGCGGAAACTGAGTCGAGCAACGGAGTGTTGAATTGACTTAAGAGGAAAGAGGTGGCTTGCAGGGAGGCCGGCAAGGAGAAGGTTACAGTAATCAAGACAGGAGGTGATTAAGGAGTGGACAATCAATTTAGTGGTGTCAACAGAGAGGAAGGGGAGAATTTTGGAAATATTGTATAGAAAGAAATGACAGGTTTTAGCAATGAGCTGGATATGTGAAGAGAAAAAGAGAGAGGAATCGAAGATAACACCAAGGTTACGTGCTGAAGAAACAGGGAGGAGTACAGAGTTATCAACAGAGAGAGAGAAAGGGGAAAGAGGAGGGGAAGCATTCGGGGGAAAGATAAGAAGCTCAGTTTTGGCCATGTTCAGTTTTAAGCGGCGGTGGGACATCCAGGCAGCAATGTCAGAGAGGCAGAGTGAGATCTTAGACTGAATAACAGGAGAGATAACAGGTGCAGAAAGATAGATTTGAGAGTCGTCAGCATAGAGATGATAGTTCTCCGTGGTGGTTTGGGAATATGTTGGTTTGAGGCAGGGTCGGTCCTACGCATGTGCGGGCTTGTTGCCTGCACATGCGTAGGCACCCTGATGAGCCCTGATGGCCTCGCTGGCTTAAGAGGTGAGACCTGAAGCCTGTCTCACTGGCTCACTTCACAGTTGTGGGAGCAATTTCTCTCATTCCCACGGCTGTGCTAAGTTGCAGCTGTTGGGACAGTGTAGTCTCTAAAAGTGAAATTGGGGCACATCCTGTCTTGTGCAAGACATAGAGTCCCGTTTCAGAAACTCTTCGGCCTTGGTGGTTGCAACTTAGCACAGCCCTGGGAACAAAGGAAATCGCTTCTGCGGCTATGCAATGAGTGCAGGCTGTGGGGAGGAGGGGGAGAGAGAGTGACGGGGTAGGTCTGATGCTGGGGGGAGTGTATGGGGACTGGCTGGCATATGAAGAGGACTGCTGGGGAGCTAAGACTGGAAATGGACTGTTGCTGGAGAATGGGGAGGCTGGAACTGGATGGGATATAATGCTGCTGGAGGGCTGGGACTAAAGGAGGACATTCGGGGGGGGGGGGGCTGACACTGGAGGAGGATTGCTGGGGAGCTAGGACTGTAAATTGGCTGATGCTGGGGGATGGGGAGACTGGAACTGGAAGGGAGATGATGCTGAGAGGTCTCAGACTGGAGGAGTATGGATGCTGGGGGGGGGGCTGGCACTGGACTAGGACTGCTGGGGAGCTAGGACTGGAAATGGGCTGATGCTGGAGGATGGGAGGACTTGGACAAGAAGGGAGATGATACTGGGAGAGGCTGGAATTAGAAAGGAGCTGAAGCTGGGAGGGACTGGATCTGGAAGGGAGATGATGCTGGGAGGGACAGGGACTGGAAAGGAGCTGAGGCTGGGAGGGCTGGGACTACAAGGGAGACAAAGCTGGAAAGGTTTGGAAGGGAGATGATGCTGGGACTGGAAGGGAGCTGATGCTGGGAGGGGCTGGGACTGGAAGGAAACTGATGCTGGGGAGGACTGGAAAGGGGTGATGCTGGGGTTAGGGTGGAGAAAAAGAGGCAGAATCTGGGGAAGTGAGGATGGAGATTGGACAGATATTTTGTGTGAGAGGGAAGAAACTAGGTCATACAGAGGGAAAGGTGAGAGGGGGGAGCATAAGAATAGATACTGGGGTAAAAAGGAGCAAAGGCAGGGTCAATGAAAATCAGAGAAGGAAGTAGCTGGGTGGGTGAGAGGAAGGAAGTAAGAGGCAGGAGGGGATATGGAGACGGGAGAGAGCAGAAACTGGCGCTTAGGTGGAGTCTTTAAAATTTGGTGGGGAAAAAAAAGACAGACTTTTAAGATTGGATGGGTACCAGGAGAGTATGTTGCGACTGAGATGGCAGGTGCAAGCATTGTGCATGCAGCTCTGGCAGCAGGAAGATTGTGGCATTGTACAGCACCATCCCCAGCTTCATCGTCCTTTCTCTGAGTCGGCAACAGCAGCTGGTGCTGTCTGCAGCATTCACTGCCAGGGTGCAGAACCAGTGAACTGTGCGCTGGAAGTGAATGCGGCAGGCGCTGGCTGCTGCATGCTGACTCGGAGAAACAAAGATGGGGATGGTGCCGTGCGAGCTTTCTGTTGCTGTGTTGGAGAAAAAAAGGACACCAAAGATGGTGCTGCACAGTATTTTTCCCATGGGGGGGGGGGGGAAGGGAGGGATATGCTGGATTGAGGGAAGGATAAGGAGAAATAGAAGGAGATTTGGGGTTATGAGAGAGGGAGGGATATATTGGACTGGGAATGGGGGGTGTGGGGGGGGGGACAGAGAGAGAGATACCGGACTACTGGAAGTGGAGAGGATGGAAAAGGGGGAAGGGGATAAGAAAGCTGTTGGCCTATGGGTTGTGGGAAGGGCAAAAGGGCTGGGGAGGTAGAAGAGAAAGAGGGAGATGCTTGACTTTGGGGATACAGGGGGAAGGATGAGAGGACTGGGCGAGAGAGAGATGAGAGATGGTGGGCATGGTGGCGCTATATGAAAGAGGCCAGGGAAGCTGGCAAGGAGATGAGCGAGAGGAGGACGGCGATTACAGAGCATGGTGAGTGGGTGAAAGACAGAAGGGAGTAAACGTTTAGTGAAGGAGTGAGATGGGAAATGAGAGAACCGGGGAGACGGGCTGGGCTGGAGGTTAGAAGAGTAGATGGAAGGTTAAGTGAAAAGTCAAAAGGGGATTGAGGATGGAGGGGTGAAATTTGAGTGGATGAAAAAGGAATGAGGAAAGAGCAAAAAGGGAAAGATCAATATGATAGAGGCAGATGGAGAGAGAGAGAATGGAAAAAATAGAAGAGAGAAGAAAGGAAGAAAGAACAGCAGAAGCAGAAGACACAAAGAAAAATAAAATGCCCAAACAACAAAAGGTAGATACAAAATATTCTATTTTGAATTTATTAACTGGAATATGTCAGTTCTGGGAAATGTGTATCTCTGACATCTTTATTATTTATTTAACCAGTTTTCTATACCGCCTTATCCTTCAATCAAAGTGGTTTACATTATGTAATTACTACAAACGGGTACTGGATATATTCCCTCGTCCCCAAAGGGCTCACAAGCTTAGTGTACCTGAGGCAATGGAGGATTAAGTGGCTTGCCCAATGCCACAAGGAGTGCCTATAGGACTAGAAATCCCAGTCGCCTGAGATTGCTGTTCCCAGGTGGGACTTGAACCCCGGGCCCTCTGGCCTGAGGTACTGTGTCCTAACCACTAGGCCACTCCTCTCTCCTCTTTGTTCTGTTCAGTACAAGAGGAAATTAATTTATAGTTTTATTTCTCTAATGTTGACTTTTGGGGTTCCCAGTTTAATCATTGTCTTCATATTTCTAAATTGTAATCCCTTGTTCTGTATCTGGTGATGGTCTGCCTATGTGTTGCATGTGTGACTCAGCTGTGGTATTCTATTCTCTGTGAACAAGCAGGAAATAAGCCCTCACATATGGGTGACATCGCTGACAGAACCCCGCACAGAATGCTCCCCAGCTTTCAAAGGAAGCTTTTGGGAGGTACACCGTGCCTGCAGTCTTCTTTTTTCTGTGGAGCCCTTAAGACATGTTCCAGCAATCCAGAAAAAAGTTTTCTCTCTGGCCCTCATGGCTGGGATTTTTTGCTTTTATTTTTACTGCCTGTCATCAGTTAGCTGTTTTTTTTGTTTGTTTGTTTTCCTTTTAAGGTTTGTTTTTCAATGCTTTTGGTGGGTGTGTGTGTGTGTGGGGGGGGGGGGGGGGTTCCTGCCTATGGCAGTTTTTCAGTTTGATTTTGTTGAGGTGGTCTTTTTTGGCATGTCTAAGCTAGCTAGTGGCTTAAAGACATGCATAAAGCATGGCAAAACTATCTCTGTCACCGACCATCATAATTGGTGCTTGCAGTGCCTTGTACCTGACAGTGAGCCGGTGTCTTGCGAGATCGGCTTGCAGATGATGCACAGAGGGCTGAAAGACAATGAAAAGTGGAAGAAGTCCCTCTTCAGCTCATTTGATTCAACATCCTCAGCCTCGACCACCTTGTTTACACCTGTAAAAGGTTTAGAGGCAGCCAAGGGGAACAAGCAGCAGGCTCAGTTGGAGCTGAAGGGTCTGAATGGCGAGGGGCCGCTCCCTGCAGAGACCTCATCGATGTTGAAGGATGAGCACCGGAAGAAGTTCTGTGTGCAGCGTCCCCACAGCCCTTTTCGACGAGATGCTGACCGTGATGGTCGGGAGAGGCCAACTAAGCATCCCCAGTGGGAGGAACTGATCAGAATGGCAGAGACCATTCCCAGTGCCCAGGAGGGCAGCTGGATGCCTCCCGATGCTCCTAACATCATGGAGTCCCCCACCTGAGGTGGCATCGCTGATGACTGTGACATCAACCCCCTTGCAGGTGGCGATCCTGGAGGAACACTTTTGAGCCTTGGAAGATCCCTTGGCAATGGTGGAAGCTTTGTGGAATGCAAGCTTCATAGTGTGCAATGCGTCATCACCAGCTTATTCTGAACTCCCTTGTCCTGCCTGCTGAGGCTGTGACATTGGGTGGTAGATCGGTATTGACCCTGGTCACCAGAGCCATCTCCCTCTCCAGTGTTTTCAGAGTCAGAGGCCCATGGGCACCACCCTTGGCATGATGGGTGGTCTGAGGGTCCTCCCAAACCGCAGAGCCAGTGGGATGAGGAGACTCAACACTATTTTGACTTCCTCTTGGAATCCAAATCGGAATGAGAGACTGAGGCAGAATCGGTGGCATCAGACCTTTGATCCCCAGACCTACTGTCCGATCCATTGCCTCCACCCGAGTGGCACAAGTTGCCCCTGGAACACATGTCCTTCCAGGACTTCATTCAGGATATGGCCAAGGCCATTCTGTTTTCCCTGGAGTCAGAGGAGAAACCAAGGGTGGAGGAACTAGAACTCCTCCAGTACCCCTCCGCCCCCTGGGAAGTGATGATGGTACACATCTACCATGTTTTCTAGCAGCTCTGGGAGGTGCAGCTCACACTGCCTTTAATCAGCCACCAGCTCGATTCCCTATACCGGATCCAGCAGGCCCCAGGGTCTGAAAAGCCACAGTTACCCCACAATTCTATCATGGTTGAGTCAGCCCTGAAGCATGCAAAGAGTGCTAAAATGCTCTCCTCTGTCTCACCAAGTCGCAAGGCTTGGACCCTGGACTCCTTCGGGAGAAAGTGCTTCCAAGGGTCCATGCTGATTGCCCAGATCCTGACCAACCAGACCTATATGAGCATGTTCCTGAAGGATGTCGTGCTGGACCTTGAGGACTTTGCTGCTTTTGTTCCAGAGCACCATCATGGGTCCTTTCGGGGCCTTGTGACTCACAGCAAGGACTGCTCGAAGTTCATGGTGTGCAGTTCCTACAATGCCTTTGAATCACTGCCCAATGGATGGCATGGCTACAGGCTTCAGATCTGGAGCAGTGGGCAGCAAGCCCACAGATGAGAGAGCCAAGGACCTAGAGAAAGAGCAGCTAACTATCTCACCAGGCTTTCCAGAAAGACTGTGCACCCAGCATGGAAGAAACATCACACCAAGAAGGCCTTCTACCCATGTCTGCACTGGTACTTCATGGCCCAACTGCAGACACAGCCTAAGGAGTAGAGGAGTGGCCTAGTGGTTGGGGCAAGGTACTTCAGGCCGGAAGGTCAGGGGTTCAAATCCCACTAGAGGACAGCAACCTTGGGCCGGAAGGACTGGGGTTTCTAGTCCCACAGGTGCTCCTTGTGGTCTTGGGCAAGCCACTTAACCCTCCATAGCCCATGTTCCCTGTAAAATAGTTATCTCCAAGTTATAATGCCCTGTTCAATGTAATTTCAGTTTGTTCAATGTAAACCGCACTGATGCAGAATAGCGTGGTATATAAGAGAATGTAAATAAATTAAAATAAGATGCAGACCCCCCGCCCCCAGCAGAGATAGAAGACCCTGAAGGCCCATCCTGCCTCCCAGCCCAAGCTGGGTGCAGGGGTTTCACAGGTTCATCAGGAGCATAGCCAGCCATACATTGCTCGTCAAGGATCCCTTGCAGATTGCGGCAGCACGTTGTCCACTTTACCCATAGGTGGCCCCATCACTTTGGACACCTGGGTGCTGCACATCATCCAAAGTGAATGTCTACTGCACTCCACCCAGCTGTTGTCTCCATACAATCCTGGGAATACCCATGGATCCATGGATCCTGTGCAACAGAGCCTCCTGCAGATTGAGGTCGAAGCCTGGCTCTCCAACCTTGCCATCGAGTTGGTTCCCCCGGCTCAGATCAGGCAAGGCTTCTATGCAAGGTATTTACTGGTACCCAAAAAGACCGACTGGTTCTGTCCAATTCTGGACCTACAAAACCTCAATTGGTTCCTGGTGCATGGAAAGTTCAAAATGATCTTGTTAGGGACGTTTCTCTATCTCATACAGGATGATTGGCTATGCTCCTTGGTTCTGAAGGATGTGTACATGCATATTCCGATCCATCTGCATCACAAACAATACCTTTTGGTTCATGCTAGGTGGCTGGTACTATCAGTACCAGGTGCTTCCCTTCGGGTTGGCCATGGCCCCTAGAGTCTTCACGTGGTGTTTGTGGCCACCTTCCTCAGGACCCGGGGGGTCTTTGTCTTTCCGTATCTGGACGACTGGCTACACGTCCGGAAGTTGGTTGCGCTGACCATACAGTTGTTTGAGGGTCTCTGTTTTGTGGTCAACTACCTGAAGTCCCACCTCCAGCCATTGCAGCAGTCAGAGTTCATCAGGGCCCTCCTCAGTACCTCTCGGACGTGAACCTTCCTGCCAACGGACTGCCTGCAGCACCTTGTTGAGATGGTGGGCGTGCTACAGAGCCAATGCCATACCAAGGCTTATGGGCTGTTGAGGGCCCTTGGACACATGGCTGCTGCATATCATCCAAAGTGAATATCGACAGCTGCTGCCTCCATACAATCCCGGGGAATACCCATGGATCCTGTGCACACAAAGGAAGCAAGTGTCGGGCCATCTGTGAACAAGGCTGGTACTACCCAATAAGTTGGGTAAGCGCTGTAATGGGGTGCTGATGGCAGTGGATGCCATCGCTAGCTGATGAGAGAGCCGCGGGAGCACTTCTCTGCTCCCACAGCTCTGCTATCTTCTAAACTCCTGGACCACAGCATTTCCAGCAGTGATGAGCATTTTCCATTTCTCATAAGAAACAGGAAATGCTTATCACCTTTTAGAAATGCCACGGTCCAGCAGAAGATAGCAGAGCCACAGGAGCAGAGAGCGGCTCTCTCAAGCGGCAAATCAATGAGAGGGGGGCGCCGATGGCAGCAGATACAGGAGGGAAGGAGGGGGCTGGAAGGGAACCAACATTGGTGGGGGGGAGGAGCTGGAAGTGAACTGAAAAGAGTGGAAGGAGGGAGCTGGAAAGGAGCTGGAACTGGTATATGCTGGGACAGGTGGAGAAAAGATGCAGAAACTGGGGGAGTGAAAAGGGAGAGGGGGCAGATATTGTATGTGTTGGGGGGGGGGAAGAAACACTGCTGCTGAGGGTCGACTAACTCAATAGAGGCAGGGAGGCCGCAGGCCCAGACAGTGTTCTTTTGCCTCAGCCTATTGGATGGAGGAAAAGAGAGAATCAGAGAGAGAGACACGCAGATGGGGGGTGAGAGATGGTAGACATGGAGGGGGAGAGAGAATGAGCAAAAGACTGGTGATTAATGGACCAGGAAAGAAGAGCTGGGGAATGGGAGGACTGGGGGAAGGTTGAAAAACAGTAGGTAGATGATGTAAAAAAGAGGGAGATTGAGAACTGGATAGTAAGGAGTAGTGAAATCTGGGTGGACAGAGCGTGAGAAATAAATGGAAGAAAGCTGAAAGAAAAAAAATCAATATGCAAGATAGAAGGAAGTGAAGAAAACAAAAGGAGAGACAAGAAATGGCAGATGGACTAGAAACCGTAGAAAGAGAGCTGAGAGGAAAGCAGAAGCCTCAGATCAGGACCAGCATGATCAGAGAATCAAATGGTCCGACAACAAAGGTAGAAAAATAATTTTCTTTTCAATTTAGTGATTGTACTTTGCACTATCTCTATATTTTACACAGTTTAGGGAACTGCATCTCTTATTTATCTGATATTGTCTACATATTTTTAGTTTTACTTTAGGTTGCAGTCACCTATTCTATATTTGGCCAGGGTCTGTGTTCTGAGTGTGTGACTGAGGCTAGGTGTTCTGTTAACATGGCGTTTGTATGTAGGGATCTATACTGTGGTAATTTGACTTGTTCAGCTTTTCAAACAGGTGTATGGATGTCCTAGGGCCCATTGCAGTATTTATAGTGCTGCTTTTTTTCTGGGTAGGCCACTTGTATGAGTTTTGGAAGTTTATGCTTGGCATGGTAAGGTAGATTTGGCCTTGTACATCTTTGGTGACTTTTGTAGTTCACAATATGCCTGGTATTGAAGAATGTTTGTTGATAGTGAGATGACCAGAATCAGATTTTTTTTTTGACTATCACAGCCTGGGTGTATGTTGCTAAGTATTTTTATTCTGACTATGTGTTTGCCTTCTCACTGCAATTTTCTTGCAATATTGGATTTGAAGGAGAAATACTAGCATCATGTGAAAAGAGCTCACAAAAGAGTTTTGGGAAAAAAAGAGGGTGGTCTGTTGCCATCATTAATAATAATGAGGGAGGTGTGCCAATTTATAGGTTGCAGGGGGCGCCAGAAACCCTAGCACTGGCCCTGTTTGTGAGACAGGATAGTGGTCACCATACTGCTGGCATAGTCTCTGATGTGGTGGCTCGAACCAGACAATCTGCTGTGGGGCCTTCCATTTCAGCCAGCAGCCCCCTGCAAACTGCTTACTATGGACGCGTCAAAGCTTAGCTGGGGTGTGCACCTGGACAGCTTCAGCACGCAGGGGCTGTGGTCTGCGCAGGAGAGTCTCCTTCAAATCAGCTTCCTTGAACTAAGGGTCATCGCAAACACCCTCTGCCCTTTTTGTGTGCACCTGGAGAATCAGGTGGTCCTGATTCAAAAAGACAACCAAGTGGCTATGTTCTGTGTGAACAAACAGGGGGAGACAGGATCGTACCTCCTGTTCTGGGAGGCTGTTCACCTTTGGAAGTTTGCTGTGCTCCACGGCATGGAACTCAGAGAGACTTATCTGCCTGGTGAGCTCAACAGCCTGGCAGATCGCCTCAGCCAGGTGCTCCAACCTCATGAGTGGACACTCAATAGGAAAGTGGTGGATTGGATCTTCCATGAGGGGGCACTTCGGTGACAGACCTTTTCGCTATGGAGCAAAATGCCCAGATGGCTCGGTTCTGCACTTAGAGGCTGGCCAGCAGTCGCCAAGCCACAGATGCTTTTCTTCTCCACTGGGGGGAGGGCCTTCTGTATGCCTACTCCCTGATACCGCTTGTTGCAGAGACTGTCTGAAGCTCCAGGCTGAGGGGAGCTCCATGATCCTTGTCGCCCCATACTGGCCTCTGCAGCTGTGGTTCCCTCTACTGTTGCATCTCTCGCTGAGAGAGCCTCTTTACTTGGACTCCAACCCGGACCTCATCTCACAGGAGGGTGGCTCCCTGTTACACCCCAACATCCTCTCTGTAGTTATCATGGCATGGATGCTGAGAAGGTAGTCCTCACAGAGCTCAATCTCTCAGAGAGCGTTATCAACATCCTGCTGGTGTCCCAAAAGGAATCAATGTGCAAGACCTCTGCGCTCAAGTGTCAGTGGTTTGCCATCTGGTGTGTGAATAGGGCCCTGGACCCCCTTCTCCTGTCCAGTGGAGCAGCTGCTTGGAGTACCTCCTGCACCTCTCCAAATCCGGGCTGGTCTAACTTGGTATGAGTTCACGACAGTGCAATTGGGGTTTGCCATCATAGCTGTGGGGGAAGGCCTGTTTTGGCCCAGCCCCTGGTGACCAATTTCATGAGGGGCCTGTTCCTCTCAAAGTCTCCGCTGAAAGCCCCTATGGTCACGTGGGACCTCAAAGTGGTCTTCTGCCAGATAATACAGACCCCCTTTGAGCCTCTAGGCTCGTGCTTGGTGAAAATCTTGACCTGGAAGGTCCTCTTCTTAGTGGCCATCACTTCGGTGTGACATGTCATTGAGCTCCAAGCTCTGGTTGCTCGCCCCCCCCCCCCCCATAGACCAGGTTTCACCACAACTGAGTGGTGCTCCGCACCCACCCCCACTCTCTGCGAAGGTAATCTTGGCATTCCACCTCAACCATTCCATTGTCCTTCTGACATTCTTTCCCCAGCCTCATGAGAACTGCGGTGAGGCAGCATTGCATACGCCGGACTGTAAGTGTGTGTTGGCCTTCTATTTGAAGCGCATGAAGGCACACAGTCCACTCAGCTGTTCTTCTTCTTCGACCTCAATCGACTGAATGTCACTGTCTCAAAGTGAACACTATCCCTCTGGCTAGCAGACTGCATCACTCATGCACATTCTCTGGCTGGGTTGAGCCTTGAAAGCCATGTCATGGCTCACAATAACCGTGCAATAGCCACCTCTGTGGCCAACCTCCTTTCAGTGTCTGCAGAGGAAATCTGCAGAGCTGCAACATGGCCTTCAGTCCATATTTTTGCAGCACACTACTGTCCTGATGGGGATTCCCAACGGGACAGCAGTTTTGGCCAGGCCATGCTCCAGCATCTCTTTGGGTCTTGAAGTCAACTCCTATCCACTAGCCCTTCTGTCCATCCAGGCTACCTGCTCTAAAATTCCCTCAGATCAATGTCTGCTGAGGATACCGAATCAGATGAATCCCCCAGTGGGACTACCTCTCTGGTCTTTCTGACTTCTTCAGTTCTTCCTGCCTGGTTGGGCTGCTTCTCTCCTCAGGTTCCAGGAGCATGTAGCTTGGGAGTCCCCATAGTTGAAGGCTAATTTCCTGCTTGTTCACGGAGAAAGTGTAATTACTCACTTGTAGCAGGTGTTCTCCGTGAACAGCAGGAATAAGTCCTCACAACCCTCCCACCTCACCGGAGAGTTGACTTTTTTGGCTCCTGCTATGATATTTTACTGGAGATTTTGGCGCAGTAGTGGGTGGGAAAGCAGGCACGCATGTGTGGTGTACCTCCTAAAAGCTTCCTTTGGAAACTGGGGAGTGTGCTTTATGGGCTCCATCGGTGGTGTCATCCATATGTGAGGACTTATTCCTGCTGTATGTGTGGGCGAGATAACATTCAACCACAGATTTGGAGGAGTCATTCATTAACTTCGAAATCAAGTGAAGCATTTGCACCATCTCTGAGTTTCTGTTCCCTTTGCCATACCAGATAGCAGTTTGTGGTTGTTTTGTTCATTTGTTTTTTTTCTTTTTTCTTTTTCATCCCTTCTTTTCCTCACAGTTTTCGTGGTGGAGGGTCTGAATGGCAGTCTCTTAAGAACCAGATTCCAGCGAATGCTGAATGAAACAGCGCACAGACCATCAAATAGATCATAAAAAACAATTTGTCCACTTTAGTGGCAAGAGCTCGACGGCTCCTCCTCCTCCTCTTCATGTTCTCGCCATTTTCAGATTCTATGACTTAAATAAAAAAGAGATGCTAACGTATAACAGATTGTTAATTCTTTTTCCTGAAGCAACATAAATATTGCGATATACTTTTCTAATGGGATGTTTAATAATAGCTTTAACATAGTCAACATAGCTGGTGTACCCATTAGACAAACTACACGATGCCCTAGGGTGACAGCTTCTTTTTGGGGGGAGGGGTGGCGGCAAGGAGCACGGCATTCAAAGTTAAGCAATAAATTCTGTTAGTCAGGGGAGGCTTAAGGTTTTCCCAGGGTGTCAACACCTTGAACCAACTCTGTGCCAGTCCTGATAGTAAATCACCTCCCAGTTTGGCCAAGATCCATACAGTTTTGGGTCCTGGCTAGTGCCAGGAAGTAAGGTGTTAACCTCTAAATGACCGTGTGACTGCATGTTTGAGGGGGGGGGGGCAAGCTGAGCTGGTCATAGTTTTGCCCTATTGCATGAATGGACTTGAAAGTTTGGGTTTTTGTTTTGGTTTTTTTTTAACTTTAGTTTTTGTCTTTTCAGTGGTAGTTAAAGGCATGTTACCTACTCTTCCTGAATGTATTTCCCTGTCTCCAGGTACCTCAGTTTGTACCTGAGGTAATAGAGGGTGAAATGATTTGCCCAAGGTCAGAAGGAGCATCAATTGGTGTAGGATTTGCACCCAAGCTTCCCTAGTTCTCGGCCCAGATGTCCTCAATATGAGGTCATGAATGCAATGAGCAAAAGCTAGATCTGGCTCAACTTTGAACCCTCTGTATTTTACAGATGCTCTCTCTTACCATTGGGCCGAGAAAGGATCATCCTCAGCTCATGACTCGGACACTACAAAGACTGAGGGGCCGTGTATGCTATAGACAAAGACCTTTGAAACCATGTACAGATCCTTTTTGTCTGGTACCAACAGCTATGCCAAAATATCAGAATGTAGCCTCATAGAGAATTTGGTGTTATCTTGGTATTTCTATAAAGTCCCTAAAATGCCCATTTTATCAAATATCATACTAGTATAATGGCTCCTGGTCCCAAAGAGTTTAAAACCTACGTGGGCAAAGGGAAATAAATGACTTAACCAAGACCATGGAGCACATGAGTGAGAAAAGCAGGATTTGAACCTAGCTGTACTGCTTCCCAGCTTAACATGTGTCTGTCCAGTGCTGTGTACGCCATGTAGTGCCACACAGTGATTAGTAGTAGTAAGTAGTAACTACTAGCAACCACTAAGCCACCTGCTCGCTTGTGATTGGGTGTATATTCAATCCATAAATCGGTGATCTTCACTTCTAGCCTCTAAGGGCCACAAAGGAGTTGGGTTTTCAGGATATTGCTAATACATATGCAGCTCTCTCCTGCATATTCACGGGGTATCCTGAAAACCCAACCTATTGGCAGCCTTTGAGGATTGTCCGTGAACACTAGTGCTAAAGAGTATTACTTTGAAACTATTTCTTTCTCTAGTAAGAGCATGGGAGGAATGCTTCTGTAACATTACAATTCATTCTTCTTGCTGAAGCGAGGCTCTACAACTTGGCTCAATTGTCACTGCTGCATTATGTTTACTATCCAGCTCACAGATGAAAAATTATTTTTTTTCTGTCTGTTTGGCTATTGCTACATTAATAAGGTCTTATATGTAAAAGGAGCCTTTATTTCAGAAACCAGGAGAAGGTCGAGAAGCTGTGCCCAGCCTATGCTTGGGTGTTAGTAAATGCAGGGCAAGAGAAAGCCCGGTGCAGATAAAGCTGCCCTCCTCTCTTTGGGCTTTGTAATAGGAATACACACCTTCTACCTCGGGGCATTTTTCCTTCACCTCTTTCTCTTTAATTTGAGCTCTGCACCTCCACCTTATGCAAAGTGGCAGCTCTTCACTCGCCAGTCTGGTCACAACCAGTGTCTCAATCATACTGATGAAGAGTAACAAGAGGATGCTGTTGAAAAGATAAACTGGGGTTGGAGAGAGAAGAAAAGGAGTAAATTCATGCAGCTGACGTGAATAAATGCGCTGGATAATCCTTCTAGCTATTTGAACAAGAAATGGATTCATGCAATAGATTTATTTTTTCAAGAGATCATTCAGGGTGCTGCTAATGCTACCTCCTTGTCTTCTTTTAAAAGGACTTTATTATTTTTTCTGCTAGGAAAAAGATTATGGTTTTACCCATAACACATAGATTTATATAGCGAATTAATTCTTAGCTCCCTTTGGGTCTCGTCAACTGTTTGCCTACAGTTCAAATCAGGCGTCTTATTAGAGGGTACTCTGAATATCTGTAGGGCCATTAGCGGGCAGGTTGTAATCTATTATTATCAAGGAACTGAGAAGGTAACACTATGGATTTATCACACTTAACACTGTTCTACAAAAATTCTACAAACTGTCTTACAACACAGTAAAAAAAAAAATATAAAAATTCAGCAAACAGCACAGTACATCATAAATATCAATCAAAATGCAAAACATAGCAGGTACATTATAAAATAATAAAATGCCCCAAAACCAAAAGCAATAGTATGTCTGCATGGAAGCACTGCAGAAATTATTTAAGAAATGTCCTTCAGCCTGTATCATTGCCACTGAGCTCAAAGACATGAAAGATCTCGTAATGCTTAATTTATTAGACCTATTCCTTTTCTGTATCAGTTTTCTATTGCACTAGAGACAGAGGGGAATTTTAGAAGGATGTCCAAGTGCAATCTGGGACATCTAAGCCAGAACACCTAAAAAAAAAAAAAAAAAAAAAAATAAAAAGGCATGTCCAGGTGCAGAACAATCTCACAAATGTGGACGTGCCCAATATGGATATCTGTAGGGCGTCTACATGGACGTCCCCAGAATAATATTCTAGAATCTGGACATCTAGGAATAACTTAATAGGTAGGTAGTGGGCTAGGAACAAAGAAGCCAGGGTTCAAATCCCACTGCTGCTCTGACTGAGATTGTGCTGAGTTCTGGGAATGATGTCGTGCTACTTCTCTACATCCTCTGGATGTTTTCCAGCCAAAACGAGCACTGTTTATGCCTGAGGCAGGTCTAAACTTAGATACGACTCTGGGCAACCAAGATGTTTCTGAGATCAGGTGGGGGACGTCCAGGTTCTTAAGAATGCCTCTGTCATGCCTCCGTTCAGATGTGGATGGCCACAGAATTAGCTTCTAAAATGGCTCTGGAGCTGTTACTGTGCTTTGGGCGCCTGTTTTCAGATTTTCAAAGCATGACTAGCTTCCAAAATAACCCCCAAAGTGTCGTCATTGGGAAAACCCTGCAGGTGAAAGGGACGTTGAGAAGATGGGTGGCGGAAGGAAAGATCAGGACATAAGGTAAAAGCTGTTAGATGTTAATCTCTCCTGTCTTCATTGCCAACTGGAGTGCTAGGAAGTATGGATGTCTTTCACTCTCTGCTACTTAATGATTGTTAACACACTAGTCTGCTATTCTGTTATGTGACCCTGTTCCTTCTAAAATTGGTGCAGATTGCTCTGAATGATCTGGCTCATAGACTCCTTTCCATTGTAAATACTACCTGAATTGGGCACATTTTGGGCCCGATTCTGTCCCAGACGTAGATCCCCTCTGTGTGTCCAGTCTGAACTGGATGCACAGAGGGGATCATCACATCTAGCCCCGTGGGATCAGAATCATGAACAAGCATCAAGCATGTACATGCAGGCCAGGACTGTGATTCGTAGCTCGGCTAACTCACTCGGAGCCTTTAAATGGAGCCATGGCGTCATGTTGCCACGGCACTGTGGCTCCATTTAAAAGCTGCGATACCGGCCACCCTGTTAAAGTGTTTATTCCCCGCAGCCTGACCCCTGATCTGGCCTCCTAAGGCCAGGGTCGTGCTGCGGGGAATAAACCCTGGCCCCCCTGCCCCATCCGCGTCCCAGCAGCTTAAAAAAAAAAAAAAAAAGTCCAGGGAAATTATTCTACCTCGGAGGTGGAATAACTTCTCCAGACATTTCATCGGCCCTGGACTTACAAGGCCGACATTAGAATTGGCCCTCTATGTCCAGGGCCGGTAACCGCCCACTCTCTGCCCCTGTGCCCCCTTCTAACTTCCCTGTACAACTGGCAAGGAAGTTATTCAGGGGCAGGAGAAACCATGGATAGTGGGGAGGGACGTCCCATCGGGCCGTTCATCCCCACTCTTCGTGGCTCAGAATAACCCCCTTTGCCTCTACTTTGAAAGAGTTAATTATTAGATCTCCTCAAGAAGAATTTGGACCATAATCTTCTTGACTCATTATTGTTTTATTGACTGGTGCCAGAACCATGGCAGAGTGACTGTGGCTGTTGTATTCTTAAGGGTGCTTCAAGTGTTGTTTTGTAGGAAGGCGTTGGAGGGCATACTTCATGCTGCAGGGCTCTAGGCGATGAACTTGTTTCCGTGCTGATTACAAATCTCCCATTTTTAGGGAAAATATTTGAAATGAGAGTGTAGCTGAAAATGATATCATATTGATATCACTTAGGGGACCATCAAAATACATAGAATAGAAACATAGAAATATGACGACAGAAAAAGACCACATGGCCTATCTAGTCTGTCCTTCCATAACAACTACAACAGTCCACTTTTTGCCTTTAGAATAGAAACATAGAAATATGACGACAGAAAAAGACCACATGGCCTATCTAGTCTGTCCTTCCATAACAACTACAACAGTCCACTTTTTGCCTTTAGAATAGAAACATAGAAATATGACGACAGAAAAAGACCACATGGCCTATCTAGTCTGTCCTTCCATAACAACTACAACAGTCCACTTTTTGCCTTTAGAATAGAAACATAGAAATATGACGACAGAAAAAGACCACATGGCCTATCTAGTCTACACTACTGAATCTGTGCTTTCAGATTTGGTGAACTATTTCTGCATCCAAGTTGATTCACTGTAGGTTTTATTTATTTAGTTCATACATTTATTAGCTGCCTATCGCCACTGACATTGAGTATCCAGGTTGGCCCGATAGCCGAGAAGCTAGCCAGGCAGTGGTGACATTCAGCCGTTGCCCAGTTAGCTTCGGTAGCAACATTTAGGGCAGCCTTTAAGGTGCCTAATCTTTGCTGCCGAGGGATAACCGGGTCACGGCTCATTATCGTCATGGCCCAGTTATCCATTGGTGCCACCTTCACTCCAACCCCAGAATGCCACGATGCTAGCCGGCTAGGATCAGAGCATTCAGTGGTAGCATCTGAAGATTTAGATTAGTGCCACGGAATGTCCCGATCATTGCAATTAATGCAGTTAGCGGGTCTGGTAAACACGTTAATCGCATCGGGCCCTAATCATACGCCTTCTGAAATAGGTGCCAACAAATCGTGGCTAGCATAGAGAACCTCAAGGAGAGCATTCCACATCTATGGTCCTACGACTGAGAATGCACGGACAGGAGTGGCAGCTCTACGTATAGTCACTACAGTTTGAATAGACGATAAATGCTGAGTGCTGGACCTCAACTTTCAGAAGGAACAGATGGTATTAACATCCTAGATGATTCATTGGTAACGATGGAATAAAATGATTTAAGCACTGTACAAAGACAATTAAATCGACAGGCGGAACTTAATAGAAAACCAGTGTAGATCATATATCATCTGGAATATCAGTCTGAAATCGGTTGGTTTTAACAACGTTCGCAATCAACGAGTCTATCACAGTTTGAAGAACATACTTTGAACCACTCTAGTCACCCAGATATGAAAGGGAAGAAATTAATCTAAAAGTGTACACAAAGAGCAGACTTTCACCTTCATGGGAATATAATAGTAGAAGGAAAAAAAAGATGTCTGTCTCTAATTGTTACCATTCTCTCAGTTTTTTTTTAAAGTTAATAACTAGGCCATTAGCCATCATTCACTACACTATTTGAGGGATTAGAGTAAGCAATTTAAGTGATATAAATTCATCTACTACTAGATCATATGTGTCTTAACAAAATCATCCAGCTAGAGACGAACCGCTTGCTCAACCATCTTTCCAAGAAAGAATAAATTAGAAATAGGCCTGTAATTATACACATCTAATGGGTTTTAATATGATCTTTAACAGGCCACACAGATGCCCTCTTCACCATACCAGGAATTTCTCCTGTACCAAAAGAAGGCTGAACAAAATGGCAAGCAAACGGTAAGACTAGATCCCAAACCATTTCCAAATATGCCACAGAAATTAGATCTAAGGAATAATGTTTTTGTTCATACGAGATAACAATCTGGAGATAGCATCTGTGGACAATTCCATAAAAGTATCCCGAACTCAGGGCTGGCTCATCCACTAGGCAAGCTAACTGGCCACCTAGGGCAGCAGACCTCTGTGGTGGCAGGCCATATGCTTCGGCAAACATGGCCTGTGCACCGAGCTGAGTTTCCCTCCTCTCCCCCCCCCTCCCCCGTGCAGAGCCATGCCACTGCCCCCCATTGCCACTGATCCCAGCAGTGGGGTCAGGGGGCGCCTAAGCTTGGTGGCAGCAGTCCATGGTGGGCCTTTTATGCCAAAGCACATGGCTTGCCAATGCTGCTGAGCCGCCTCCCCTAACCCTGCTGGTGGACTCAGCAGCAGTGGGGGACAGTGGCGCAGCTCAGCATGGGGAGTGACAGGCCAGGGCTTCTGCCTGGGATGGTCCTGCCCAGACTACTGGTTTTCCAGATTGCGCAAGTATCAATTAATATCCATATTGCAAGTCATGGTTTCCATCAAGGCAATCATCAAATTTGGCGTTATCCACAAAAGATTTTACAAATATTTCAGGATCCAGAGGTGTTTTTAGAAAAAATATTCTAGGGACATGCAACAATGAGACATGATAGCAAACAACTGTGGGGGTCTAGCTACAGCTGACTGTATCATATTCATAATAAGATCTCTCTTTGTGGAGTGCAGTTTCAGCTTATATTGTTGATACTTGCGTAGCTAGCATGTGCTTCCTTAGAGGGTGTTTATGCCAATTATATTCAGCCCAATGTAGCTCTCATTTGAGCTCGTGTAGTGTTTCATTAAACTATGGTACATCTCTCTCCTACTTTCCAGATATTCTGTATGGTTTTCATAAGCTACAGAGATAGCCATATGCCACTTAACCACCAATTACTCTAGAGACATAGTCTTAATGATTGATCAGGAATAGACAGATGTTTCCTAGAACTATATCGGAGATAAAAATAACATGTGAAAAACACCTTGATACACTCCAAATTACATACTCTACAAAGTGGAGCAAGATTAGACATCACAACCTCCCTAGGATAGTGCAGAGAGTAGACATTGCACAGTTCCCTATACTGGCCCCACCCCATTATTACTGGGGTTGCATCCATCAATACCCCCAACTCTAAGCAGTGTAAGTACAAGAAGTAATAACCTATGAACTGAAAATATATAAGTAATACAGTCCATAGTGCTTCAAAATTAAAGTTACAGAAAATTCATGTCTCCTGCAAATCAAGGGGTAGGCTAAGGGGCATGACCCTTTGGCATGATGACTTCAATGAGATGCATCAAGTCTTTGCTGAGATTTAAAATCCCAGTGAGTGATGTCATCATCATATGACTGTCCCTCTCACTGTATTTTACTCAATCTGTCTGCAGCATTTGATACATTGGACTATGTTACAGACATTAAAAAGTATTGAATTTTCTGGAGTGGTGTACCATTGGCTGAAGTCCTATCTAGAAAATAGTTTGTATAAAGTTAGTTGGGGTAATCCAGTTTTCATCATGAAAGGCTTCTCTACCTGTGGAGTTCTCCAAGAAGCCATTCTGTCTTCCATCTTTAGCCCCTTTAATAGATATTTTCCATATTTCTGAGGTTGGGTGTCATACATTTGCAATGATATGCAATTGTTTACTAGTACTGAGGAGGATCAGGAGTTGACAGCTCAAGAAATAGAGGCTTGTCTAGGAGTAGCATCTTTGCTAGAAGCCATACTGAACCCTTCAAAAACCAAACTCCTCTGGATCTCAAGGCATGAGAGTTCTGCCTGTTTCCTTCAATTATGGGAACATTCTTGAAGTCAAAACTAGTTGTCTTTAGCCTGAGTGTCCATTTAGATTATAGGGAGGCCGTGGGCAGGGTCCTCGCGGCCGACGGTAACCGGGCGCGTGGCCCGGTGCGGGGACCCTGCACGCGGCCACGGCGGGGGGCGCGCGGGCGGGTTGGCGTCCTTTAAAACCATTGGCTCCCGGCATATGCAGCCGCGAGGGAGCCAATGGGGAGCTGGCGGGTGAGCGTGAGGGGAGAGGGGGGTAGCCCGAGGACTCCGTGTGGTCAGTTGCGGCGCTGGAGTCCTGGGGCGTGCTGGCTTGCTGGTTTTGTGCGGAGTGTCTCTTTGGCGGTCGGGCCTGCTGTGTTCGTTGGTTGGGGAGCTGTCGGGTCTGTGCGGCAGAGCTGTGTGAACAGCTGCAGAGTCCGGCTCTTTTTTGACGGCAGTGGTCGGCGGTTTTGAAGGCAAGTGCCGCAATTCTTCTTCTCTCTGCGGGGATATCGTGGGCCCTGGGGGTTCCTGTCTATGATACCACCGTGTGGGGGGAGAGCGGGCAGGTCAGGGGGGCAGGGTAAGGCTGCTGGGCGCCGGAGTGTGAATTCCAGGGTGGATTCGTGTGTTAGGGGAGCTGGGGGGGTGAAGGTGAGATTGAGGGTGCTGTGGGGGGTTCTTTGGCTCGAAGAGGGCTTGGTAGGGGGGTGGTTTCACAGAGGGGGGGCTGGAGGGGTCGTGGAGCTTTGCAGGGGCGAGGGGGATCTCTTTGGGGGTGGGGGGCCAGTGGGGGAAGGACCCGGGGGGGTGTGAAGGTGCGGGCTCCTGGGAGCACGCCGCATGGAGTCAGGCGGGCTGGTGCTGATCAGTCCCGGGGTCTGAGGGCGCTGGGCGAGGGCGCAGAGGGGGGTGCAGTTGAAGGGGGGGCTAGGGGTGGTGCGGGGATTAATGACGGTGGGGGGCTGGTACTGGGGCAAGGGGGAGCGTTGCCAGCGGCTGGGGCACCTTGCTTGCAGAGTGCTCCTGGGGCTGTGTGGCCGCCCGTTCAAGGGGGTTATGTGGCAGTGGGAGGGCCAGCGGGGGGCAGGGTACTTCGGCGCCTGATTGGCACGCGGCTTGGTCCCCTACGTAGCCTTCGGCTGTTTCCCCCCCTGTTTTTCCCCTTTTATCTCCACAGGTGCGGGGGATGGACCAGCCATCGTGGGGACTTGGGGTGGGGAGCCCTGATCGGATTGCAACGGCAGCCGGAGGAGCGGAGTCACGGTGCGGTTCCTCGGAGGTAGAGGCAGCTGGGGTCACGGTCACGGCAGCGCGGAGCAGCGAGGAGTGTCGCCAGGTGGAGCCTGATCCTGTTCTGACTTCTGCATTGGATGGACGGGCCGCAGGTGAGTTGTCAGGGAACCTGGATATGGATGCGTCGCACCCGCTGGTGCTGGGCTGCGCGGGGCTTGAATAAAGAGACGGCGTTCTTGCCGACGGCTGCATAGTTCCAAGTCGTCTTCCTCTTCCTCCTGGGGGGATTCCTCTTCATCGTCGGGTGGTGAGCTTGTTGGGCAAAAGGGCGGCGGTGAAGGGGTGTTGGGGCCGCGGACAGGGGGAGGGGCCCCATCAGTAGTGGCGTTTCCAGAGCTGTGGGAAGGGGTTCCCAAGAAGCTTCGGTGGAAAATTCGGAAGCGGCGGTACATTGATATTTTTCGGTTGTTGGAGGGTAGAAAGCGGTCCGGCGAGAGCCGAATAAAGCGGAAAGAGGATGAGAAGGCGGGCCGGGTTCGGAAGGTGGCGCGCAATGTGGTGAACTGGACCCAAGCTTTGCTGCGCCTAGCCAGTGTTTGGGGGCATTATTCGCCGGAGCAATATGGTATGTTACTGGCGTATGCAGATTCTATTTTGGAAGCCTCACAGACGCACGAAGGTTGGGCGTAGTTAAATTATGATGAAAAGTTTCGGGACAAGATGGAGGAGACTAGATCGCTTTCCTGGGGTACCCAGGACATCAATCTCTGGTTGACTCAAATGTTTGCTAGATCGGGGCTGGGTGCGGGGGGAGAGGGGGTACTGTGGGAGTTCCTGGGGGGGGCTGGTCCTTTCGGTTGGCGGGGGGTGGTTGTAACAAAGTCAGAACCGGGGGGGGGGGGGTCAGCGACGTGTGATGGCGGTTTAATAGGACCTCCTGCCCCTTTCCTGACTGCAAGTTCAAACACTCTTGCTCAGTTTGTGGTGGGGGACATTCCGCGGTTAAGTGCAGTCGAAGAGGGTCCGACGGTCCCGCCGGACCGGGACCCAAGTCCCAATGAGTTGGGTTGCCTCGCCCCGACTCCGGTCCGTTCGGAATCCTTGCTGAAGTGGCTTCAGCGATACCCGCGGAGACGGGATAGGGAGGTGTTGGAGAGAGGTTTTCAGTGGGGTTTTGTGATCCCAGTCCAGGGTGTGGTGGGGGCCGCTAGTGCCCGGAATTCTCCTTTGGTACGGCGATTTGCGGCTGTAGTGCAGGCCAAGCTGGCCTTAGAATTGACGCTGGGACGGATCGTGGGTCCTTTTGTGGACCCCCCTTTCCCAGACATGGTGATTTTTCCTTTGGGGATTGTACCTAAGAAGGCCCCGGGAAAATTTCGGCTTATTCACAATTTGTCCTGTCCGGCGGGTGAGTCGGTGAATGACCATATCCCGCGGGAGTTATGCACAGTGCGGTATGCGTCTTTTGATAGGGCGGCGGAGTTGGTCAGGGCAGCAGGGCAGTCGGCGCTGATGGCGAAGGTGGATATTGAGTCCGCATTCCGCTTGCTGCCGGTGCATCCTTCCTCTTTTCCGCTGTTAGGTTTTCGTTTTCTTGGGCGATATTATTTTGATAAGTGCATGCCTATGGGCTACTCCGTCTCCTGCGCTTACTTCGAGAAGTTCAGTACGTTTTTGCAGTGGGTGTTGTGTCAGAGGACGGGCTCGCAGAAGGTGGTGCATTACCTGGACGATTTTCTGTTTGTCGGTTCGGCCCGTTCCGATGAGTGTCCGCGGCTGCTAGCGGGTTTCAGGGAATTGTCGTTGGAGTTGGGTGTACCTTTGGCAGCGGATAAGACTGAGGGGCCTACGACCCGGCTCACATTTCTGGGGGTTGAGTTGGATTCCGTTGAGATGATCGCGCGGTTGCCACCTGAGAAAGTTGCTTGTATGCAGGCTTTGGTCGCTAATGTCCTGGTGTCTTCTAAGATAACCTTGCGTGAGATGCAAGCCCTGTTGGGCTTTTTGAACTTTGCCTGTAAAGTGATTCCTATGGGTAGGGTTTTTTCCAGGCGCTTGGCGGCAGCAACGGCGGGAGTGCGGAAGCCCCACCACCGGATTAGGGTGACTGAATGGATGAGAGCCGATTTACGGGTTTGGAGCCGGTTTCTAGAGGATTTGAACGGGACGTCAGTTTTGTTGGGCTCTGAGGTGTCCAGCGAGGAGTTGGAGCTGTTTACAGATGCAGCTGGGAGCGCTGGTTTGGGGGTTTACTTCGGGGGGGCCTGGTGTGCGGAGCAGTGGCCCCAAAGTTGGCAGGATTCTGGTTTGACAGCTAACATTACCTTCCTTTAATTGTTTCCGATGCTAGTTGCGTTGAAGTTATGGCCCGATAGGTTGCAGGATCGGCGGATAGTCTGGTGGTGTGATAATGCGGCTGTGGTTAGTGTAGTGAATCATTTTTCTCCCAAGTGCTTGCGGGTGGCGCGTTTGATGCGGGAGGTGGTGTTAGCCTGTTTATATTTGAATGTATCTGTCCGGGCCCGGCACCTGCCTGGTTGCAGTAATCAAATCGCTGATGCTCTTTCTCGTTTTCAGTGGGAGCGTTTCCGTGCACTGGTCCTGGATGCGGACGGAGAAGGATTCGCAGTCCCCGAGACATTGTGGAGCATTGGCCTGGAGGAATGCTGACTCTACTGCGAAGTTCGGTGTTGGATGGGATGTGGTTGGCTTACCAGCGCGGTTGTGACAAGGTGGTCGGGTTTTTGTGGGAGCGAGGGTGGCAGGTGGGCTGGGTGCCTGATTACCTGATTGGCGGCTATATAGCAGAGGCCAGAGGGCGCGGGTTATCCAGATCGGCGGTGCGTTCGCATCTGGCGGGGTTTAACTTTTTTGCGAGTGCCGTGGGCTGGGGTTCCGCTTCGGGGGGAATGTTGGTGCGTCAGCTTTTGCGGGGTTGGGAGCGGGCTAGGCCGGCTTCCGCTGACCCTCGTAGGCCAATCACGCATGAACTGCTGGGGCGTCTCCTGGCGGTGTTGCCTCAGGTGGCTGCTTCGCAGTTTGAGGTTTTGCTATTTCGCGCAGTTTTTTGCCTCGCCTTTTTCGGGGCTTTTCAAATTGGGGAGCTGGTGGCGAATTCGGGAAGGGCTGGGGGCGGTGGGGGTTTGCAAAGGCGCCATGTGTGTTTGAGTGGCTGGCACCTGCGTATCCTTTTGGAAAGGTCCAAGACGGATCAGCGGGGCCGGGGTTTATGGGTGCTGTTGAGAGGGGTCGACGGACTCGCTACGTGCCCGGTGCTGGCGGTGAGGACGTACTTGAGTGTGCGTCCGGATCGCGATGGGGTTCTGTTTCTGCACGAGGATGCGCGGGTACTGACCCGTTTTCAGGTGACCGCGGTTCTGCGGTTGGCACTGCATTTTTTGGGTGAGGACGCTATGGCCTTTGCCCCTCACTCTTTTCGCATCGGTGCTGCTACGAGTGCGGCTGGGGCTGGGTTGTCTGTTGAGGTGATTAGGAGTATCGGCCGTTGGCGGTCGCGAGCTTTTAAGGGTTACATACGGCTCTGAGGGTTGGGCTGGGTGTGGGGGTGGGGGTGGGGGATGCTAACTGTTCATTTGTTTTTCAGATGGGAAGCTGGAGCCTGGTGGTGCCTGGGTGGTTGGTCGGTCATTCGTTTGTCCACTGGGCTTGTCAGCGTGCTGCCATCCGACCGGGAGGCCTGAACTTGCGGCTGGATCCTGCAGTGGTGTCTGTTTCATGGCTGGGTCAGCGAGGACTCCGATGGCTTCAACTGCTTCCTTTGCTACGGCACCACAGGAGGACGTCGTGTCAACCGGCAGTGCTTCTTTTGCATTTGGGGGGTAATGACCTTGTCTCCTGGTCCTGTCGGCAGCTGATTAGAGCGGCACAAGATGACTTTGCGGTGGTGCTGCAGATGTTCCCTGGGACAATTTTATAGTGGTCGGACATTATCCCTCAGCCTGCGTGCTGGGGCCAGCTACGGTGGTCGCGGGGATTAACTAAGATAAATCGTCAGATTGGTCGGTGGGTTTGCATGCATGGGGGTTATCAGATTATGCATCCCTGGGTGGAGGTGGGTTGCACTGGTCTTTACAGAGATGATGGGGTCCATTTGTCTCCGGTGGGCATGGATCTGTTACTTAACGATTGGCAAGAGGCCCTGGAGTATGTGGTGTTGCGGGATACTCGCTGGTCGCAGCTTTAGGTTTGGGGGGGGGCGGCGCATCGACAGGCCTGTCGCATGTGCCGGTGGCGGGATCCCGGAGGTTTCCGGGGTCCGGGCCTCAAGGTACACTTGGGCGGGGGTGGGATCCCCCTGACCCGGCTAAACCCTGGCCGACTTTTGCTCTGGGCATGGCGAAGTCGGGGAAAGGGATAGGAAACTTGCCGGGGGGCAAGTATAGGGACGTAGCAGTGGTAATGCACCTTGCTAAGGCATGGCTGGTGTGGTACTACTCCGTTATGGGGCTGTTTATGGTTTATGTTGATGGAATATCGTTAATGGTTCATATTTAATAATTAATAAAACTGCGACCAGTTTTGTTCCATAGAACCGTGTGGTGTCGTTCATTGGGGATGGGGGTGAGGGGGGGGGTTGGGGGCCACAGGGGAGTGGAAGGGTGATATTGGTGAGCAGGGCCCGCAGCACCGGGTGCGTTTGCCTCGGTTAATAGGGAGGCCGCGGGCAGGATCCTCGCGGCCGATGGTAACCGGGCACGCGGCCCGGTGCGGGGACCCTGCACGCGGCCACGGCGGGGGGCGCGCAGGCGGGTTGGCGTCCTTTAAAACCATTGGCTCCCGGCATATGCAGCCGTGAGGGAGCCAATGGGGAGCTGGCGGGTGAGCGCGAGGGGAGAGGGGGGTTGCCCGAGGACTCCGCGTGGTCAGTTGCGGCGCTGGAGTCCTGGGGCGTGCTGGCTTCCCTCCCTCCCTCCCTCCCTTGAAGGTTTTTTTGGTGGGGCGGTTGTTCTGGGGTGTTGCAGCTTGGGGGGGGGGGCGGGATCCCGGAGGTTTCTGGGGTCCGGTGCCTCAAGGTACACTTGGGCGGGGGTGGAGTCCCCCTGACCCGGCTAAACCCTGGTCGACTTTTGCTATGGGCATGGCGAAGTTGGGGAAAGGGATAGGAAACTTGCCGGGGGGCAAGTATAGGGACGTAGCGGTGGCTTTAGACAAGGAAGATCTTGTCTTACTAATCTGATATGTTTTTTTGAAGGTGTGCATAAACAGGTAGACAAAGGTGAGTCGGTTGATATAGTGTATCTGGATTTTCAGAAAGCTTTTGACAAGGTCCCCCATCAGAGACTTTTGGCAAAGCTAAAAAGTCATGGGATAGGAGGCAGTGTACTATTGTGGATCGGGAACTGGTTAAAAGATAGAAAGCAGAGGGTAGGGCTAAATGGCCAATATTCCCAATGGAAAAAGGTGAATAGTGGAGTACCCCAGGGATCTGTACTGGGTCCGCTGCTTTTTGACATATTCATAAATGACCTGGAAAAGGAAATAACGAGTGAGGTTATCAAATTTGAAGATGACACAAAACTGTTTAAAGCTGTTAAAACCCAAGAGGATAGTGGAAAACTGCAGGAGGACCTGGATAAATTGGAAGACTGGGCATCCAAATGGCAGATGAAATTTAATGTGGACAAGTGCAAAGTTATGCACCTAGGAAAGAACAACCCACACTATAGTTACTCGATGCAAGGCTTCACATTAGAAGCCACCACCCAGGAAAAAGATTTAGGAGTCATCGTGGATAACATGTTAAAACCCTCCGCCCAGTGTGCAGCGGCGGCCAAGAAAGCAAACAGAATGCTAGGTATCATAAGGAAAGGGATGGAGAATAAAACAAAGGATATTATATTGCCTCTGTATCGCTCCATGGTACGACCGCACCTTGAATATTGTGTGCAATTCTGGTCACCGTATCTTAAAAAGGACATAGCGTTATTAGAAAAAGTACAGAGAAGAGCCACCAAATTGGTGAAGGGGATGGAAGGCTACTCCTATGAAGAGAGGCTAAAAAGGTTAGGGCTCTTTAGCCTGGAAAAGAGACGGCTGAGGGGAGATATGATAGAGGTCTATAAATTAATGAATGGAGTGGAACAGATAAACGTGGATCAATTGTTTACGCTATCAGAATATAGAAAGACTAGGGGACATGTAATGAAGCTACAGGGTAAACTATTTAAGACAAATAAGAGAAAATATTTTTTCACTCAACGTGTAATCAAACTCTGGAATCTGTTACCGGAGGATGTGGTAAGGGCTGTTAGTATAGCTGGGTTTAAAAAAGGTTTGGACAAGTTCCTGGAGGAAAGGTCCATAAACCACTATTAAAAAGGGACCCAGGATATCAATGCTTGACCCAGTGCAAGCATTGAGGAACCTGTGTCTTTTTGGGAAACTGCTAGGTACATATGACCTAGATTGGCCACTGTTGGAAACAGGATACTGGGCTCGATGGACCTCGGTCTGACCCAGTATGGCATGTCTTATGTTCTTATGTAGTGCACCTTGCTAAGGCATGGCTGGTGTGGTACTACTCCGTTATGGGGCTGTTTATGTTGATGGAATATCGTTAATGGTTCATATTTAATAATTAATAAAGCTGCGACCAGTTTTGTTCTATAGAACCGTGTGGTGTCATTCATTGGGGTTGGGGGCCACAGGGGAGTGGAAGGGTGATATTGGTGAGCAGGACCCGCAGCACCGGGTGCGTTTGCCTCGGTTACTAATTTGTCTATGGAATCACACAAAATTACAAAATCAGACCACTATGATTTGATTTGATTTATTATATCACCCTTTGATTATGAGCCATTATAGCGGTTTACAGTCTATAAAAATAACATTTGAAATTAAATAATAAAACAAAAACAATACTAAAAATAGTAAAAAAAAAAAAAAAAAAAAGAACAACAAACATAAATATAATAGAATAGCACAATACAGAAATATAATAAAACAACAACATCAGTCCAGGTACAATAAATGGTTAATAACAAGATGTAAAGAAAAAAGAAACCATTAAAATTATTGCTAAGACCCATGAGCTCCACCCATCGCTTGAAGGAAAAGGTTTTACGAACAGCCACTCCTTGGTGGCCTTTTTTGAATTTATTAGCTGAGCTTTCCATTCGCAATTGTAATGGGAGGCTGTTCTATAATGTAGGCGCAAGGAAGCTAAAGGCAGCAGGTCTTTTTAATTCCAATTTAAATCTAGAAGGGGAAGACCTAGGCAGGATCTGGCTTAAGTGATTTCTAAACTTGGTTACTGCATTTCATTGTGTGAGGGTTTATCTCTTAACGTTGCTACATAGTTTTTAATTACTTCAAAACAGAGCAGCTAAACTCCTAACTAGTGTCGGAGCAAGAGGTTATATTACCCCATCTCTTAGAACCTTTTATTGCTAACCTATTTTATCCAGGATCTGGTTTAATGTTTATTCTACCATTTTACAAACGTCTACATAAAGCAGGTCCTGAATATCTTTCCAAATTGTTACCTTACATACCTTCTCAGATATTATGTTCCCTCTCCACTAGATCTACTGTTAGAACCTCACTTGCATAGTTCCTTATAGTTTTATAGTATTTTGCTTTTTGTTTTTATTGTGTTGTGATGAGCTTGTTTTTATTGTTGCGAACCGCTTTGCCTGATGTATCATTATAGCGCTATGTAAATGTTTTTAAAACATCATTTAACATTTATATACTTTGCTCTCAACATGTGAAACACTCTGGCACAGAATATCCAGTCTTTCTTTGAATACTCATGGGGGCAGATTCAAAGCGATTAACACGGTTAGCAGACCTGCTAATCGCGTTAATCTCTGAGAGAGGGACATTTAGTGGCTGCTGAGTATCTCCCCCTAACACCGTTGTTTGCCCTGTAGCAGATGAATATCCCCACTGCCCAGCTAGCTAACATGCTATCAGGGCACATCGACTATTCAATGCTGGTAGTCCGGTAGGACCCAGGCATTGAATATCTGGGTCAGAATTAAAACGGCGATGGCCAGCCACTTTATCAGACTGGCCACTGCTGCTGAACATGCCTT
The DNA here is from genome assembly GCA_033557465.1 of Ichthyophis bannanicus. Taxonomy (NCBI): domain Eukaryota; kingdom Metazoa; phylum Chordata; class Amphibia; order Gymnophiona; family Ichthyophiidae; genus Ichthyophis; species Ichthyophis bannanicus. The sequence continues at coordinate 283,994,364 of CM066041.1, forward strand.
CCCTCTTTTTAGAGACTTAAAACTTGATTGTACATTACTTTTTATTTTTGTTGTTATTTTGTATGTTTTTATTGCGATCTGCTTCAAGATAACGTCTAGAATGTGGCATATCAAATTGGGGCAGTAAAGTGAGCTTGGACTGGCCTCTTCGGTCAAACATTTATACTTACTAAGGAGAGGATTACAAGATGAAGCCCCTGGTAGTGCGTTGACTAAGGAAGAGTGGAACACCATGTACCCCAGCAGCAATGTCACCTTGAAAGAGATCCTCTCATTGTCCACGATGGGTAGCAGGAATCCGACCATATCCGCTACCAAAACTGCAAAGCTCGGGACAATCAGGGAAAGAACAGTTTTAACTGGCGTGTGCTTGATCTGCAGCTAGAATAGAAAATGCACAGCTCTGTAATTCAGCTTTTGCAGTAGTGCTGCAGCAATAGGTTAGGGAACTGCAGTGTACTCGGAATTATTATTTGGGTTGTGGAAGACGATATCAATAGGATAGCCACCAGCCTACAAATATTTTTCATGTTTTCCAGCCAACATGGAAACCATTGTTCAGTTTAACAACGGCACCCCTGGTGTATCTTTTCTCCAGGAAGCCCTTGCAAGCGCTTTTCTTTTTCTCTTACATAGCAAATAGGTCACAAATTAGCTGCCTGTTCCTATAGGTCTCAGAGTTTTAAATCTGATATGCCTTTTTCATTGAATGGATTTTTTCACCTTTCCATCTAGTTTGTTTGCTCTCTATAGGAGTTCAAGGTGTCAGTAAATCTGGAAAACATTGTGCTTTAAACGGGAAAGCCTAAATAATATCCAAATCGGGCCACAAAGAGATGTTCAATAATGGAACGAGACAAAATAGTTCATTTGGGGACTGCACAAACCAGCTTTCTTCAAAAAGATACCTTCCCTTTCCAAACTACTGATTGAGTGCTGCCAGCCAAAAAAAGCCCTTAGACCATGAGGCAACCCTGCCTCTGACACCACTGACCACAAAATTACCAAAAAGAATCTTGTGGTCAAGGTGTCAAAGGCAGCCATCAAATCCAATTAAAACAACAACTTAAACTCTTGTGATGGTCATCAAATAAGGCCACTAAAGTTGGCTGAAAAGCTTGACTAATAAGGATATAAACAATTGTGCACTTGCAAAAAGTCCCCAATTTGATTCAGAACTACCCTCTTTTTTTTTTCTTTTTTTTTTAAAGTGCCATCAAGTCAGTGCTGACTCCTGGCGACCCAGTTGCCTCTGGATTTTCTTGGCAATGTATCACTGGAAGTAGATTGCCGGGCCTTTTCTCTACCAGTTTAGATTTTAGGACAAAGATTTTCCTTCAAATTCATTTGACGGATTAAGACAGCACTTATCACCAATTGGACTTTGCCCACTATCCTAGCTCTGAGATTTTCAAGAGGCCTCACTCCTTGTAGAAGGCCTTAGTGGTTTAACTCGACCATCTCCCCCCCAACCACATACGCAAACACGCACATATTTTGTCTGTGTTACTAGTCTCTCTTTATTAAATAGTCCCTGCTTCTTGCAGCTTCCAGTCTGCTATATGTCCAAAAGTACTGTGTACAACTGGGAATACATTAGAAATAATAATAAAAAGGTTGTTTTCTTACCTTCATAATGAAGCCAGGATTTTTCCTGCCTTTTGAGGCTTCGATGGTAACCTTTGTGACATGGTATTCGTGTTTCACGTTCTCAATCTCATTTTCCACACTTACGTTGAATGCCAATTCCTGATCTAATAGAGAACCCAGAGAAAGACAAGCAAGAAGTAGGGAAAGAGAGAGAAAAGGTGCATATTTTAATTGTTCAGTAAAACACTGAAGAAAAGACCTAGTTGGCCTTGAAAGCCTCCTGTATTACATCATTTTATTTCTAGTTCAATAAGATGTCTTACTACCAACAATAGTTCCAAATATGTAATTGCAAGGAGCAAATTAAGCAAATATAGCATAGACGTCATGATGGGGTTCCTGCTCCTCACCGTTTCCTAACATTGAGAAGAAACTCAGCATACATTCATTTACATCCTCTGGATAATGGAACAGCTCAAAGTTACAGTTGCTATCAATCCGCAGTGAGAGATAATATTGTATCCAGCCATTACTGTGGATCTTCACCTGGGGGTTGGAATCCTTCCATTCCACCGTGTGCCTGCAGTAAAAGACATCAGAGATTTACAAGGGCGCCTGTCTGCTGGAAATATGTTCAATCCCCATGTCTACTCCCTTACGTCTGGGCTCCCCGAACCTGGCCAGTTAATCCTACAGCCAGTCTGGTTTATAGGACATCCACAAGGAATATGCATGGTGGTCATAATGGTGTTTCCAGGAGGAAAGCCTGTTTTACATGCTGATAATGGCTTTTCTAAAATTGTGCCGCTATACACTTGTACTGACAAGATGGCATGTACTTATTTGCGCACAGTGCGGCATGTTTACTAAAGCATGCTACCAGGTAGCGTGGGGTTCAGAGCATGCCAAGTGCATCATGGTAAAAAGCATCGCATGCTGAAAACACAGCCACACTAACACTCCCATGCTAACCGAGTAGCACGGGTTGGGAAGGAGACTCTGTTCTGGGGCAGGGAATCCACTTTGCGGGTAGCGTAGACGTTGGTGTCTGCTCTCTGGTGAAGTAGCAATAAGCGCAAGTGGATCCGCCACCACCTCAGTGAGTGGCATTTAGTACACCTGTGCTGATTTGTGCCAAAGGTAATGAGAACAGGGGTGGCGTGATACCCAGGCTAGCAACATGGGGACATGCCAGGTATCTCACAAGTCTTAGTGTGGGTCGAGCACAACCCATGTGCTCATTCTTGGGGTTGTTCACATGCTAGTGTCTCTTAGTAAACATGCCACAGTGAGTTGGTATTCCTCAGGGCCATGGTTTAGGCAGAACAGGGCAGGCGTTTCAATGCATAGAGTTCTTTGCAGCAGGTATAAATTTTGTCCTTGAGAATTTGTGTACTATTGGAGATAGCCACCCAGAACAATTTTATAAAGACACATTGGTGCCTATGTTGCCTTTCTAAAATGTTAGAAAAACAATGTTTTACAAAAAAGGGGGAGATAACCAATGTACACGCACAAAAAAAAACCAATTGCATAATCTTTTTGGATTTACACTTGGTGAAAAGACGTCAGTATTTGAAGACGGATCAAATTTTAAAAGAACTGAGGCTATTTTATAAAAAACGGAACAGATCTTTAAAAATTGAACTGATCTCTGATATAGTCATAACCTTGGTGGCTTTTCTTGGACCAATGATGAACTCAACGCTGCTCTGGCTCAGTAGCCTGGATAGATACCCTGGGCTGGCTCGCTTGAAATTGTGTGGCTTTGCTAATTTGAGTTCCATTAAATATTTGTAAACTTTTTATAAATTCTATTGGTTGGGAGATTTTTTGAGATTATTTTTTTTTGTGTGTGCCTTTATAAAATAGGCATGAAATATACACCTTCTTGGAGTCTGCACACAGGCACCCTCTTATAAAAATTACCCACCTTTTGGGTCTCCAATGTATGCAGATTTATCACAGGCATTTCAGTGGCAATATCTTAAGAGCTTGACTGTGGTCACCAGGATTCTCTTCCATGACATCAGGAATCTGGATTCCTTCCTTAGAGGTGTAAATGTAATGATGACATTCATTTTTTGGGGATGTGTCATCAGCCTCCTGGGGACTCTGATTTGGGGTGCATGCATGTCTTGAACAAATATTCCAGATTGTTATTTAGAGGATCCCTTCCTATTTGATATCCAGGAGTATTTAATACTACAAAGGCCAGTATAAGGTTAGTAAGTATTACGATTTTTACTCTTGTCTGTTATATAACTAATGACTTAAGGGCCTGGTTTGCTAAACTTTTTTTCCCATAGAGACAGAATGGGAAAAATATCTTAATAAGTCAGGCCTTAAGTGGACCTTGTTTTTCACCGAGTATGAACATCCCATTTTATAAAAGTGCGAAGGCACACTTCAAACAGGATGTGGAGACCAGAATTGAAATATGGAGGTCAGGTTGTACTCTGTTCTGACAGTATTTTAGGAACAGCTCTGCTAAATGTGGAGCTTTTTCTAACACCCACATCCACACGCAGTGAGAGGAGCTATTTAGGAAGATACATGGGAGAAATACAGACAAAGGAAACCTGGCAACTTACATATGTCGATGCCAGCATTTCACAACACGCACGTGCAAATAAATGCCGGCACTTACGCATTATCTAAGCCATTTTGCAAAGGGAGATATGCAGATGCGGCTGCTCAGCTACAGAGGGTCCTCTCTTTAAGTCATTTCATTTCGAGGGGGAAATGAACATTGGGGGATCAAGGGGGATCATATAAATGCTGCTAAAACAGGATAGTGCAATTTCTGGAATCCAATGGACTGCAGGATCCTCTACACTTGATCCCTCCCTTCCATCTAATTTTCCCCCTTGTGAAATCTTCCCGTTCTTTCTAAACTCCCCAAAAACTAGTGTTCTCTGTTATCTTCTCATCTTATCGAAACCAGTTTTCTGCATCCCCCCGCCAGTCAGGTTTCAGAGTTGGTTATAATACCGAAACAATTCTCTTGTCGGACTTAACGAGACCCGCATTTCACTGGATAAGGGCAATATCACTTTGTCTCTTTAGACCTAACTTCTGCTTTAGATGTTGCGGATCACTCTCTCCTTCTCTCACGCCTCTCTTCTGTCAGCCTGGCTGCCACTGGTCGGTGGTTTCAAGCCTTCCTCTCCTTGCGTTCTTACCATTTTTCCTTCCCGAGCTCCTTCTCGTCTCGCCTTCCTCTTTCTTGTGGTGTTCCTCTTCAATGTTCTTCTGGTCCCTCTTGCTGCCGTGATCCAGCAGCAGGGCATCTCTGTGTATTTCTATGCGGATGACATTCTGCTGCTATCCCGTGTTCATCCCTGCTCTCTGGACCTCTCTAACATAAATGCCTGCCTTGCATCGGTGGCGTCCTGGCTTCATTTCAGTCACCTGAAATTCAATCCTGCAAAAACGTCAGCGATATGGCTGTGATTCACTTCTCCCACTGTCCGTTTCCCCTTCCTGCAACAGACTCTCCATCCCTGTTGTATCCCAGCTTAAATACCTCTGACCCTAGACTTATCCTTCACTTCCCAACCCACATTAGTTCAGTAGTGAAACGGTGTTTCTATGCATTATGCCAGATTCGGTCTCGTCTTCCACCCACGTCTCTTATCATGCTCCTTCTCGCTCTTGGAATTGCAAAACCAGGGGTGGCCCAAGGGTGTTGCGGGGCCATGTGCAGAGACTAATTGTGGGACCTCATTTGCACAAATATTTGCATATCCACTAGGCCTCATTTGTACAAGTCTAATTTATTTTATTTTAAAATGTATATGCTGTCCATCTAAAATTTGAAGTGGCTTTCAAAGAAGTCCTTCACAAGCCTCTTTTTGTCCTAACAATGACTTAGAGGCAAGTTTACTAAACATTAATGTGTGAAGTGCCACTGTATCCATTGACATAAATGCTTAACTTGCATTCAAATTTGTGAATGCACATTAACCTCTACTTAACATGCCTCTTAATGAGTGTCTGTAAACCATGTACAGTGAGGATAAAGAAAGGCTACCATATTTCTGCATTATTATCCTTCAGTGCCAACTGCCATGTGCATTGCTACAAAACCCTGCTTATTTAGAACCCATAGCAAACCTGCCATATCATAACAGCACTACCAGGACTCACACAGCACCAACCCCTATTTATCAAAAGGTACCACTACAAATATTAAACCAATACATCTTACTGGGAAAAGAGAATAAGTGGGTCTACTACACAGAAACTAGATGAGCAGAATAGCAAAGTTCTGTCATACATGCAAAACATCCAAGCTGTCAAAAATGATAGAACAGAGGATCATGATTTAAAACTATGAAGACCATAATTGATCTAGGAACCCCAAAAGCCAAAATTTGAATGCTTGACAACCCTGGAAAAATTAAACTATGAAATTAATTTCCTCTTATACTGAACAAAGCACATCGGAGCACATTTCCAAGAGCTGACATAGTCCAGTTAATAAGTTCAAAATAAAATACTTTTTCTACCTTTTGTTTGGGCATTTTATTTTTCATTCACAATTGCCTCAGTCTCTCTCTTCTGTGTTCTTCGTGTCTTCTGCTAACTCTCCATTGTCTGCTGTCTCACAGGAAATGCCCCTGTTCAACCTGTACGTAGGGACCCACACTGGCAGCAAACAGCACAGCTGCAGGAGAAAAAAGAAACCACTCTGCAGGTCTTTACTCCTGGGGCTGTGCAGAAGTGAGTCAGGGAGCCAGGCTTCGGTCCTCACCAGCTCCCCCTCAAGCCAGCCAGGATAGCGTGGGCCCCCCCCCCCCACACCTGAGGTATGGGGCCATGTGCAGGCAACATTCTTGCACATGCCTCGGGCCGGCCCTGCATGAAATCAGACTACTGTAATGTGATCTACTTAGGACTTCCCCGTTATCAACCCAAATGTCTTCAATGTGTACAGAACACTGCCTTTCATCTCTTGCATCATTCCTCCAGATATGATCATGTTACCCCCCTTCTCATCAAATCCCTCTGGCTCCCACTATCTCACTGCTCTCAGTATAAACATCTCACCATCATTCACAAAACCCTCCATTCTGGTCCCCCCCTCATGTCTTTGTTCCATATCCCTTACACCCTCCCCTGGATTCTTAGGTCCATTCACATGAATCGTTTACATCTCCCTTCCCCCTCACAAGCCCGACTGGAATACACCCGCTACTCTGCCTTTTTCTTCCTGGGTCCCTTTTTGTGGAATTCTCTTCTAATAGAACTCCGCCTTGGTTCTTCCTTTTCCAAATTCAAAGCATCCCTCAAAACATATTTATTCCACACTGCTTATGATCTTCCCACTCCTGTAACTTAAGTCCTGACTTTCTTAACTGTTCAATCTCACACTCAATTCTTACTGTGGCCTGCAGGGTTCTGCTTACCCCGCCCCCCCCCCCTTCCCTCCTTTCCATATGTTTTTATTTTACCTTCCTTATAGTCTTTTGATATTTTTTTGGCATTAACCTTCCTTTTCTAACCTTGTGTTTTATTGTACACTGCCCTGGAATGAAGGGCGGTATATCAAGTTTTTAAAAAAACATAAACCATACTAAAAATAAGACTTGTCAGATGAATCTAATTTTTTTTTCACTGGGTGGCCAGAGACTTGATTCATAGGAAAGCACTGGATGTGATGTGATGTACTTGGATTTCAGCAAATCTCTTGACATGGTTGCGCCATTGGGATGGGCCCTAAAGAAGGTGGGGGGCATATTCGGTTGCGGGGATATCCCCTTTGATCCTTCCAGTAAAGGGAGGGCCAAATGGAATATTTTATCCATACCCATCTGTGTTGAGAAGCAGGTGTAAATCTGGACATGGGTAATTTTGTGTTTGCATGTGCAACCCCTATATGAAATGTGGACTATAGAGGTGGATTTTGATCCTGTCCAAACCATGCACCTGGTACACCCCCTTCTACTTTCGACATGCTGTGCTTATCCATGTATAAAATGAGTCCTTTCTAAAATGGGCGTTTACATGTGGATGTGATTTCCATGTGTAAGTCTTCATACTGACACATGTAAATTGCAAATCAGACTTCAAAATAACCCCTTAATGTTTTTCTGTTTTTGGTTTGTGTGCTGCAGTCTTATATGTTCGGCGTGTCTTTTGGCATGAGTTTACCTGTATTGTCCTCAAGATTCACTGTAAAAGATAATTTCCAGGAACAAGCAGGAATGTAGTCTTCACATATGGGTATTGTCGGTACCGACGGAGCCTGCATGGGAACGCTCCCCAGCGTCCAATAGGAAAGCTTTTAGGAGCATCCCACTGCGCCTGTGTCGCTGCCTTTCCAACTTTCCCTCTTCAGTTTTTCGTTTTCCACGGAGCCAACAGGCAGCAAACCCTGTCACCGCAGAAAATCTTTTTGTGGTCGCGTCTGCCTTCACTTTCGACGCCTATACTAGTACCACCGGTCTTTTATTTATTTTCTTAACTTCTTTTCCTAAAAAAAAATAAAATTTCTTTTAGAGGGTCTGTCCCCTCTTGGTGCAATGCGCCATTTTGGGCACTAGGTCCCCTTTTCCTCCAAAATGGAGAAACCATCTAGTGATTTAAAAAAGTGTTCAAAGTGTAGCGGTACCATTTCTGCTACCGACACCCATGACTGGTGTCTCAAATGTTTAGGTCCTGACCATTTACCATCGGAATGTCTCCTCTGTAGAAAGATGACCAAGAGAGATCTGCAGAATAGAGTTGCAAAACTCGGTACCCTCTTTGCCTCGGATGCAATGTCTGTTGCATCGATGTCGTCCAGAGTTTCATCTTCCTCCCATGGATCTCAGGTAACCAAACCCAGGTCTTCCAAGACTGGCAGGTCCTCAAAGGGTAGATCTCCTTTTGATCACCATGACCCCTGAGAAGGAACCGAGAGCTGAAGAGTTGGAAATTCTTCAGTATCCAGCAGCTCCTAAAGAAGCTGCTACCCTTCCCATTCATCGAATTCTGCATGATCTCATGCTTAGGATGTGGGAAACACCTTTAATGATGTCTCCACATTCTCAGAGACTCAATATGATGTACCGGGTACCGCATTGTCCCGGTTAAAAAAAAAACACAATTACCACACCATTCCATGGTAGTGGAATCGGCAATGCGTAGGATCAAGAGTGCTAAGACGCATTCATCCAATCCTCCAGGTCGTGAATCGAGAACACTCGATGCCTTTGGGCGTCGATGCTTTTAATCTTCGATGCTATCAGCTAGAATAAGCTCTTACATACTTTATATGGGTATGTTTCTTCGGGAAGTTACAAGAGATTTGGAACTTATGGCTCCACTTCTTCCCGATGAAGAGAGGGCTGACTTTCTAACTCTGGTCAAACATGCCCAAAATGTATCAAAGTTCATGAACCATGCAACCTTTAATTGCTTTGAATGCATTAGCAGAACCTCTGCTATCTCCATCGGTGCATGTCGAATTGCCTGGTTACAAGCATCTGATTTAGAACAATGGGTGCAAGACGAGCTGGGGAACATTCCTTGCACAGGAGAAAACCTCTTTGGCAAGGATTGGCAGGACAAAGCTAATCAGCTTGAGTCCGAAAACACCACCTTGAACAGATTATCAAGGACCACAGCCAACCCAGCTAAGAAAAAGACAGTTAAGAAACCCTTTTTCAACAAGAAAAATAAATTCTACCCATCTTACACCCATGCTGTCCACTGCCCAGTTCATGCTCTCCAAAAAGGCAGCAGCAACCCAGACAGCAAAGGAAGGCCCAAGTCCCCAGAGCTCAACCAGCTCAGCAGACACAGCCTCCTCAGGGGCTTTGACTCCTTCCTGGAGAACTTAGTCATCCTGCCCCTGAAAGGTCCAGAGTCTCTCACCATCCCAGGCAGATTCTGTCATTTTGCCGAAAGATGGCAACAGATAACATCAGAGCACTGGACTCTCTCTATTGTAACAGAGGGGTACAGACTCCTTTTTCACAGTATGCCCCCTCCCACCATCACAAGACAGTTCAATTCTCGGGGCCCTTACACCACTCTTGTGTCAAGAGGTCACCTCACTACTTGCTCAAGGGGCAATAGAAGAGGTACCCATATCCCAACAGGGCATGGGTTTCTACTCCCCCTACTTCCTCATTCCAAAGAAGACAGGGGGATAGCGGCCCATAGTGGATCAAGTTGAACAAGTATCTGTTCCAAGAAAAATTCAAGATGATCTCCCTCGGGACACTTCTTCCTTACATTCAGAGTCAGGATTGGCTATGTTCTCTAGATCTAAAGGATGCATATACACATATTCTCATCCATATAGATCACAGGAGGTTTCTTAGATTCCTCTTTCAAGGAAGGCACTACCAATACAGGGTTCTACCCTTTGGACTGGCTTCTGCCCCATGAGTCTTCACAGAATGCATGGCAGTAGTAGCAGCATTCCTGAGAACTCTGGGGATATTCGTCTTCCCCTACTTAGACAACTGGCTCATCCGAGCATCAACAGTTCCAGAAGCCAGCTCCGCACTCTCCTGTACAATGCAAATCCTGCAGTACCTGGGACTGCTCATAAACCTCCCAAAATCTCATCTCACCCCTTCTCAGTCTCTAGAGTTCATAGGGGCTCTCCTAGACACAAGACAATAAAAGGCTTTCCTGCCACAGCCACGTTGTCTTTGAATACTCCAGCTGGCCTCACAAGTAGCTATGAAAACTTTTCTAACTGCTCGAGAGATGCTTCAGCTACTGGGGCATATGGCATCCACTGTTCATGTGGTTCCCTATGCTCACCTACACATGAGAGCCGCCCAGTGGACCCTAGCCTCTCAGTGGACACAGGGGGACAAAATAAAAAATTCTACATTCCTCATTTTGTCCCTACTGGGTGGCAAGCGCTGAAAAACCTTCTCGCAGGATCTCCTTTTCAGCAGCCAATACACCAAGCCACCTTGACGACAGATGCATCCAAGTTGGGTTGGGAAGCTCACTTGGACAATCTTTCTACTCAGGGCCTCTGGACCGAGCAGGAGGCTTGCTTTCACATAAACATCCTGGAACTCAGGGCCATCTTTTATGCCCTTCGAGTATTTCAAGACCGCCTAAATTACAAGACGGTTCTTGTCCAGACTGACAACCAGGTAGCTATGTTCTATGTGAACAAGCAGGGTGGGACAGGTTCTCAGGCGTTGTGCAATGAAGCGCTACGCCTCTGGGCCTTTGCCAGAGCTCTTCAAATCCACCTACTAGCGGTGTATCTTCCAGGCACATAAAATCTCTTGGCAGACAAACTTAATCGAGTTCTGCTGCCACACAAGTGCTCTCTTCATCCAGAGCAAATTGCTTGAATCTTTCGGATCTGGGGAACCCCAGATATAGACTTCTTTGCAAGTCCTCAGAATGCCAAACATCCTCGGTTCTGTTCCAGAATCCTGACTCAGAACTGTCAGGCAAGGGATGCCTTTTACCTCCACTGGGGTCAGGACTTGCTCTATGCCTACCCACCCATTCCCCTAATTCCCAAGACTTGATTCAAGCTTCAGAGAGACCAGGGGCCATATGTTCCTCATAGCCCCACGCTGGCCGTGACAGGCATGGTATCCACTGCTTCTACGTCTCTCTCAAGCCAAGCCTCTGGAGTTGGGATGTGCTCCAGATCTACTTTCTCAGGAGAACGGGTCGCTATTGCACCCGAACCCTCAGTCCCTACACCTCAAGCCATGGCTACTGAGAGCCTAGAATTAGAGGATATCAACCTGTCTCAAAAGGTTAAAGATATCCTCCTGGCTTCAAGAAAGTCTTCCACAAGGAGGGCCTATGCCTTTAAGTGGGAAGGGTTCTCTATCTGATGTTCAAAAAAGGAACTTAATCCCTTTTCAGTTCCAGTAAAGGCGTTACTGGAGTATCTCCTCCATTTATCATCCTCTGGTCTTAAGACCAATTCAGTAAGAGTCCACCTTAGTGCCAATGCGGCTTTCCACAAGCCCTTCAATGGACGACCTGTTTCCTCTCAACCACTTGTAGCGAGGTTTATGAGAGGTCTGCTCTTAACAAAACCTCCCATTGAGCCACCACCCGTGGCATGGGATTTGAATCTTGTCCTTGGGAAACTCATGAAACCGCCCTTCGAACCCTTAGCCACTACATCTTTGAAGTTTCTTTCGTGGAAAGTAATCTTTCTAATTGCCCTCACTTCTGCAAGACTCATCAGTGAGCTACAAGCTTTAGTGGCTGATCCTCCCTATACCAGGTTCCATCATGATAAAGTAGTTCTTAGGACTCACCCTCACTTTATGCCAAAGGTGGTTTCGCCTTTTCATTTAAACCAATCGGTTTACCTTCCTGTATTCTTCCCTAGGCCTCACGCCTCCAATGCAGAAAGGAATCTTCATACTCTGGATTGCAAAAGAGCCTTAGCTTTTTACCTTCAGAGGATTAAGCAACATAGAAAGGCTTCCCATCTTTTTGTTGCCTTTGACTCCAGTCATTTTGGATTACCAGTTTCCAAGAGGACATTTTCTAAATGGATTGCAGATTGCATATCCTTTGCCTATGAGAGTTAGGGAATTTCTCTCGAAGGTCATGTCACAGCTCACAATGTGAGAGCAATGGCTGCCTCTATGGCTAACCTTCGCTCAGTGTCCATTGACGATATCTGTAGAGCAGCCACTTGGGCTTCGGTACACACTTTTGCAGCCCACTACTGCTTAGACAAGGACTCCCGTCGGGATGCCTTGTTTGGCCAGGCTGTTCTCCAGCATCTCTTTCAGACTTAGAACAACTCCTACCCGCTGTCCCAGGGTTCGATGCCAGAAATCCATGGGAGGAAGCATGACCCATCTCAACCTGGGTTTCACAGCTTCTGGGTCATCTCCCTGGCATCTTTCAGCTGGGGAGTCCCCATATGTGAAGACTACATTCCTGCTTGTTCCTGGAGATAGCGTGGTTACTCATCTGTAACAGGTGATTTCCGGGAACAGCAGGAATTGAGTCTTCACAACCCGCCCACCTCCCCTAGGAGTTGTATTTCTCTCTCTCTTTTACTCTCCTTTGTCTCAGCTATAAACTCAACTGAAAAGGGAGAGTTGGAAAGGCGGGAAGGCAGCGACGCAGGCGCAGTGGGATGCTCCCAAAAGCTTTCCTATTGGACGTGGGGAGCGTTCCCACGCAGGCTCGCAGGTACCGACGATACCCATATGTGAAGACTCAATTCCTGCTGTTTCCGGAGATCACCTGTTACAGGTGAATAACCACACTTTGCATGCATGCTGCCAACATGGTAAGGACTCAAGCATGCTGAAAGCATTCTATACATCGGGCTGAACAGGCCTGTAGCAAAGCTTTTTTTTTTTTCTTCAAGACCATTCACCCTGTCTTTGCTCATAGTATTTATTTATTTATTTAGCTAGGTTTATATACCACTTTTCACCAGGTCAGAAGATATGCCATACTGGGTCAGACCAAGGTCCATCAAGCCCAATATCCTGTTTCCAATAGTGGCCAATCTAGGTCATAAGTACCTAGCAGTTTCCCCAAAAGACACAGGTACCTCAATGCTTGTATTGGTTCAAGCAGTGATATTCCGTGTCCCTTTTAATAATGGTTTATGGACCTTTCCTCCAGGAACTTGTCCAAACCTTTTTTAAACCCAGCTACACTAACAGCTTTTACTACATCCTCCGGTAACAAATTCCAGAGTTTGATTACACGTTGAGTGAAAAAATATTTTCTCTTATTAGTCTTAATAGGTTACCCTGTAGCTTCATTGCATGTCCCCTAGTCTTTTTAAATTCTGATGAGGTAAACAATCGATCTACATTTACCCATTCCACTCCATTCATTAATTTATAGACCTCTATCATATCTCCCCTCAGCCATCTCTTTTCCAGGTTGAAGAGCCTTAACCTTTTTAGCCTCTCTTCATAGGAGTATCCTTCCGTCTCCTTTACCATTTTGGTGGCTCTTCTCTGTACCTTTTCTAATAATACTATATCTTTTTTAAGATATGGCAACCAGAATTGCACACAATATTCAAGGTGCAGTTGCACCATGGAACGATACAGAGGCATTATAATATCCTTTGTTTTATTCTCCATTCTTTTCCTTATGATACCTAGAATTATATTTGCTCTCTTGGCTGCCGCTGCACACTGGGCCGAGGGTTTTAACATGTTATCCACGATGACACCTAAATCTTTTTTCCTGGGTGGTGGTTCCCGATGTGGAACCTTGCATCGTGTAACCATAGTTTGGGTTGTTCTTTCCTAGGTGCATAACTTTGCACTTGTCTACGTTAAATTTCATCTGCCATTTGGATGCCCAGTCTTCCAATTTATCAAGATCCTCTTGCAATTTTGCACAATCCTCTTGGGTTTTAACAACTTTAAATAGTTTTGTGTCATCTGCAAATTTGATAACCTCACTCGTTATTCCCTTTTCCAGGTCATTTATGAATATGTCAAAAAGCAGCGGACCCAGCACAGATCCCTGGGGTACTCCACTATTCACCTTTTTCCATTGGGAAAATTGGCCATTCAGCCCTACCCTCTGCTTTCTATCTTGTAACCAGTTCCTGATCCACAATAGTATATCACCTCCTATCCCATGACTTTTTAGTTTTGCCAAAAGTCTCTGATGAGGGGTCTTGTCAAAGACTTTCCGAAAGCGATTTCCATAGAACAGAACATTTTACAGGGAACATACATTGAGCAGATATCATGGTAAATTAGCTATTAGTATAATTAACGTTTTTGGAGTAAAAACCTTATACTTAAACTTAATATAATGAACTATTTACATTAGAGAATCCTGTTTTGGTTGGATTATGAATTTAAATGGGGTTAGGTGAGTAGACCAAAGTGTTCAGAGTCAAGATGGGTTTTCAGGTGCTTACAGAATGTTGTGAGGTTAGTTATATTTTGTAGTGCGTTAGGGAGGGAGTACCAAAGAGTGGGGGCATAGAAGTCAAATGCTCTGTGACAAGTTTGTTGATTGTATTTGTTTGGTTAGTGGTATGTTTAGCTTGTTGATTGTGGTCTGACTTTACAGTCTTGAGGTGTGGGATTTTTGTAGAAGGGCTTTGAGGGAGGTTTCTTGTTGGGAATGAAGTGCTTGGTGTGTGATGAGGATGCAGTTGTTTTAGGATGGGTGTGATGTGGTTGTATTTGTTTGTTCTTTGGATGGTGCGTGCAGTGGTGTGTAGTGCAGTTTGTAGAGGGAGGAGTGTTGACTGAGGTAGACCTTGGTAGATATTGTTACAGAAATCTGTGTGAGGGAGGATGAGAGCTTGTATTGCAGATCTGAAATCTAATGGTTCAAGAAGGGGGGTGAAGTCGCTGTAGAAAAGTAAATTGTCTTTGTTGTCGTTGATATTTGCGTTTTGAATGAAAGGTGCTAATCAATTATTATGCCAAGGTATTTTAATTCAGGTTTTACGTTTATTAGTACTTTGTTTAGTTTTATGGTGGATAGGGGTGTGAAAGAGGTATTTCTTGTGATGAACAAGGCCTCTGTCGTCTTAATGTTGATAGGTCGTTGGTTGAAAGCCAGTGTGTGACTTCAGCGAAGCAGTCTTGCAGTTGCGTGTAGTCTGGTTGATTGGAGAGAAGTGAGCAGTACAGCATTATATCAGCGTACATGTGGTAATGGATGTTGTATTTTTTGATGACTGTGCATAGGGGTTGAAGCTATAAGTTGAATAGGGTTGCGGATAGGGTGGAACCTTGTGGTACTCCTTGCATCTGTTGGAAGGGTTTGGAATTGTTTGAGCCAATTTTTATTTGTTGTTTTCTCTCTGTAAGATATGATTTGAACCAATTTAGTACTGTATGCTGTAATCCAAATAAGTGTAGTCTCTGTAGTAGGATGTTATGGTTGGCTGTACTGAATGCTAAGGAGATGTTGAGGAATAACAAAATGTAGGTTTGTGTGTGATCTTGATTTCTTTGGTTATGGTATTAATAAGGCAGGTCATGAGGGTTTGTTTCTACCCCTTGTGATGGGCGAAATCCATGTTGTTGAGGGTGAAGTAGCTGGTTTTCATCAATGTGGTTTTGTAGTTGTAGCTGAACAGTTTTCTCTATAATTTTAGACATGAATGGGAGGATGATAATAGGGCGATATGATGCTGGGTCTGATGTGTTCAGGTTTGGTTTCTTCAGTTTGGGGCGGATGGAGGAGAGTTTGATTGTCAGGCATTATCCCTTGTTGGAGTACTTCATTCACTATCTTGGCTATATATGGGCTGATTTCGGTAGTTGCTGAGAGGTCAAGCGGTGAGGTGGAGGTGTTCAGCTTGGTTAGGATGTTCTCAATATTTTTACTGTTTGGAATGTGGACCAGTTGGTCTTGATAGGAAACTTGTCTGTGGGGGGTGGAGGGGGGGTGATATGCATGGGGTTTGGGTGTAGTTTTTATATTGTGCAGCTAGCTGAAGGTGAGTGACATTGATTGTTTGGTTGTGATTTGTTGGTGGTTCAGTTAGCTGTTTCACCAGGACAAATAACTCTCTTGGGTGGTTTATGGCAGTGTTGATTATTTTGAGCGGTATTCTTTCTTGTCTTGATCTGTGACAGTGTGATCGTTTTGAAGGAGTATGAGGTAAATGTTCCGATCTTCATTTGAGGTGGTTTTCCGCCTTTTTCTTTCAATTCGTCTCAATTCTGTTTTTAGTTTTCAGAGGGTATGAGTATACCAGGGAGTTTTGCGTATATGATGTTTCTTGGTGGGATTTTGTTGTTTTTTTCCAGTGGTTTTACTACGGATCTGATCACTTTGTTCAAGTTGTTTGTTAGTACTGTGATGTCTGTTGAGTCCGTTGTTAGATATGGTAAAGTGTTTTCCAAGAATGCCTCTTTGTTGAAACTTGAATCGTTGTGTTATTTGTTGGTGATCTGTTGTTGCTATTGTTGATTTTAGAGGTATGAAGATGAGGCTATGGTCTGACCATGGTAGAGGGTATGTTTTCAGTGAGGGGGACTGGTGTGGATAGGGTGGGTGGGGGTAAAGATAAGATCCAGAGTGTTTTCTTTGTTGTGAATGGGGAGGGTCATCCTTTGTGTGAGCTCCATGGATTCCATTGCCATGAGGAACGTATCTGCTGTTGCTGTAGATAAGGAGAAGAGGTTGAAGTCTCCAAGTATGATCATGTCTTTTTTGGATTTTGAGTGTTCATTGCAATTTTCGATTATGGCTGATAAATCATTTGATGATGATGAGGGCATTCTGTAGTTGAGGATGATGGTTATGTGATTGTTTGTAATGGTGACTGTATCAATTTCGCCTGTGGTGTTTGTTGCTAGGGGTCTGAAGTGTAGGTGTGATTTCGACAGGATTAGTACACCTCCTCCTCTTCTGTTATTTCTTATGCAATGGAATAGAGAGTAATCTTTTGTTTTTAATTGACTGATGAGAACGTTTTCAGTATCAGTGAGCCGCGTTTCAGTTATACATAGGAGGTCAAGTTGGTATTCTCTGAGTAAGTCTGCGATGATTTGTATTTGTATTCAGTTTTATTATCAAGGGCTAGAATTACTAAAGGGTTTTCATGTTTCGGGTCTAGGAGGAAAAAGCTTTGTATATCAGGCTCTAGTGAGTCACTTTTACCGAGTCTGAACCAAATTCAATGATTCCATTCCCTTACCCTTAACATAGCAGTTCTAGTTCCATTAAGTTCTGTTCTGCTTTTGAAATGCTGCATTGTAAAAGCAACATTAAGAGTCTGGTCTACATGATAAGTGCCACTTAGAAATAGGGAAGATACCAGCTTCCTTCTGCTCATTTTCCCTTGCTAAAAAGAACAGCTCTTAATTCAGCTGCACCATATGAAGATGTAGCCCATTATGTTTGCCACTTATAAGATGTTAGTGGTATCCGTGCTGTTGCTACATCCTCAGAGCTCAGCAATACCTAAAGTAACTCCAGACATACGATTCTTATCTGTTTATCGCTTCTATTACTTCTTTTCTCTGTCTCATTCCTAGCTTTTCTTTCTTTTTCATTGTCCTGGCATAGTCTGCTATTTTCCTATGTAGTTTTTATACCATTTGGAGTGCTGATTATTCAACACCTTAGAGTCATAGTCTTCAGTTTGAACGGAGTGTGCTCACTCTTAGGTAGCCGATGCAGCTTGTAGAAAACCAAGCAAGCACTTTCTCGTCAGGGTGTGCCCATCAGTGTTCTAGACTCCATGTTTTGAAGTCTCTGCAAGGTTTTGGTTGGTAGTCCAACATAAAGAATATTGCAATAGCCAAAACACTGCCTAACCAGATGAAACAAGATCTCGTCTTATAAAGGGTTTCAGTTGTTTCATAAGCTTCCATTTGTAATTGGCAGTCTGTATGTCCTTTGTGATACAGGGTTTAAATGCACCATCTACTATCACTTCAAGAGTGCTCTGTAGGCAAAAGGTCTACCTCATCAGTTTGGGGCCTTTATGATACGTAGCAGTGTCCAATATACCTGCCCTCCAAACTTATCATCTTTGATTTAGCCATGTTTAGCCTTGACCCACTCGGATTCAGCCATGAGACAATGTGCTGCAAAGATTCATTTAGCTAGTCTAAGGTATAATCTGCTGCTGACTACTGCTGAGTCTCCCACTCATTGGGGCCACAGGAAGTGTGGTGAGTGTAACATCTGCGATGTGACTTTAGAGACAACTGTGTTTACTTATCATGATACAATCTATACATTGAAAAGGCAAACCACCTGCAGTTCGAGCTACGTTGTATATGCAATTCAATGCCCGTGTTCACTGCTCTATATAGGTAAAACTATTCGACCCTTACGGATTCGTATTAATGAACATCGAAGCAGGTTACGGTGTCAAAAAATAGAAGCACCGATTGTAGCTCACTGTTTGGCATGTCATCACCAATTTGATCAACTTCAAGTTTTTTGTATAGACCAGATTTTAATGGGCTTTGCTGGCAAAACGAGGGAGCAGTGTTTGCTCATCAGTGAACAGCGTTGGATATACACATTCAAGACAGTACACCCGGGAGGCTTAAATGCTCAAATTGATTGGGCAGTCTGCATATGATGTCAGCATTATAATTTAGCAATATAACTCTGCAACATGGGGAGAGAACATCTTTATATATTTTTTTTATTAAGTTACCTTGTATGGAATGTGGGGAAAATTTTAGTATAAAACTCAGCTGGTTCACGATGACTACGCATGCGCGGCGTTTTTTCCCAATGAGGAGCTCGATGTGGGGAGAAAAATGGTATGAGTGCCTTTAGGAGTGATATCTTTTTTATCGCTTCATTTAGTCTTTCTTTACAACTTTTTCACAAAAAATACTGATTTTGTCCTTTATGATTATTTTGTAGAGCTTATTCAGTTGAGCAGCCGCATGTCTGAATGGTATAGTCGTAGAGCTGGAATCCCCCGAAGAAACCGCTTGCGCGGTGAAACGCACAAGCGTGCCCGATTAGCGTTGGGATTGAATTCTACCTCTGGAACGATTTCAGATAAGCTTTCAGCTATGCTCTATTTCATTCACTGAGGAAACTGAATTAAGTTTTTAAAAAAAACATCGACAGAGTTTATGCCTCAGAAGGACTTACATTCAAGCAGGAAGCTATGTTTTAATAGGTTCATTGATGGGACTGAATTCTGTCTTTAGAAAAGGATTTAAAAAAGATTTGGAAAGATTAATATATTGTTAAGAACAACATTGAATAGTTCTATTTTTGAAACAAGATGAGGGAATAAACGGGGTCCTTGATGCAATTGAGGGGTTTGGTAACCGCAGCAGAGGTATACCTCCTGGGTTCCATCCCTAACACAGTCTGAGACCTGTTCCCCAAATCTCTTGTATTTTTTGGGATTAGTAAGAGAGTGGAGTAATATTTTGTTTTGTAAGGTATAATCTGGACATTAGCCACTGGAACTATTATCTGAATATCTTCTGCATATATTTAAGATATGAAGTTTCACTTACACACTAGCTTCCCGAGCAGCTGTAGGAAAATGTTAAACAGCTTAGATGACAGAAAGCCGCCCTGGGGAACTCCCTATTTGAACTCTTTTGTCGAGGGCCAAACACCCTTAGTCTTAACTCTAAAAGTCCTCCCTTTCAAAAAAAAGAGCCAATCCACTTGGACTAGCTAGGTCTAGTTGCACACATCTAATCAACAGCAATTCTGGGTCTACTAAATTGAATACTGAGCAATGCACTTCTCCAAAACAAACCATCTCTGACTTAGCCACATTAAGTATCAACCCAGTCAGATTCAACCATGAGACAACGTCTGAGGCAACTAGTATTACTAGTACATTTTTAGCCATATAAATATACCTGGGATCCATAACTGCTTTAAATAGAGTTTCAGTCCCATGTTGTTGTTAAGTGCTGTCGAGTAGGTGTCGACTCATGGCGACCCTCTGGATAGTTGTCCTAAACTGTGTTTAGTCTTTAGTCAGGCAGCTCATTGTTGACAGAGTGGCATCCATAGCTGCTGCTATTGTATCGATCCATCTCATTGCTGGCCTTCCTCTTTTGTGTTGACCTTCTATCTTGCCATGCATGATGTCTTTCTCTAATAATCTCTCTCTTTGCATGATGTGTCCAAAGTATGAAAGTAGAAGTCTTGTCATCTGAGCTTCTAAAGAAAGCTTACGCTTGATCACCTCTAGTACTGAATGATTTGTTCTTTGGGCAGTCCATGGTATACACACATTCATCACCAGCACCATAATTCAAAGGCATCAATTTTCTTCCTGTCTATCTGTTTCACTGTCCAACTTTTGCATCCATATGATGTTATTGAAAATACCATGGCTTGAACAAGTCAAATATTTGTATAGAGAGCGACATCACTGCTCTTGAAAATCTTGCCTAGGTCCTTCATAGCCATTCTGCCAAGAGCAATGCATCGTCAGATTTCTTGACTGATTGTTGCTTCTTTATTGATACTTGATCCAAGTAGGTTAAAGTTGTCCACTATTTCGATTTCTTCTCCATCAATGATGAGCTTATTGATTTTGCCAGTTGTCAGGATCTCTGCTTTCTTTAAATTAAGGTGCAGGCCTATTTTAAGACTATGTTCCTTGATCTTGAAAAGCAAATATTTCAGATCATCTTCACTTTCAGCCAGTAATGTGGTATCATCAACATTGCAAAGGTTGTTGATGAGTCTTCCACCAATCTTCACACCTTGGTTGCCTTCATACATTTCTGCTTCTCTGATTATATGTTCTGCATATAAATTAAAAGGTAGGGGGAAAGTATGCAGCCTTCTTGTACACCTTTGCTGATTTTTAAACCATTCTATTTCTCCTTGTTGCATTCAAATTGTTGCTACTTGATCAATGTAAAGGTTGTGCAAGAGAACAATTGGGTGTTCTTGTGTATCCATGCTTCTTAATGTGGCCCAGAGTTTCTCATGGTTTACACAGTCAAAAGCCTTGCTGTAACCCTGGCTCTGGAGCCAGATAAGTCTTTGGTTCTTCGGGCTTTTTTTAGAAATTTCAATGTACCTTTCTTGGGCTCTAAAGTTTATATGTTTCCTGATTTTTCACGTGCCACCCAGTTGAGGAGGCAGGAATTCTTGGGTCTTAGACCTAGGGTCCTGTCCCTAGGGGGGAGTTTTGTTTTACGGTTTCCCTCTCGTTGTATAATTAATTACCTATCAAGAAAAAGGTTTTCTATTTTTTCAGCCTAGTCAGTTATTGGATTTTCTGGTAGCTAGGGAAGGAATAGTCGGGAACACTGTACTCATCATGGCTGACACATAAGTCCCATCCCTGCTTATGTTTGTTTTATTTCCTTTATGTTTATATTTACTCCTGGAGCCCCTGGCGATTTACTAATATGGTGGTCTAAAATTGATGACAACTTTTTCCTGTGTTTAAATTCCTTTGTTATGTTACTTATTTGATGTGTCATTTTGTTTCTATCATTCTTGTTCTACTTGGATGTTGAGAAATTAATAAAATTGTTAAATATAAAAGCCTTGCTGCAGTTGATAAAACACAAATAGATATCCTTTTGGGGAACTGTTCTTGGCAGTGTGAGGAGAAGGAGAGAGAAAGAGATTTCCATCTACCTTACTGGACTGGCTACTGTGAGTGCTGCTTGTTTCCTGAAGTTCCTGACAGGAGCTCTGAAGACTACCTGCCTCAGCAGAGGTCCCCTGCAGTTTAAAGTGCCATGTTTGCTACACACGGCAATGTGTCACACTCCAAAGAGTTATGACAAAAGGGACAGTATATGTCCCTTTGACGGCCTCCTTTTAGCCCTCGGCAGACATGTTTAATGCCAGTAGTTCGATGTATGATAGGGAAATGAAAAAATAAGGGTAGCATCAAGGTGGGCTCTTACCTGGTCTCCTGCCTATCAGAATCACCCATTCCTGCCCCCGCCCCAACACCCCTTAGAAGTGTGTTATATACCGGGCGATATCCATTCGCCTGGACTTTACCTGAATACACTTACCGTATTAGTTGTGTCGTGTGCTGGTCATTGATCGCTTTATAATTCGCTTTCATTAAACGTTTTCGGGCAGACTCAAGAAAGTGTCAAGAATTTGGTGATTTTGAGCTTTTCCAATTTTGTTCTAACTTGCCTATGTCTTGCCTTCAAATTGGTTCAAACCACTGACTTTTGCTTGCCTCTGCAATTTTATTTTGCCTTGCCTTTGCGTTGATTCTACACTGCAGTTTTATTGCGCCTTGCCTTTGCGTTGATTCTACACTGTGTGCAGAATTTATTAAATCGCGTGTGGTGGTATTTGAACTTGTTTGGCGGTATTTGATTTTATCTGGTTTGCTGTACAGGTGTTTGAGTTTTTTTGATGATTGCTTGGTGGTACTTGATTATTGGTGCCAGTAAGATGAATTCCTATTTTTAGTTTTAGAACTGCATGTGTGGTTTTGGCATCTCCAGTCCTTGTCGTGCACATTATCCAGAGGTCTTCAGTTCCAGTTGATCTTTAATACTTTGGGACAGTGACAGTTTTGGACCAGATTCAGCCAGTGTTTATACTAACTTAGCAGATTTGGCCTTCTTACATCCAGCCACCCCAGTATAACGAAGATGAGTGTTCCAAAGAAGAGCAAAACCTACCACTTTCATGATGAATGGGAAATGGACTACTTCTTCATCATGGTGAAAGACAATTGTTGTTGTCTAATTTGTAATGCCCCAGTATCCTTGCCCAAAAAGGGTAATCTGGAACGTCATTATAAGGCTCTGCATAGCAATAAATCTGATGCTGATTTTCCACCCAAAAGTGAAATTCGTAAACTGAAGCTCAAAGAACTTAAATCGAAATTGGCTACTCAGCAACAGTTGATGGCGAAGCCAAGGTCACATTGGGTCAGTGCAACCATAGCATCCTTCAAGGTCAGCAACCTGATTGCAAAGAAATGCAAACCTTTCACTGAAGGGGAATTTGTAAAAGATTGTTTTTTTTGAAGCAGCTAACAATCTTTTTGAAGGATTTAAGAATAAGAAAGAGATCATAGCTGCTATTCAAAATGTACAATTGTCAAGAAACAACATCGTGCGGTGAATAGAAAAGATGTGTGGAGACACAACTGAACAATTGTTGGAGGATGTTTCAAATTGTGTTGCTTGCTCACTCCAACTGGATGAATCTACAGACATAAGAGACATAGCCCAGTTACTAGTCTTTATCCGGATGGTTTTTGAAGATTTCAGTGTTAAAGAAGAACTTCTTGGAATGATTTCTTTAAAAGGGAGAACTACCGTTCCGGAAATATTCTGTTCTTTCCATTCTTTTGTGACAAAGTGTAATCTTCCATTGCATAGACTTGTTTCCATCACTACTGATGGAGCAAGAGCAATGACAGGTGAGGTTAATGGTTTCATAGCCCTCTGTAGACAGCATGATGACTTCCCAGATTTCCTTTCTTACCACTGCATCATTCACCAGCAAGTTTTGGCAAGCAAGAGACTCAATACAAAGACTGTCATGGACATTACTTTCAAAATTGTAAATTCAGTTCGTGGAAGATCACTTCAAAGACGGCTTTTCAATCTTACTCTTGATGAAGGGGCAGTGGAAATGATTTTGCACACAGATGTAAGGTGGCTAAGTAGGCACAAATTTCTGCAAAGATTTCATGATTTGCTGAATGAAATGAGAGGTTTTTTGAAGGAGAAGGGAGATGACCAAGCAGAGTTGGAAGATGAGTGGTTATGTGATCTGGCATTTCCTACTGACTTTACAGGTGAACTAAGTGATATGAACCTGGAACTACAAGGTAAAAACAAATGCATTGGCGAGATGATGAGTACAGTTTCATCCTACAAGAGTAAATTTGAGCTAATGATGACTGACCTTGCAAACAACACTTTTGATCTTCTTCCTAATGTGCAGGACCATCTGGGACAATATCCAAATTTTGTTTTTCAGAACGAGAAGAATGTGACAGAAATCTGTTCTGTTATCCAGGAATTTGAAAATAGATTCTGTGACTTCCAAAAAATTGGAACAGTTGTGGAGTACTTGTCATACCCATTCAAAGTAGATGTGGACATTAAAGAAACTGAAGCTGCTATCAGTAAAAATTACTCATTGGGACAAGCCATCTCTTGAAAACAAAATATTAACTCTTAAAAATGACATTTTTCTCAAGAACCGTGCTTAGCAAGAATCATTTTGGAAGCTAGTGCCTAGAGACAAATTTCCCAACATGAGAAGATACAGTGAAGCTGTACACTCCTGTTTCGGTTCAACTTATTTGTGTGAATCTGCGTTTTCCCATCTGAAAATGACAGAGTACACAACATTCCAGCATGACAGATGAACATCTCCAGGATTCCCTGAGACTGGCCCTCACGCAATATTCACCCAACTTCAAAAAGCTGGTGGATGAAATGCAGGCTCAGACGTCTCACTAATGAGCAAGAGCGAAATATTAAAGATTGTGCAAGATCAGCCTGGATCAATACTTGACCTAAATTTAACACAAATTACTCAAGGAAAGTTAAAGAAAGTTATTACTCAATAAAACTTTAAGAAAAAATGTACTTTCCATTTCCCCTCGCAGTTCTTGCTGGATCTTCGTCTCTGTTTTGTTTTTGCTTAATTTGCTTAACAGCTGATCACATCTAAGTAAATGACAGAAGGTTCATTAAAAATGGGGGGCAGGGAATCCTCCAACTTTATTGGGTTAAAATTTAATTTGAAACTAATTTGAAACTTAATATATCAACTTTATCTTGAGTTTTCATACTAGTAGTTGGTGATCTTTACCACATCAGCTCCAGGTTTTGTCTTTGTTGATGTTATAGAGCTTTTCCAGGTGTTTGAGATGACTAGATTGTTGGTCTTGCAGAATTCTATTAATCTTTCTCCAGCTTCATTTCTGTTGCCAAGTGTATATTATCCAACCACTTTGTCTTCTTCTTTGTTGCCAGCTTTTGCGTTCCAGTCACCCATGACGATCAGGATATTCTGTTTGCATGTTCTGTCAATTTCAGTTTGTACTTGTTCATAGAACTCATCAACTTCATCCTCTTCTGCAGCTGTTGTTGGGGCATATACCTGAATTATAGTTGTATTGATGGGCATTTCTTATAGAAGAATAGAAATTAAGCTTTCACTGGCTGCATTGTATTTTATTACAGTTCTTGCAAGTTTCTTCTTAATTATAAATGCAGCACCATTTCTTCTTTGTCTTTCATTTCCAGCATAGTAGACCATGTAATCATCAGATGCAAAGCGCCCAATGCCAGCCCATTTCAGTTTGCTAATACCCAACAGATCGAGTTGTACACGTTCTATTTCATTCTTGACCACTTCCAACTTCCCTTGGTTCATGCTGTGTATGTTCCTTGTCCCAATATGTAAGACATCTTTGCAGCTTCTGACTCTTATTTCATGCACAGCTACATCAACAGTTGGTCATCCTGAGGGCTTTGATCCAAATACATCATAAATGCTGGCTTTACTCTGAAAAATCTTCAGCTCCTCCCCAGTAGCCAGTTGAGTGCCTTCTGACCTGGGGTTCTTATCTTCCAGCATTATAGTGCACTTGTTTTGTTGTGACTATCCATTGGGTTTTTGTGGCAAGATACGGAAGTAGATTGCCAGGCCTTTCTTCTGCTAGTGTTGTTGCTGTTGTCACAGAAATGTGATCCTCCGCTGCCAACACTGTCCCATTCTGCTGCTGCCCAGATAGGTGGTTTGTCTTGTTCTGACACCTCAGATCCATACCCCTCCCAAAATTATTATCCCTCATTCAATGCCTTATTCTCTTCCAAGTAAGAACTAAGCTGAAAGATACTTCTTTCTCAACCAACTTGGCCAAAACAAATATGCTGGAAATTGGTTTATAGCTTAATACAGTAATTGCCCCCTCCATGCTTATTTTCAATATAGGGGAAACCTCACATTTCCTTCAGCCTATCAGGGTAATCACCCTGAGCCAAGGATGCATTCAACTCCTGTATCCATCCCTGCAATCTGTCTGCACCCTTTTAACATAAATGCCGGGGTGAGATCTACAGGAAAAAAAAGAAGCATATGCTATCTTCACTTATTACCAAGCCCTTTCCAATGATATTACCTGAAATTCCTCCAATGTCACATACCTTCTCTCCCACCGTCCTTCCATCACTCCTGTTGATGTGGTCAATGGGAGCACCAACCGCTAAAGTTCACTTATATGGATATCTTTAGTATTTTAAATTTCCCAAAGGGCCAACATTTTTCATTGAAAAGGAGTGTCGCTAGGCTGCTTCATAGCTGGCCAAAAAATGTATCCGTTCAAGCAGCAGAATTCAGCTGTTAAATAGATAATGTATCCCAGGGCTGTAGCCAATGATAGGCCTGGGTGAGCCGTGACCCTTCCATTTTGGTTTTAGGCTGCCCCTCTTCCCCCCCCCCAGTCAGTGGTAGGAACAGTACTGCTTTGTGCCCATACATGTTAATCCTAGGCCCCACCCAAAAATCAGTCCTGGCTATGGCAGTGATTTATCCATGTACGTGAAGCCACACCAATAGCAGGTATAATGTGAAATGGATATTTGATCCATTTAGCTTTGTCCCTCAATTTTCAGCAGTGTCACTTAAGCAGAATAGCCCCACTGAAAAATACATAAAAGGCTAAATGGGCAGAAGATAGTCATTTATTTAGTCAGCCTGCTGCTGAACCTCGACCTAATTCCTTTTCATCCCAACAAATGGGAACGCCTTCCAGTTTCTAAATGTGCTCACTTACGCCTCCCGGATATTGAAAGAAGGCGTCCACATGGAGGTCCAGGGCACAGTAATGCTGCTGTGTGGGTAGTCTGTCTTGCTCCACTGCAGTCGGTGGTCATACCATGTCTAAAAGAACAAAAGGATTAGTTACCACAGTTTAGTCATTTCTCTGGTCCTAAGAGCACAGCGATTAATGCATGTGATATAAGATTACTAGCTGTGATTTCCCACTGGCCTATGTAGCAACTACTAAAGAATCAGTTTAGTTTAGTTTAGTTGCATTTGATATACCTCCCTATGTTACATCAGGGACGTTTTATGTATCTCTGTGACTCTAAGATGTAAATAGTTACCCTGGTTATCCAAGTTTTGCTGCCCTATTATTTGTAATACTTCCTTGTTATCCAAGTTTGTTGTCCAGTTTATTGTAAACTCAGACACATGTTTTCTTGTCTGATTTTTTCTGTTCTATGTAAACCGCGCTGATGCCGAATAGTGCGGTATATAAGAAATTTTAAATAAATAAATAAAAATAAATCAGGGCGGTTCACAATTACACAGTGGTGTACGAGAGGTGATTTTCATTTTGTTTTAATTTTGTATCATTGATTAGGGGGTTAATTTAATTTTATGTATTTTTTGTTTCATTTTAAGGAGTGCTATTCTAAAATGCCCATTAATATGTTTTAAAAAGCCTTGCCCTGTCGCTGCCAGGATTTCAAAAAGCCCCCTTTTCCCTTGGCTCTCTCAGCAACCATACACCCCTCTCCCTGATCTTTCCATGCCCCCACTCAGCTCA
Source organism: Ichthyophis bannanicus (assembly GCA_033557465.1). Classification (NCBI taxonomy): domain Eukaryota; kingdom Metazoa; phylum Chordata; class Amphibia; order Gymnophiona; family Ichthyophiidae; genus Ichthyophis; species Ichthyophis bannanicus. The sequence continues at coordinate 284,021,911 of CM066041.1, forward strand.
CCTGCAATAATAGGGGTCTTCTCAGAGGTAGCACTGATCCTATGTTGCTCTTGCCCCACCGATGCTGTTTTTGACAATAGCACCAGTTGATCCAAAGCTGGTGCCATTTGGTTGTCCAGCCTTGAGTCAACCAGTGCTATTGTGAAATATGCCAATGGCAGAGCAGGGGCCGTGGGGGGTTGTTCCTGTACATTGAGGGGCGGGCGGATAGGCTGAAGTGGGGCTGGCTGACTAGCTTTGAGTTGGATCCACCTCCCCCCCCCCCCCCCCTCCATGTTAACACATCTGGCCCTCTTCCTTCCTTCCTAGGCAGATGTTTAGAAGGATCTGTTTTATTCTTTACCTGGTTGAGAAGAAGAACAGAAGACATGGTATATCTCAGAATATCCTGGAAAAACAGGTCATTGTTAAAAGTCATATGTGACTGATTTTTTACTTCTTCTTTCTTTTGTAATGCAACTCCCTAGCACTCTTTACACGAGCTTGTTGGCTTTGCTGTCAGTTAATGCTTGTGTGATAACAATTCGTGGAAACAAGATCATATCATGCTGAACAGTTGGGGCCCGATTCCATCCCGCACATAAATCCCCTTTGTCCAAAAAATAACTTCCCCAGACATTTTGCCGGCCCTGGATGTACAGGGCCGACATTAGAATCGGCCCTGTACTTCAAGGGTCGGCGACCACCCACTGCCTGCCCAGACTCCTCCCCGCAGGCCGCCCCTTCCCTGCCCCCGTCTAACTTCCCCGCAACTGGTGGGAAGTTAGTTGGAGTAGGAGCTGGCACTAGTGGGGATGGACGTCCCGCTGGGCCATCCATCTCCGCTATTCGTAGCACAGAATAACCCCCTTAGTGTCAGAACTGAAGGAACCGACTTTACTACACAGAGAGAAGCAGTCTCTTTAAAAAAAAAACAATCGAAACAGTTAAAGGCCACGCTCCCTTTGGAACCTGGTTAATGTCTCTTTTCATCCATTGAACAGGCATTGCAATGACATAAATTAATGTCCCAGACTCCATCTTGGCCCCAGGAACTCTTTTTCTTCCCGATGTCTGTGCCACTGGATTTTCAGTTTAGCCCAGTGGCTCTCACCCCAACCCTTGGGACATACCAAGTCAATCAGGTTTTCGAGATAACCACCATGAATATGCATGAGAGAGATTTGCACGCACTGCCTCTATGATACTGTGTGCAGATCTTGCTCATGCTTATTCATTGTGCTTATCCTGAAAACCTGTCAGGCCAGGTGTGTCCTGAGGACAGAGTTGAGAACTCCTGGCTTAGCCCCATAAAATCTTTTTAAAAAATCTTTGCCGCCATGAGTTGACTATGAACAAACACTGAGAGAGGCATATTCAAAGTGGTTTAATTGGTTAACAGACCTGCTAATCGGTTAAACTGCGATCAGTGGGATATTCAACAACTCTACACCATTTAGTTCCATTGAATATCTCCTGTGACCCAGTCTGTAGACCTCAATGCTGAGTACTTAGTGTCAAGGTGTTCCAGGGGCGATATTCAGCCACTAGCCAATTAACTTAAACCGGCTAATGTTATGCAAAATAAAAACAGGCATAACTTTAGCTGGTCTAGTTCCGCATCCAGTGCCTGTTTGCCATTGACCAGATAGCTAAAATGCTATCTTCAATGCCGGGGTGGCTAAATATGGCCTTGGCAATCTCCAGGAACAAGCAGGAATGTAGTCATCACATATGGGTATCGTCGGTACCGACGGAGCCTGCACGGGAACGCTCCCCAGCGTCCAATTAGAACGCTTTTGGGAGCATCCCACAGCGCCTGCGTGCTGCCTTCCCATCTTTCCCAACTGCCTCTCTCCTTCTTTTTCCGCTGAGCCAGCAGGTCGTGTTCCTGTCACCACAGAAGAATTTTCTTTTTCTTTATTTCTTTTTGTGGTCGCATCTGCCTTCTTCGACGCTCTACCGGTACCGTCGGTCTTTCTTTTCCTATTTCTAAAAAAAAAAATCTATTTTTTTTTCTATTTTCTTCAGGTGCACCTGCCTTTTTAGGCCTTAGGCCCAAAAACTTTCCTTAACATGGAAAAACCTGCCTCAGGTTTTAAAAAGTGCACCAAGTATGGCGGTACCATTTCCGTCACCAACACCCATGAATGGTGTTTAAAATGTTTAGGTCCTGACTGCTCCATCACGGATTGTGTCCTGTGCCATGATGTCTAAAAGAGGTCGGCAGAACCGAGCTGCCAAGCTCAGTACCCTGTTTCCCTCTGATGCGGCTTCGGTGGCATCGATGTCTTCCAGGGCTGCTGCTTCCTCCTGTGGATCTCAGGTAGCTAAACATAAATCCAGCCAGTCCTCGAAGGGTAGATCTCCTTCTAAGCATCGAGATGCCTCTGGGGTTGCCCTCGAGGATTCTGCATCGGCAAAATTACCCTGGCGGGAGGCTTCGGCTTCCAAAGCATTATCGAGGTTCCAGGATGTTCTAGATGGCTCGGCCTTGACAGATCTCCTGGTGCCATGCCCTGGGGTACCGGTGGCTTCCACCGGTACCGACATCCAGGCATTGGTGGCGTCCATGGACCAGAGAATTCTGACCATGGAATGCAGTCTGGCGGCTTTCCTTGCGGCATCGACACCCTTGGTACTGCAACAGACAACTCCACCGGTACCGGCATCAGCACCGGCATCGGTATCTGTATCGGCACTGGTACCGATAGCATTGGCATCGGTGTCTGCTATGCTGGTACTCTGTCCTCCGATGCCCTCCGGTACCGATTCTCCGGTACCGGTTATTCCCGGTACCGACCTTGGTCGGTACGGGTATCGGGCTCTGCAGGAGCATCCAGACAGACGATACTTCGAGTCCTCAGAAGAATCTGAGGATTCTGAAAGTTGTGTCGATGCAGCGATGCTTCTTCCAGAGGAGTCGTCCTCCTCTAAACGCAGGATGTCTCCTCCAGAGGACATGTCTTTCCAAGACTTCATCAGAGAGGTGGCTCGGGGCCTGTCCATTACTGTGGCCCCTGAAGCAGAGCCAAGGGCCAAGGAGTTGGAAATTTTACAATATCCCAAAACTCCTAAGGAGGCAGCTACCTTACCCATTCATGAGATTCTATATGATCTCATGTTGAGGATGTGGGAAACACCTCTTACCACCTCTCCTCATTCTCGTAGGTTAGATACTATGTATCGTGTCCCTCCTTGTCCTGGGTTCCATAAGACTCAACTTCCTCACCACTCTATTGTAGTGGAGTCAGCTATGAGAAGGATTAGAAGTGCAAAAAGACATGCCTCTAATCCTCCAGGATGTGAATGCAGAACCCTGGATGCTTTTGGACGTAGAGTCTTTCAAGCTTCCATGCTTGCTGCAAGAATCAGTTCCTATAGTCTCTACATGGGGATGTTCCTAAAGGAGGTCACAGATAATTTAGAGACTTTAAGTCCTTTCATTTCTGAGGATAAAAGACAGGACTTTCTTACTTGGGTCAAACATGCCCAAGATGTCTCTAAATTCTCCAACCGTGCAGCCTTTGACTGCTTTGAGTGTATAAGCAGAACCTCGGCTATCGCCATAGGTGCACGTAGAATTGCTTGGCTCCAGGCATCTGATTTAGAGCTCTGGGTACAAGATAAATTGGAAAATATCCCTTGTACTGGTGAGAACCTGTTTGGTAAAGATTGGCAGGAAAAAGCCAATGAAATGGATGCTGAAAATTCCACCTTCGATTGACTATCCAAGTCCACTGTTGATCCTGTTAGAAAAATGTTCAAGAAAACATCTTTTTCTAAAAAGAAAAGATTTTATCCTGCTTATGGTCAGCAGGCATCTTCTGCAGGTCAGTTTTCAACCAAACATCAGCAACCACCCAAACAGAAGAAAGCAAAGGCTGCTAGGCCTCCACCGGCCCAGCAGCCTCAACCTCCTCAGGGCCTTTGACTTTCAGCTAGAGAACTTAGCCTTTCTGGTTCTGGAAGGACCAGAACCGTCCACCATTCCAGGAAGGTTATGTCATTTTGCCCCCAGATGGGGGCAAATAACAGCAGAGCATTGGACACTCTCCATCATAAAGGAGGGGTACAAACTTCATTTTTCAAGCATGCCCCCTCACACAATAGTGAAGCAGTTCAATTCTCCGACCTCTCTCATCAACCTGTTAGGTCAGGAGGTTGCCATCCTTCTTGCCCAAGGGGCAATAGAAGAAGTGCCTCTTCATCAACAGGGCACAGGGTTCTATTCCCCTTATTTTCTTATCCCATAGAAAACAGGGGGATACAGACCTATCTTAGATCTCAGAGAATTGAACAAATTCCTTGTCAAGGAGAAATTCAAGATGATTTCTCTCGGAGCTCTGCTTCCATACCTTCAGAATCAAGATTGGCTTTGTTCTCTAGATCTCAAGGATGCGTACACCCATGTCCTCATCCATCCAACCCACAGAAGGTTCCTTCGATTCCTTTTTCAAGGAAGGCACTTCCAATACAGGGTGCTTCCTTTTGGTCTGGCCTCTGCACCAAGGGTGTTTACGAAATGCATGGCTGTGGTAGCAGCATTTCTCCGCACTCTGGGAATATTCGTCTTCCCTTACTTGGACGACTGGCTCATTCGAGCTCCAATAGAGTCAGAGGCCAAGACTTCTCTATCCTGCACAATGCGTATCCTTCAGTATTTAGGGCTGGTAATAAACATCCCAAAATCCAGTCTGATTCCCACTCAATCTTTAGAGTTCATAGGAGCTCTTCTGGATACCACAAGGGCAAGGGCCTATCTTCCTCAGGCCCGTTGCCTTCGCTTTGTGCAGTTAGCTTCTCAAGCAGTGCTAAAGCCTCAACAAACTGCTCAAGAAATGTTGCAGTTGCTGGGCCACATGACATCCACCGTGCATGTGGTTCCATATGCTCACCTCCACATGAGGGCAGCTCAGTGGACTTTATCCACCCAATGGACCCAGGCATCAGGGTGTCTGTCAGACAAAATAGCAAACACAAGTCACCTCATTTCGTCTCTCCAATTGTGGAGGTCCACTCAAAACCTGTTGTTGGGGTCCCCCTTTCAACAGCCCTTACCCCAAGCAACTCTCACAACAGATGCTTCTCCAAGGGGTTGGGGAGCTCATCTGCAAGACTACTCCACCCAGGGCACCTGGTCTCCTCAAGAGAGTTGTCTGCATATCAATCTCTTGGAACTCAGAGCAATTTTCCTAGCTCTGCGAGTGTTCCACTCCCTGCTCAGCTACAAGACAGTCCTCATTCATACGGACAATCAAATAGCCATGTTCTATGTGAATAAGCAGAGGGGAACAGGCTCTCTGTCGCTTTGCAACGAAGCTTTGCGACTGTGGGCCCTCGCCAGAGAGCATCAGATTCATCTGCTGGCAGTATATCTTCCAGGCATTCAAAACTCTTGGGCGGACAGACTCAGTCGAGTTCTGCTTCCACACGAGTGGTCTCTGCATGCAGACCAGGTGACCAAGATATTTCAACTTTGGGGAACCCCGGACATAGACCTCTTTGCAAGTCCGTGGAATGCCAAACTTCCCCGGTTCTGTTCCAGAATTTCAGCTCAGGGGGCTCAGGCCAGGGATGCTTTCCTCCTTTACTGGGGTCAAGACTTCCTGTATGCCTTTCCACCCATTCCCCTAATTCCCAAAACCCTGTTCAAGCTTCAGAGAGACAGAGGCCACATGATTCTTATAGCCCCACATTGGCCACGGCAAGTGTGGTACCCTCTGCTTCTACATCTCTCTCAAGCTCCCTCCCTGGAGTTAGGAGATCTGGAGCAGACCCCTATCTCAGGAGAACGGAATGTTATGGCATCCCAATCCCCAGTCTCTGCATCTCAGGGCTTGGTTGCTGAAGGCCTAGATCTTCAAGATCTTAATCTTTCTCAACAAGTGAAAGATGTTCTTTATGCTTCCAGGAAACCTTCCACTAGATGCTCTTATGCTTTCAAGTGGAAAAGGTTTACTATTTGGTGTTTGGAAAATGGTCTTAACCCCCTTGCGATACCTCTGGAATCTTTACTGGAGTATCTCCTCCATTTATCTAATGCAGGCCTTAAGACAAATTCAGTAAGAGTCCATTTGAGTGCTATTGCAGCTTCTCTTAAACCTCTAAATGGACAACCTATTTCCTCTCATCCTCTTATAGCAAGATTTATGAGAGGCCTCCTTCTAACTAAGCCTCCCATTAGACCACCTCCGGTGGCATGGGACTTGAACCTGGTTCTTGGGCAGCTCATGAAGCCACCTTTCGAACCGTTAGCTACCACCTCCTTGAAATTTCTTTCTTGGAAGGTTATCCTTCTCATTGCAATCACATCAGCACGCCGCATTAGTGAATTGCAAGCCCTAGTAGCTAATCCACCTTATACCTTGGACTGTAAAACAGTTTTAGCTTTTTACTTACAAAGAACACAGCAACATAGAAAGTCCTCTCAACTCTTTGTTGCTTTTGATCCTTCTCATTTGGGACTTCCAGTCTCCAAGAGAACACTATCTAACTGGATTGCTCAGTGTATTTCTTTCGCCTATCAGAGTAAGAACCTTTCTCTGGAGGGCCATGTCACAGCTCACAATGTGAGAGCCCTGGCAGCCTCAATGGCTCATCTGAACTCTGTGTCTATTGATGACATCTGTCGAGCAGCCACTTGGGCCTCGGTTCATACCTTCACAGCCCATTACTGCTTGGACAAGGACTCCCGCCGGGATGCCTTGTTTGGTCAGGCTGTTTTCAAACACCTGTTCCATACCTAATCAACTCCTACCCACCATCCCTGGTAGGATGCCAGAGATCCATGGGGGGAAGTGGAGCCCTTCTCAGGGACACACAACTTCTGGGGTCTCTCCCTGGCACCTAAAGCTAGGGAGTCCCCATATGTGATGACTACATTCCTGCTTGTTCCTGGAGATAGCATAGTTACTCACCTGTAACAGGTGATCTCCGGGAACAGCAGGAATTTAGTCCTCACAACCCACCCACCTCCCCTAGGAGTTGTATCTCTCTATCTATCTCTTTCCTTTCCCTCGCTCTCTCTTTGTCTCCGCTCTAAAACTCAACTGGAGAGAGGCAGTTGGGAAAGGCGGGAAGGCAGCACGCAGGCGCTGTGGGATGCTCCCAAAAGCGTTCTAATTGGACGCTGGGGAGCATTCCCGCGCAGGCTCCGTCGATACCGACGATACCCATATGTGAGGACTAAATTCCTGCTGTTCCCGGAGATCACCTATTACAGGTGAGTAACTATGCTTTCAGTATCTGGATATAAATTCACTGCGATGGCCAGACCCTTTCAGTGTGCTGGTCTCTGCCGTTGAATATCAGCCTCTGAAAGTATAATTATAAGATGCCTGAAACTGGATCGAATAATATCTGTTCTTACATACCACATCCAAAACATTGGACACACGCACTTCAACCTTCACCAAAAGAGGATTGTTTCCACTTCTAGGTATCTGGACAGCGCTGTAGTTTTCCAAGAAGTATTTCACCGTTTGATTTTCTTGCTGACTAGAAGATTCTTGGCTTATTACAGGTAGAACTGCAGAATGGACAATTAGTTTGATATATAGAATTACTGTGATGCTCATTTCCAAAACCTGTTCAAAATCTATCTATATTCATATTTAACAGAGGCTGTTGCCCAGAAGCTCGCAGTGAGGATGCCCATATTACTCCTCTTCTTGTCACTTCATTGGCTCCCTATCCGTTTCCGCATCCAGTTCAAACTTCTGCTGTTGACCTATAAATGCATTCACTATGCGACTCCTCTCTACCTTTCTTCTCTTATCTCTCCTTACAACCCCCCCTCGGAAACTCCGCTCTTTTAGCAAACTGCTTCTATCTGTGCCCTTCTCTTCTACTGCTAACTCCAGACTTCACTCCTTTCACCTTGCTGCGCCTTATGCCTGGAACAAACTACCTGTGTCTGTACCCACGCACCTTCTCTAACCCTCTTCAAATCCAGACTGAAAACTCACCTCTTCGCTGCTGCTTTTGGATCTTGACTCACCTGATCTCCTTTTTCTTTCCTCTTGCTTTATCCCTTCCTACACCTTCTGTGTTTGTCTTGACTAGATTGTAAGCTCTGATGAGCAGGGACTGTCTCTTACATCTCTGTGCAGCGCTGCGTACGACTTGTAACGCTATATAAATGCTCAGTAGTAATAGTAGTAGTAGTAGTAGTAGGATGCAATGGAATATAAAATTTAAGATAAAACCTACACGTTCCTGATCCTCTCCCTACCATCCTTAAAGAATCAGTACCACACTGTAAATCCACATTTCAAAAGATTGTTCAACAGCCTGAACTCTATTGGGAGAGTGTTCCATAACCTTGGGGCATGCAGATCATCTTCATTCAAACCAAATGTACTGAAGAGAATGCAAGCCTAGATAGACACTGGCTGCAGTAATCTAGCTGTGTTTCAGTTAAAGAATTCATTACCCTTAAACAATGTTATGAGATGGTTCTGAGTTGAGATACATTAACTAATGTACATGACAGAGATAATTTATGGTAGCAACATCTGAAATCACAATATGAAGAACAAGGAACAAATATTTTCAAAATAAATGGAGTATAAGGTTGAGAGATAAGCTAGTATCTTGCCTTTTTGATTCAATTGGTTCCCTTAAGAAAGATGACACAATAAGCATTATAAACCCCAGTGCACTGCAATGCCACTCATAGAGTTAATATCACAGGTTTAGTTTAATGTATGCAAGCACAAAGAGTAAATCTTAAGCAGTTGTAAAGTGGTTAGGACCCAAAAAAGATATGCGACTCTTTGCTACTGATACAAACAAGAGGGGCAAGCTGAAGGACTTTTACCACTACCATGTTCTTTAACGTTCAATGGAAGAGAGGTTCTAGCATGCAGAAGGCATGATCAGAGATGCCAAGAGATTTGACAGTAGACTGAGGGGATATTCATTCATTATAGAAACATAACGGTAGAAAAAGACCACATAGCCTGTCTAGTCTGCCTTTCCATATCACCCACTACAAGAGTCCCCTTTTTTCTTTTAGAGAGCCTCTGTGTTTGTCCCATGCTTTTTTAAAATTTACATACTGTCCTCATCTCTACCACCTTCACTGGGAGACTATTCCACGCATCTACCACTCTTTCCATAAAGAAATATTTCCACATATTACTCCTAAATCTATCCCCTTTCACCGTCATCTTATGTCCCCTCATAGCAGAGCTTGCTTTCCATTGAAAAAGGCTCTCCTCTTGTGCATTTATGCCATGGGGGTATTTAAACTTCTCAACCATATCACCTCTGTCCCACCTTTCCTCTAAAATATACATATTACGGTCCTTAAGTCTGTCCTCAATTGCTTTAAAACGAAGACCATTAACCATTTTAGTAGCCACCCTCTACACCGACTCCATCCTGTTTATATCCTTTTGAAGGTGCGGTCTTCAGAATTGCACACAATACTCCAAATGAGGTTGCACCAAAGATTTATACAGAGGCACTATCATCTCCATTCTTCAGCTAGCCATTCCTCTCCCTGTGCACCCAAGCATCCTTCTAACTTTTTGCCGTTGCCTTTTCTACCTGTTTAGCTCCTTGAGATCATCAGACACAATCATGCCTAGATTCCGTTCTTCTGTCATGGACAGAAGTACATCACCCCCTATTCTGTACCACATCCTTGGATTGTTGCAGCCCAAATGCATCACCCTACATTTTTTAGCATTAAATCTCAGTTGCCAAATTCTAGACCATTCTTCAAGTTTAGCTAGATCCCTCCTCATATTATCTACACCTTCCTGGGTGTCTACTCTGTTGCAGATTTTGGTATCATCCATAAAGAGGCAAACCTTAACCGACAGCCCTTCCACAGCATCACTAACAAAGATGTTAAAAAGAATCTGATTAAGGACAGATCCTTGGGGCACTCCACTGGTTATCTCCTTCTCCTTAGTGTGAACTCCATTTACCTATACCCTTTGTCACTTCCCACTCAACCAATTTCTAATCCAAGCAGTAACTGTAGGGTCCATCCCAAAGGTGCTTAGTTTGTTTATAAGTTGCCTGTGCAGAATAGTTTCAAATGCTTTGCTGAAATCTAAAAACACCATATCTAGGGCTCTCCCTCTGTCCAACTTGCTGGTCACCCAGTCAAAAAAAATCAATCAGATTTGTCTGGAAAACCTGCCCCTGGTGAATCCATGCTGCCTCGGATCCTGCAATCCATTTGACTCCAGAGACCTCACTATCTTCTCTTTCAGTAGTGTTTCCACCACCGAGGTTAAACCAACTGACCTGTAGTTTTCAACCACATCCTTACTTCAATTTTTGTTGTAAAGGAACCATATGTGCCTCTCTCCAGTTCTCTGGCACCACCCCCGACTCCAAAGAGGCATTGAAAAGGTCAGTCAGTGGAGGTGCTAGAACCTCCTCAAGTTCCTTCAGTATTTTTGCATGTATCCCATCTAGTCCCATTGCTTTGTTCACTTTTAATTTAGCTAGTTCCTCATGAACACAGTCCTCTGAAAATTGTTTCAGATACCCCTCGCTTTTGTTCCTGTTTGTGGGTGTTGTCTGAGGTCCTGCTTCTGGCTTGTCATCTGTGAACACAGAACAGAAATATTTGTTAAGCAATTCCGCTTTATCCTCATCAGCTTCTACATATTCCTCCCCTTCATCCTTGAGTCTGACAATACCACTTTTGTCCTTCCTCCTCTTACTAACATATTTGAAAAAGGTCTTATACCTCCATTTTATTGCACTGGCTATTTCTTCTTTTTATACCTTTGCTTTCCTGACTACTTTGCCAGCTTCTCTAAGTTTTTCCAAATATAGATTCTTGTCTTCCTCTCTCTGTGATCTCTTGTATTTCAAGAAAACCTCCCTCTTTTTCTTCACCTTTTCGGCCATCTCTTTTGAGAACCATAGCAGCCTTCTTTTCCTTTTATTTACCATCCTAACGAAAAGATTGGATGCCCTTAAAATATCCCCTTTCACTTTCACCCACTGTTTTTCTACATCCCCCAGCTGTTCCCATCATGCTAATATCTCTCTGACATATTGCCCCATCTTTGCAAAGTTAGTTTTCCTAAAGTCTAAGACCCTCACTTTTGAATGGATTTTATCGGCCCAAATACTAATACTGAACCACACCATCTGGTGATCCCTGGATGCGAGATGATCTCCCACTATAATATCAGAAATTCTTTCCCCATTGGTGTAGTATGGCCCCTTCCTGTGTGGGTTATGTTACCAGTTGCCTGAATACTTCTTCCTGTAAAGAATCCAGGATTTCCTTGCTTCTAGATAACACTGCAGCAGGAATGTGCCATTCAACATCAGCCATATTAAAATCACCGATCAGTATCACTTCCCCTTTACTAGCAATGCTGCGTATGTCTTCAATTAACTCTCCGTCCACGTCTTCCTCCTGCAAGGGAGGTCTGTATATCACGCCAATGCAAATGGATTTCTCTTTCCCTCTTTCTAGTTTAACCCACACTGCTTCCTCTCTCCCTTTTACGCCCTGAATTTCCATAGCTTTAATATTATTTTTTACATATAGTGTAGTCCTCCTCCCCTTCTTCCTCCCCTGTCCTTTCTGAATAACGTATAGCAGGCATGTCAGACAGGTAGATCGCGGAGGGGTCATAGGTAGATCGCCAGCCCCACTTGGCTCCATCTCACCAGCAACTCACCCCGTCGCTAGGAGAGAGCTCATACTGGCAGGTCGTCTGCCGAGGGCTTGCTGCTGCTGCTGATCCTTTGGCTTTTTTCCCTGCCTGTGGGAATCTTGCCTGTGGGTGTATTGGGGGCGCTTGTTTTCATGCCAATAGTTTTTGGGTACCCCAGGGGGCCACCGCCCGCGCCCTGTGACGAGACGCCACAGGCCCGGCATCATAGCTGGTCTCCTGCCTCTCAGAATCACCCATTCCTGCCCCTGCCCCAACACCCCTTAGAAGTGTGTTATATACCGGGTGATATCCATTCGCCCGGACTTTACTTGAATACACTTACCGTATTAGTTGTGTCGTGCTGGTCATTGGTCGCTTTATAGTTTGCTTTCATTAAACGTTTTTTGGCAGACACAAGAAAGTTTCAAGAATTTGGTGATTTTGGCAGGCTTTTCCAATTTTGTTCTAACTTGCCTATGCCTTGCTTACGAATTGGTTCAAACCACTGTGACTTTTGCTTGACTCTGCAATTTTATTTTGCCTAGCCTTTGCATTGATTCTACACTGTGTGCAGAATTTTAAAATCGCGTGTGGTGGTATTTGAACTTGTTTGGCGGTATTTGATTTTCTCTGGTTTGCTGGACAGGTATTTGAGGTTTTTTGATGATTGTTTGGTGGTATTTGGTGCCAGTGTGATGAATTCTTATTTTTACTTATAGACCTGCATGTGTGTTTTTGGCATCTCCAGTCCTTGTATTGCACATCATCCAGAGGTCTTCAGTTCTAGTTGATCTTTAATACTTTGGGACAGTGACAGTTTTGGACCAGATTCAGCCAGTGTTTATACTAACTTAGCAGATTTGGCCTTCTTACATCCAGCCACTCCAGTATAACGAAGATGAGTGTTCCAAAGAAGAGCAAAACCTGCCACTTTCATGATGAATGGGAAATGTACTACTTCTTCATCATGGTGAAAGACAAGTGTTGTTGTCTAATTTGTAACACCCCAGTATCCTTACCCAAAAAGGGTAATCTGGAACGTCGTCATAAGGCTCTGCATAGCAATAAATTTGATGCTGATTTTCCACCCAAAAGTGAAATGCGTAAACTGAAGCTCAAAGAACTTAAATCGAAATTGGCTATTCAGCAACAGTTGATGGCGAAGCCAAGGTCACATTCAATCAATGCAACCATAGCATCCTTCAAGGTCAGCAACCTAATCGCAAAGAAATGCAAACCTTTCACTGAAGGGGAATTTGTAAAAGATTGTTTTTTTGAAGCAGCTGACAATCTTTTTGAAGGATTTAAAAATAAGAAAGAGATCATAGCTGCTATTCAAGATGTACAATTGTCAAGAAACACCGTCGTGCAGCGATTAGAAAAGATGTGTGGAGACACAACTGAACAATTGTTGGAGGATGTTTCAAATTGTGTTGCTTTCTCACTTCAACTGGATGAATCTACAGACATAAGAGACATAGCCCAGTTACTACTCTTTATCCGGATGGTTTTTGAAGACTTCAGTGTTAAAGAAGAACTACTTGGAATGATTTCTTTAAAAGGGAGAACTACTGTTCAGGAAATATTCTGTTCTTTCCATTCTTTTGTGACAGTGTAATCTTCCATTGCATAGACTTGTTTCCATCTCTACTGATGGAGCAAGAGCAATGACAGGTGAGGTTAACGGTTTCATAGCCCTCTGTAGACAACATGACGACTTCCCAGATTTCCTTTCTTACCACTGCATCATTCACCAGCAAGTTTTGGCAAGCAAAAGACTGTCATGGACATCACTTTCAAAACTGTAAATTTAGTTCATGGAAGATCACTTCAAAGACGGCTTTTCAATCTTACTCTTGATGAAGGGGCAGCGGAAATCATTTTGCACACAGATGTAAGGTGGCTAAATAGGCACAAATTTCTGCAAAGATTTTGTGATTTGCTGAATGAAATAATAAGTTTTTGAAGGAAAGGGGAGATGACCAAGCAGAGTTGGAAGATTAGGAGTGGTTATGTGATCTGGCATTTCTCACTGACTTTACAGGCGAACTAAGCGATATGAACCTTGAACTACAAGGTAAAAACAAATGCATTGGCGAGATGATGAGTAAAGTTTCATCCTACAAGAGCAAATTTGAGCTAATGATGACTGACCTTGCAAACAACACTTTTGATCTTTTTCCTAATACACAGGACCATCTGGGACAATATCCATATTTTGTTTTTCAGAACGAGAAGTATGTGACAGAAATCTGTTCTGTTATCCAGGAATTTGAAAATAGATTCTGTGACTTCCAAAAAATTGGAACAGTTGTGCAGTACTTGTCATACCCATTCAAAATAGATGTGGACATTAAAGAAACTGCAGCTACTATCAGTAAAAATGACTCATTGAACAAGCCATCTCTTGAAAACAAAATATTAACCCTTAAAAATGACATTTTTCTCAAGACCTGTGCTGAGCCAGAATCGTTTTGGAAGCTAGTGTCTAGAGACAAATTTCCCAACATGAGAAGATGCAGTGAAGCTGTACACTCCTGTTTCGATTCAGCTTATTTGTGTGAATCTGTGTTTTCCCATCTGAAAATGATAAGAGTACACAATGTTCCAACATGACAGATGAACATCTCCAGGATTCCCTGAGATTGGCCCTCACGCAATATTCACCCAACTTCAAAAAGCTGGTGGATGAAATGCAGGCTCAGACGTCTCACTAATGAGAGACAGCAAAATATTAAAGATTGTGCAAGATCAGCCTGGATCAATACTCGACCTAAATTTAACAGAAATTACTGAGGGAAAGTTAAAGAAAGTTATTAAGACAGTTAAAGCAAGTTATTGCTCAATAAAACTTTAAGAGAAAATGTACTTTCCATTTCCCCTCGCAGTTCTTACTGGATCTTCGTCTCTCTGTTTTGTTTTTGCTTAATTTGCTTAACAGCTGATCACATCTAAGTAAATGACAGAAGGTTCATTAAAAATTGGGGGGGGGGGGAATCCTCCAACTTTATTGGGTTAAAATTTAATTTGAAACTAATTTGAAACTTCATTTTCATGGTGGTAGATCACCGGCACTTTTGACCCGAAAAAGTAGATCACGACCTGTTCGAAGTTGGACATGCCTGACGTATAGGTTGGTATAGCTATATCCCAGTCATGGTTGTCTATGAACCATGTTTCTGTAACTACCACTAAATCCAAGTCGGCCTTTCCCATTAAAACCTCAACATCTGGGATCTTATTTCCCATGCTACGGGCATTTATAGACACTGCTTTCCAGTAATACAAATTGATATATTTAAAAAAAAAAAAAAAGCTTGAGTCAAATCAAGCTAGATAAAGAGTATTTTTATAGGCTGGTGGAAGAACTACAGAAAACCTACAAGAGTTCAAAGGCTTTTTCAACAACTGATCTGCAGCTTTGGAACAGCCTTCTTATGGAAATTCAGCAGGAAGGAAACTGTTATCTCCCACAAGAAAGTGAAGACTTGACTCTTCCCTTTATCTTAAATGGAATATTTATTTATTTTATTTGGCATAAATTTATACACCGCTCCTTCCAGCGATCAGAAGCGGTCCTTAGGTGGACAAGACAAGGGAATATGTACAGCATAAATTTAGGAATACAGTATGATTACAGTAGGGGGGACTAACAACCACCAGATCAGTTATACAATTGATTATTCAATAAATTACAGATTGAGCAACCAGAGAGGTTATAATTGTACATAGAGATCGCAAAAATACAAGCAATTAGCAGAGCAATATATACATATAAACAAATTTTTTTTTGTTCTTTTTAAGAATCTTCAAGGATGTGATGCATCAATGAGAAATAGGTTCCTATTAACCTTATGCTTAAGAGGTAAGAAGGCAGCATGGGAAGATATAGTTGAGATCGGCTAGGTGATGCCGTAATACGATTGGAACAGGTGTGTTTTAAGCTCTTTTTTCTGAAGGTGTGTAAGTCTTTGGTCTGGCGTAATTCGTGTGGCAGCTGGTTCCAGAGCATAGGTGCTGAGTACGTGAATGCCTGGTTGCTCGTCCGTTCTTTGACTGATCTTATGCTGCTGGGTACGCAGAGTGTGTTTAGGTTTGCAGTCCGTCGGCATCTGTTGGAGGGCTGGGTGGTGATTAGGATATCGAGAAATGAGGGAGATATCTTATGGATAATTTTGAATGTCATTATCAGCATTTTGTAAATTATTCTTGCGGGTATGGGGAGCCAGTGGAGCTCTATAAGAACTGGAGTGATGTGATCTGTCAGGCTCTTATTCATAATAATCCTGGCTGATACATTCTGCGCCATCTGTAGGATGCTTATTGATTTTTTCGGTAGCCCTTGTAAAATAGCATTACAGTAGTCAAAGTGGGGAATGATGAGCGCCTGTGCTACTGTTCTAAAGTCTGAGTGGTCAATGATGCAGCGTAAGGGTTGTAGGACTTTCAGCTTGTGAAATATTGCTCTATTTGTTATCCGGAGGTGTTTGTCCATTTTTAGGTTAGCATCAATTAGTACTCCTAGATATTTGATCTCATTTTTTGAGTGGTAAGTGTTACCATTCAGGGTGATAGATGCAGGAGGTCTGAAGTCTTGTCTTCCTGATATGAACATCACTTCAGTTTTTTTGTGATTTATAGTCATATTGTTGCATTGGAGCCAGTTTTGCAGTTCATGTAGGCATTCTTCTAATTGGTTGAACTTAGGATTGTTTATGTCAAGTTGTGTGTACATCATAATGTCATCTGCATATAGATGGTAGCTGATATGCTTTTGGAAAATTGTACATACTGGCTGGATGTAGACGTTGAATAGCAGGGAGGAGATAGCTGATCCCTGAGGTATCCCTTGGGTTTGGGGGAACGGCTTAGCTTGCTCGTTATTGAAGCGTACCTGTTGCATTCTATTTGTTAGGTATGATTCAAACCACTTTATCGGTGTACCCGTTATACCTATAGTCTCAAGTCTGCGCAAGAGTATTTGATGATGTACTGTGTCAAATGCTGCTGATATATCTGTGAATATCAGTATGAACATCTTGTTTTTGTTTTCCAGTCCCTTGATTAGGTTGTCTAGAAGAGCTATGAGTAGGGTTTCGACACCGTGGTGGGGTCGAAAACCGTATTGATGATCGTCAAGAATTTTGTTTTCATCAAGGTGGTCTTGAAGTTGCTGCTGAGTTACTTTCTCGATAATCTTTGCAAGAAAGGATATACTTGATATCGGCCGGTAGGAGGTAGGATCATCCTTGTTGAGAGATTTATTTTTCAAAATAGGCCTAATTAGAGATCTTTTCAGTTGGGCGGGCATGATACCTTGCTGCAGGGATTGATTGACTATGTGCATTATTAGATGAGAAATTTCATTTTTAGTAGATTTGATCCATTCTGCTGGACAAGGATCCAGGAGAGATGTCGTTGTATGAAGGTTTGAGATGGTAGTTAAGATTAGTTTTTCATCAATTGTATGGAAAGTAGACCATCCTTCTTTCAGGTTAAAGCTTGTGTTCTTAATGTTTGTCAGCTTTGGACATGAGGCCAGCACATTCGGGGTTTGGAGAGGATGGTTAGGGGGATTAAGTTTGGTAGCATAGTGATCCGCCAGGTCTTGGGCCTTAATTTTACCATTGCAGTTGAGTTCAAGCAAGGGCTTTGTGAGCGACTTTACTAGGTCAAAAAGCTCTCTGGGTCTGTTAATAGCCTTGTTGAGAACTTTGGTGTGATGCACTTTTTTTGCTTTGTTGATCCCATTTTGTATTTGGCTAGGAGCTCAAGGTATTCCATCTTTTGTAGATCATTCTTGGTCCGTCTCCATTTTCTCTCCAATTTTCTTAAATCTTTCTTCATCTTGTGCAGCAGGGGAGTGTACCAAGGTTCTGTTTTTGTTTTCGTCAGACTGGCTGATGATTTCCATATTGGTTTAGAGTTGTCTTCAATTGTAGAGAACCATTTTTGAGTTAGGTCTTCAATGTCGGTGTTGTCAAGGGTTATGTGTTCATCAAGAGAGCTTATTAGAGTTTCCTTGTTGAGTTGTTGGAATTTTCTGCGTTGTTGATTAGGTGCGTCAGAATCTAATTTGTTTGTTGCAGGGCATGGGTATATGGTGAACTGAATTTGGTGGTGATCAGACCATGGAACTTGAGTTATACGGGAATACTTAGCTTTAGGCTTGAGCCCAAGTAGAGATCCATTACATCAGGTAGATTTTGAGAGATATACATAGGTCTGGGAGGGGGATTGTGATAGTTAGAAATTAGTGCTGGGCTAGCATCTGAATATGTATTGCAATTGGTTCAGTGGGTTGGTTGAGGGTCCAGCTGATCAAGGAAGCTATGAGAGATTCAGCTGCAGTGTCTAGATAGGAGCTGCCACTGAGTAACTGGGCCAAATGGTGCTGTCCAGATCAATATTCAGCCGGTACTTATTTGCTTTGCAGCGTAGGACAGCCCAGATTGTCTGGATAAGTGCTGGCTCAATATTGTGTGTGTTAAATAAGTGCCCACATTTATCCGGATAGTGCCAACACACCCTCAGTCCACCACAGACTTGTCCCTGCACGAACTGGATGGAAGTATTCGGTGTCACTATCCAAAGAGCGCTGGTGAGGATCATGGTCTGCCTCCTTAGTTGGCCAGCCTCCCGATGAATATCATCTCATTAGTTTTTAATGTACTGAAGATAAAATGTGTGTTTACTAGACCATTGTTCATTGCTTTTAATGGCTCTCTATTTAGGGGCCAGGAAGACTGTATGCCAATATTTTAAATAAATAAAGCAAGAGGTAAACAGAGCGAATGCCAACTTGTGAGGAAGTGAAGGGAAAGCCAGAGATCATCTGGGGTCTACAAGCCTTGGTCCATCTATCTGTCCACATCAGTGGGGTGTGATTTCTCATGTCAGCACACAAGCGCAGCCTGCTTTACTTATCCTTCTATCAGCCCGTGAAAATGCTAGTGGAGATCTCCACCCCTCCACTGGTGAAAACTCGTCTTGCCGCGATGCTACTTCTACAAATATTGTGGAGCATTCCACCCCCTTCCCCCAGCAAAGACTTGCCCATACCATGCCGCTGCCTCTGTGAAATGCCAGCCGAGGTTGCAACACTGTATTCCCACTGTCCCACAGGTGAAGACTGATCGGAACTGTGGTGCCTCCTCATCAAATGTTGGCAGATAGTTACATCTCCCACTAGTAAAGATTCGCCTGCACCATAGTGCTGCATGTATGAGGGCTGGCAGCAGTTCACAACCCCTGCTGGTGAGCTGGACTTCTTTACATTTAGGAAACTGTTTAAAATTGTCTTTATTTCTAAGGCTTTTGATTGAGATTGTTATGTTACAGCTGGAGTTTTATCCATAATGGTATTATTTGTCTACAGTACTGTCCTGTTTGTCTTTTGGGTTATGTTATGTGATTTAATATGACAGATTTCTTATGTTTAGTTGTTACTCGCTTGAAGGCACATTTTAGAAAAGCTGTGTAGCTGAAATTTGAGACATCCCAAGTCAGATCTTCTGAAATCTTGTGCGAGGGACAGCAGAACAGGTGAGTAAAATCAACCTGTGTCTACCTTGACAAATACACATGTCCACCACAAAAAAGGTAAAACAGGGGTGTGTTGAGTAACGGGTCAAACATGTGCAGGATTTTGCCTGATTTCGGAAACTTGCATGTGTCTGATATGGACTTCTGCCATCCTAGGCACATAGACGTGGCACCATTTCAAAGTGCGCCCATGTATATTTCCTCCTTTACGTGTCTTGGCTGCCATTCTCCAAAGGGGATGGGCAGTGGCTCCAGGGGAAATGCCTTTTTATTTACTATCGTATTTTTTGGAAGGGGCAAAAAATATCAGAGGAGTGAGGGGGCATGTCCCTCATCACCTTACAGTTGTTGATTTGTCAAAACGAGCACTTTTCAGAGTACTATTCATGCCCTGGAGATTGTATAGCCATGGTCATTCCTGATAGTGAATTGACATGTGCAGCGCCAGTTTAAAATCGGGTGCACACGTGTATCTTTTTTGGCCTGCCCTGGCTACGCAGCCAGCATGTCCATATATGACTTGGACGTGATTGCGTTGGAGACATGCAGTTTCAGGGCCTTCTAAAATGGCCCTGGGGATGCCCATGTGATTTCCAAGTCTAAACTGGCATTCCTGATGGACTCCAATGCAAAGCATGATAATACTTTGCCTAAAAGCTCTCAAAGGGGTTTAGGTGTTCATTTTTAAAAACTAATTCACCAAGGGGTTTTGCCTTTTTTTTAAAAAGCTCATTCTCAAAGGAGTTTTGCTGTTCTTTTTTAAAAGCTAATTCTTAAAGGAGGTTTGATGTTCATTTTCAAAAGATAAGTATTTTTTTCTAAACTGCAAAGCGGGAAATGCTTTGTGTGCTTGTGGTGTTGGGCAAGGCTCTGTCAGAGTTCATTGTGTTTATTTTAGCTACCTATTCACAGCTAATGCTTTGAAGCCACTGACCTCATCAGGTGTTTGGTCCCTCTCTACCCACCCTGACACCCACCCACTCCATGTGAGCATTCTTGCTTTATAGGGCAACTCCCCATTTAGCTACACAAAGGAATATAGACAAGCGCTGTTAGAACACACTTAAGAGAAAAAACAGTTAACCTCTTTTAAAGGACAGCTGAGGAGCAGGTAGGGACTTTCGTAGGTCTCTCTCTTTTACTTCAACAGGTACCAAAGTTCCACCAACGAAGTGATGACTGGGAAAAATCATATTGCTAAAGCTGTTGCGTCGTTACAACTTCTGCCTCAGTTGAAGGACCGGTTCTATGTGCAGGATGCCTGCATGCTGAGGCTCTCAAAGAAGTGGAGAGTTCAGGGAAGAGGTGATGAAGCTGAGAAGCATTTGAGACAGTGAGAACTACATTGATGAGATGCTTCTTGAAACATCTGAGCTCTCTGACCAGAGGTAAAGATGGGAGGCTACAGAAGAAAGAAGTTTGGACATGAGTTACCAGAGCCTGCAGTATCAACACTAACTCCTCTAGCCTGAAATTGAAGAACAGGATGCAGTCCTGGAAGAGGAGGAAGTGAAAGCATCTGAGAAAAGGGTCAAACCACAGTTCGAGCATCCCAAAGTTGCATAATCAGTCACCACAATGAAGAGAAGGGTAGTGGTGGTTGTTGACTCTCTTCTGAGGGGTACTGAGGCATCCAACTGCTGACCAGATTTGATGTCTAGAGAGGTGTGCTGTCTGCCAGGTGCCAAAATCCAAGATGTTACAGAGAGTTTGTTGAGACTCATCAAGCCTACTGACTATTATCCAATGTTGCTCATCCATGTTGGCACAAATGATACTTCTAGGTATCCCTCCGAGCATATCAAATGTGACTTCATGGCTCTGGGACAGAGGGTGAAGCAGATAGGTGGAGTTCTCTTCAATTCTTCCTGTTGTTGGTAAAGGCTGAGGCAGAGAAGCTTGCATCCTGGAGATGAATGCATGGCTGTGTGGATGGTGTCAATGAGAATGGTTTGGTTTCCTGGACCATGGGATGATACTCCAAGGGCTGCTGAGCAGAGATGGTGTCCATCTGTCCAAGAAAGGTTGAAGTGTCTTCAGCAGCAGACTGGCTAATCTACTGAAGAGAACTTTAAATTAGATTCATTGGGAATGGGTGAAGAGAGCCCCCAGGTAAGTGAAACATTAAATACCTCTATAGAAATGGGTAAAAGGGGCAACATTTGGAAAGTGATGTGTATAAATGCCCATAGAATGGGACATATGATACCAGATGTTGAGGCTTTAATGGAAGAGGCTGACTTGGATTTAGTGGCAGTTACAGAGACATGGTTCATGGACAACCATGACTGGGATGTAATTATACAGGGCTATACTTTATTCAGGAAGGATAAGGTAGGAAGAAGGAGAGGTGGATTGGCACTATATGTACAAAATACTATAGAATAGCAGGGCTTAAAAGGAAGAGGAGGCACTGTGGGTTAAACTAGAAAGAGGGAAAGGAAACTCTGGAGTTATATAGATATCCCCCTCACAGGGAGTAGAAGTGGATGAAGATTTAATAGTGGACATACACAGTATTGCCATGAAAGGAGAAGTGCTACACAGAAAAGTGTGGTAGGGAGGTTCTGGAGTCCAAATTTAGGCTTTTAGGTAGGAAGTTGAAATCCAGAACTTTCAGGGTAGCATTCTCAGAAATGCTTCCCATTCCACGCACAGGACCCAAAAGGCAGGCAGAACCCCGGAGTCTCACTGTGTGGATGACTTGATGGTGCAAAGAAGAGTGTTTTGGATTTGTTAGGAACTGGGCAACATTCTGGGGATACAAAGGATATTATATTGCCTCTGTATTGTTCCACAGTTCGACTGCACCTTGAATATTGTGTGCAGTTCTGGTCACCATATCTTAAAAAGGATATAAGGGAATTAGAAAATGTACAGAGAAGAGCCACCAAAATGGTAAAGGGGATGGAAGGGTACCCCTATGAGGAAAGGCTTAAAAGGTTAGGGCTCTTCAATCTGGAAAAGAAACGGCTGAGGGGAGATATGATAGACGTCTATAAATTAATGAATGGAGTGGAACGAGTAAATGTAGATCGATTCTTTACGCCATCAAAATATAGAAAGACTAGGGGACATGCAGTGAAGTTACAGGGTAACCTATTTAAGACTACTAAGAGAAAATATTTTTTCACTCAACACGTAATCAAACTCGGGTTCGTTACTGGAGGATGTAGTAAAATCTGTTAGTGTTGCTGGATTTAAAAAAGGTTTGGACAAGTTCCTGGAGGAAAAATCCATAAACCATTATGAAATAGGACCCAGGTAATCCACTGCTTGCCCCAATATAAACATTATGGAACCTGTGTGTCTTTTTAGGAAACTGCTAGGTACTTTATTTATTTATTTATTTATTTAACATTTATATACCGCATCTTCCAAAGTTCAGTTGCGGTGTACAATTAACAACAATTAACAAAGCGCAGTTTGTTTTACATAGAACGTCATAACTTTTACATAGAACATCATAAATTAAACAAACACAGTTTTATAAACAAACAGTATATTTAAGCTAGAACCGTGAGTATCAAGTTAACTAACGTATTGTAGTGTCGAACAGCGTAAAAAAGAACATAACATATGCAACTATATACATGTGGAGGTATTTGGGCATAAGAGCTTGGATCGTCATTTCGTTTAAGCTATAAGTGTTATCCGGATAGAGTTAGGTTTGTACTTGATGTGAACAGGTGGCTATTTAGCCTTTGTCTAATATGGGTTCTAGGGTTTCCATTGTATTATAGTGTTTAGTGAATAAATACGTTTTCAATTTTTTGCGGAATTCCACGATCTCTGTTAGTGATCGTAGATCCTCTGGTAGGGAATTCCAAATGGTTGGAGCTATGTGAGAAAAGGCTCTATTATTTGTTAATTTATGTGCTTTTATGAAGTCTTTTGGAATCTTTAGTTTATTTGATTGTCCTTTTCTGTGGGTAGGCTTAGAAAGTTCTTTGCATATTAGACTACATAGAGTAGTCGGGGCCATGTCATGTAAGGCTTTGAATGATGTTATTATTATTTTGTAAATTATCCTGCTTTGAATAGGTAACCAGTGAAGGGATGCTAGAATTGGTGTTATGTGTTGGAGTGAGTTTATTTTTAGTATAATTCTAGCTGTTGCATTTTGAGCTAGTTGAATCCTTTTAATGTTTTGTTTTGAAATGCCCATTAGTATTAGGTTGGCGAAATCAAAGTGAGGGGTTATGGTAGCCTGTATTATATTAATAAAATCCTCTATAAATACTAGTGGGCGTAGTTGTTTGAGTATTTTGAGTTTAAAATAGATTTTCTTTGTAGTATTTTTAATGTGGGTTTCCATTGTAAGGTGTGAATCTATGTGACTCTTGTGACCTGGATTGGCCATTCTTGGGGAAAAAAGCATACTCGGCTTGATGGACCTTGGTCTGACTCAGTATGGCATTTCTTATGTTCTTACTGATGGGTGATTTCACTTTGCTGGATGAGGATTAGCAGAACCCTGCTGCAGTGTCATGTAGAAGTAAGGAGATCCTGGATTCTCTACAGGGAGAACTATTCGGGCAGTTGATAACAGAACCCACACGTGATGGGGCCATACTGGACTTAGTGCTTACCAATGGAAAGCATTTCTGATGTTACAGTGGTAGATCATCTCGCATCCAGTGATCATCATGTGGTATGGTTCAGTATTAGAACTAGGGCTGATAAAATCCATTCCAAAGCAAGGGTCTTAGATTTTAGGAAAACTAACTTTGCAAAGATGGGGCAATACCTCAGGGAGTCGTTAGCGGGATGGGAACAGCTGGGGGATGTAGAAAAACTGGGTAAAACTGAAAGGGGATATTTTAAGGGCAATAAACCTTTTTGATATGATGGTAAATAAAAGGAAAAGAAGGCTGCTATGGCTCTCAAAAGAATTAGCTGAAAAGGTGAAGAAAAAGAGGGAGGCCTTCATGAAATACAAGAGATCACAGAGAGAGGAAAACGGGCATTTTCAGATATGTTAGTGAGAGGAGGAAGGGCAGAAGTGGTATTGTCCGACTCGAGGGTGAAGGGGAGGGATATGTAGAAGTGATGAGGATAAAGCAAAATTGCTTAACAAATATTTCTGTTCTGTGCTCACTGATGAAGGGCCGGGAGCAGAACCTCAGAAAACACCCACAAACAGGAACAGACGCAACGGTGATCTCGAACATTTGAGGAGCTAGCTAAACTAAAAGTCGACAAAGCCATGGGTCCAGATAGGATACATCCAAAAATACTGAGGGAACTTTGGGACATTCTAGCGGCTCCACTGTCTGACCTTTTCAATGCCTCTTTGGAGTCAGGAGTGGTGCCAGAGGACTAGAGAAAGGAACATGTGATACCTTTACACAAAAGCGGACATAAGGATGACATAGAGAACTACAGGCCGGTTAGTCTAACCTCTGTGGTTAGTAAATTATTGGAAAGGTTACTAAAGGAGAGAATAGTGAGGTTTCTGGAGTCCAGCGAATTGCAGGATCTGAGGCAGCATGGGTTCACCAAGGGCAGGTCTTGTCAGACAAATGTAATTGATTTCTTTGACTGGGTGACCAGGGAGTTGGACCAAGGGAGAGCCCTAGATGTGGTGTATTTAGATTTCAGTAAAGCTTTTGACACCAAGCGACTTATAAACAAACTGAGCACCCTAGGGATGGACTCTAAGGTTATTGATTTGGTTAGAAATTGGTTGAGCGGGAGGCGACAAAGGGTACAGGTAAATGGAGCTCACTCTGAGGAGAAGGAGGCTACCAGTGGTGTGCCCCAGGGATCTGTCCTTGGTCCAACATCTGGTTAACATCTTTGTTAGCGATATTGCAGAAGGACTTTCGGGTAAGATTTCCTTGTTTGCAGATGATACCAAAATCTGCAATAGGGTAGACACCTAGGAAGGATTAGATAACATGAGAAGGGATCTAGCTAAGCTTGAAGAATGATCTAGACTTTGGCAGCTGAAATGTAATGCTAAAAAATACAGGGTCATGAATTTAGGCTGCAAAAATCCAAAGGAACTGTACAGAGTAGGGGGTGAGGTACTTCTGTCCACAAAGGAAGAGCGTGACATGAGTGTAATTGTAACTGATGATCGTAAAGTAGCTAAACAGGTAGAAAAAGCGACTGCAAAAACCAGAAGGATGCTTGGGTGTATAGGGAGAGGAATGGCCAGCAGAAAAAAGGAGGTGATAATGGCTCTGTGTAAGTCTCTGGTGCGACCTCATTTGGAATATTGTGTGCAATTCTGGAGACCACACCTTCAAAAGAGTATAAGCAGGTAGGAGTTGGTGCATAGGGGGGCTACTAAAATGGTTAGTGGTCTTCATTATCAAGCATATGAAGGCATATTTAAAGATCTTAATGTGTATGCTTTAGAGGAAAAGAGGGATGGGGTGATATGATAGAGACATTTAAATACCTCTGTGGCATAAATGCACAGGAGGGTCTCTCAATTGCAGGCAAGCTCTGCTACAATGGGACATATATGGAAATATTTCTTTACGGAAAGAGTGGTGGATCCGAGGAATAGTCTCCCAGTGGAGGTAGTGGACACGAGGACAGTATCTGAATTCAAAAAAGCATGGGACAAACACAGAGGATCTCTAAAGGATAAAGGGGACTATTGTAGCTGATGTGGAAGGACAGACTAGATAGGCCATGTGGTCTTTTTCTGCTGTCATGTTTCTATGTTTCAGATGAGGAAATCATGAATAGGGCTTCTAACATCACCCCCTTAGTATTGTTAGAGAGGTAGGTTATAAATAGACTAAATAAATGATGGTGCTGCTTCTGTGAATGCTGGTGGAGGCTTCCACCCTGCGCTGGCAGAGATTGACCTGAACCTGCTGTTTTAGAATCACTGCCACTTCTTCTCTCTTCCTCTGCTTTGCCATAAGTCTTTGTTGCTCTGACCCTCCTTCAATTTACACACCCTACAAATCCCTCCCCCAACACTCACACTTCCCCTTGCCTAGCATACCCCACCATTCACCTACACAACTTACACCTCTCATCCAGTATGTACCCTACACCTCTCATTCATCACTTAACCCATATAGCATGCCTCATCCACCACACAGTCTACACACCCCCCTCAGCAACTATATACACCACACATCACTCCTCACTTGCCTTGCAGTCCACACACTGTCCCTCACCTACCTTTCGTACCACACAATCCACCAGGGATCACCCATTGCTTAACATAGCCCATACTCCCCCTAAACAAAACATAAACCTCTTATCCAACACACAGAACAAACTTCATACACACCACACGCTATTATTCAATGCACACCATACACACTTACATAGAAACATAGAAACATGATGACAGAAAAAGACCACAAGGCCCATCTAGTCTGTCCTTCCATAAGAACAACTACAACAGTCCACTTTTTACCTTTAGAGATCCTCTGTGTTGGTCCCATGCTTTTTTGAATTCAGTTACTGTCCTCATCTCTACCACCTCCACTGGGAGACTATTCCACGGATCCACTACTCTTTCCGTAAAGAAATATTTCCGCATATCACTCCTGAATCTATCTCCCTTCACCCTCATCCCATGTCCCCTCGTAGCAGAACTTGCTTTCAATTGAAAGAGGCTCTCTCCATGAACATTTATGCCACGGAGGTATTTAAACATCTCAATCATATCACCTCTATCCCGCCTTTCCTGTAAGGTGTACATATTAAGATCCTTCAGTCTGTCCTCATATGCTTTATAATGAAGCCCATTAATCATTTTAGTAGCAACCCTCTGCACCGACTCCATCCTGTTCACATCCTTTTGAAGGTGCGGTCTCCAGAATTGCACACCATACTCCAAATGAGGTCGCACCAAAGACTTATACAGAGGCATTATCACCTCCTTTTTTCTGCTAGCCATTCCTCTCCGTATGCACCCAAGCATCCTTCTAGCTTTTGCCGTCGCCTTTTCTACCTGTTTAGCTACTTTAAGATCATCAAACACAACCACGCCTAGGTCCCACTCTTCTTTAGTGGACAAAAGTACTTCACCTCCTATACTGTATTGCTCCCTTGGATTGCTGCAGCCCAAATGCATGACCTTACATTTTTTAACATTAAATCCCAGCTGCCAAATTCTAGACCATTCTTCAAGCTTAGCTAGATCCCTCCTCATGTTATCTACACCTTCCTGGGTGTCTACTCTATTGCAGATTTTGGTATCATCTGCAAAGAGGCAAAGCTTACCCGACAGCCCTTCCGCTATATCACTAACAAAGATGTTAAAAAGAATCGGACTTCATCACACAATCCAAATTGTGCACAGCAGCCTTCACCTATCTCAGAAATCCAGCCTTAAACACACATGCCATACTCCCAAACCAACACAGTCCAATACATTACCTCTTACTTTTCAGACACCTACAACCCCCACACAACAGACGCAATCCCTCACTCAGCACAGAGCACACGCAAGCAGTGTGCTGGCATAGAAAGAAGAGGAGCTAGATGGACTTAGGAAACTTGAATGGGATAAGGACGGAGTGGATGCAAGAAGTAGGGAAAGGGGGAAAGAATGTACAAGGGAAAGGGGAAGAGTGTAAGGGACAGCAATGTGAAAGGTGGGGAGAAGAAAATTAGGAGGGGGAAAAGGAGAGAGGGCGCAATAGGAAAGAGAGGGAGTGAGCACAATGGGGCAGGGTTAGTACAAGGGGAAGGGAAAAGGGAGCGAACATACTGGAAAGGGAGGGTGGAGAGAATACGAGGGGAGGGAAGACTGCTATTGTGTTCAGGGTCGGGTTTATTTTGTTGGTGCCCATAGGCAGTAATTGGGGGGGTTCCCCCCCCCCCCCCATTGACTCTGGCTCTCCACCTTTGATCGGCTCTGGCTCGTTCCCCTCAATTGACTGTTCCTTGATGTCCTACTTACCGTGCAATCCGGTCACTCAGTGGCAGCAGCAACTCCGTTAATTAAATTCATGCCAGGGCTGCCCGAACTCTGCTGCGTGCCTTCCTTTCCTCTCCCAGGGCTGCCCGAGCTCTGCTGCCTGCCTTCCTTCCTTTCCTCTCCCAGGGCTGCCCGAGCTCTGCTGTGTGCCTTCCTTTCCTCTCCCAGGGCTTCCTTTCCTCTCCCAGGGCTTCCCGAGCTCTGCTGCGTGCCTTCCTTTCCTCTCCCAGGGCTTCCCGAGCTCTGCTGCCTGCCTTCCTTCCTTTCCTCTTCCAGGGCTTCCCGAGCTCTGCTGCGTGCCTTCCTTTCCTCTCCCAGGGCTGCCCGAGCTCTGCTGCGTGCCTTCCTTTCCTCTCCCAGGGCTGCCCGAGCTCTGCTGCGTGCCTTCCTTTCCTCTCCCAGGGCTGCCCGTGCTCTGCTGCCTGCCTTCCTTCCTTTCCTCTCCCAGGGCTGCCCGGGCTCTGCTGCGTGCCTTCCTTTCCTCTCCCAGGGCTGCCTTTCCTCTCCCAGGGCTTCCCAAGCTCTGCTGCGTGCCTTCCTTTCCTCTCCCAGGGCTTCCCAAGCTCTGCTGCGTGCCTTCCTTTCCTCTCCCAGGGCTTCCCAAGCTCTGCTGCGTGCCTTCCTTTCCTCTCCCAGGGCTGCCCGAGCTCTGCTGTGTGCCTTCCTTTCCTCTCCCAGGGCTGCCCGAGCTCTGCTGCGTGCCTTCCTTTCCTCTCCCAGGGCTGCCCGAGCTCTGCTGCGTGCCTTCCTTTCCTCTCCCAGGGCTGCCCGAGCTCTGCTGCGTGCCTTCCTTTCCTCTCCCAGGGCTCCCTTTCCTCTCCCAGGGCTTCCCGAGCTCTGCTGCCTGCCTTCCTTTCCTCTCCCAGGGCTGCTCGAGCTCTGCTGCGTGCCTTCCTTTCCTCTCCCAGGGCTTCCTTTCCTCTCCCAGGGCTTCCCGAGCTCTGCTGCGTGCCTTCCTTTCCTCTCCCAGGGCTGCCCGAGCTCTGCTGCCTGCCTTCCTTTCCTCTCCCAGGGCTGCCCGAGCTCTGCTGCGTGCCTTCTTTTCCTCTCCCAGGGCTGCCCGAGCTCTGCTGCCTGCCTTCCTTCCTTTCCTCTCCCAGGGCTGCCTGAGCTCTGCTGCGTGCCTTCCTTTCCTCTCCCAGGGCTGCCCGAGCTCTGCTGCCTGCCTTCCTTCCTTTCCTCTCCCAAGCTCTGCTGCTTGCCTTCCTTTCCTCTCCCAGGGCTTCCCGAGCTCTGCTGCGTGCCTTCCTTTCCTCTCCCAGGGCTTACCGAGCTCTGCTGCGTGCCTTCCTTTCCTCTCCGAGGGCTTCCCGAGATCTGCTGCGTGCCTTCCTTTCCTCTCCCAGGGCTGCCCGAGCTCTGCTGCCTTCCTTCCTTTCCTCTCCCAGGGCTTCCCGAGCTCTGCTGCGTGCCTTCCTTTCCTCTCCCAGGGCTTCCCGAGCTCTGCTGCGTGCCTTCCTTTCCTCTCCCAGGGCTTCCCGAGCTCTGCTGCGTGCCTTCTTTTCCTCTCCCAGGGCTGCCCGAGCTCTGCTGCGTGCCTTCCTTACCTCTCCCAGGGCTGACCGAGATCTGCTGCGTGCTCCTTTCCTCTCCCAGGGCTGCCCGAGCTCTGCTGCGTGCCTTCCTTTCCTCTCCCAGGGCTTCCAGTCCTCTCCCTGGGCGGCCCGAGCTCTGCTGCCTGCCTTCCTTTCCTCTCCCAGGGCTGCCCGAGCTCTGCTGCGTGCCTTCTTTTCCTCTCCCAGGGCTGCCCGAGCTCTGCTGCCTGCCTTCCTTCCTTTCCTCTCCCAGGGCTGCCCGAGCTCTGCTGCCTGCCTTCCTTCCTTTTCCTCTCCCAGGGCTGCCCGAGCTCTGCTGCCTGCCTTCCTTTCCTCTCCCAGGGCTGCCCGAGCTCTGCTGCCTGCCTTCCTTCCTTTCCTCTCCCAGGGCTGCCTTTCCTCTCCCAGGGCTTCCCGAGCTCTGCTGCGTGCCTTCCTTTCCTCTCCCAGGGCTTCCCGAGCTCTGCTGCGTGCCTTCCTTTCCTCTCCGAGGGCTTCCCGAGCTCTGCTGCGTGCCTTCCTTTCCTCTCCCAGGGCTGCCCGAGCCCTGCTGCCTTCCTTCCTTTCCTCTCCCAGGGCTTCCCGAGCTCTGCTGCGTGCCTTCCTTTCCTCTCCCAGGGCTGCCCGAGCTCTGCTGCGTGCCTTTCTTTCCTCTCTCAGGGCTGCCCAAGCTCTGCTGCCTGCCTTCCTTCCTTTCCTCTCCCAGGGCTGCCTTTCCTCTCCCAGGGCTTCCCAAGCTCTGCTGCGTGCCTTCCTTTCCTCTCCCAGGGCTTCCCGAGCTCTGCTGCGTGCCTTCCTTTCCTCTCCCAGGGCTTCCCAAGCTCTGCTGCGTGCCTTCCTTTCCTCTCCCAGGGCTGCCCGAGCTCTGCTGCGTGCCTTCCTTTCCTCTCCCAGGGCTGCCCGAGCTCTGCTGCGTGCCTTCCTTTCCTCTCCCAGGGCTTCCTTTCCTCTCCCAGGGCTTCCCGAGCTCTGCTGCCTGCCTTCCTTTCCTCTCCCAGGGCTGCCCGAGCTCTGTTGCGTGCCTTCCTTTCCTCTCCCAGGGCTGCCCGAGCTCTGCTGCGTGCCTTCCTTTCCTCTCCCAGGGCTGCCCGAGCTCTGCTGCGTGCCTTCCTTTCCTCTCCCAGGGCTGCCCGAGCTCTGCTGCGTGCCTTCCTTTCCTCTCCCAGGGCTTCCTTTCCTCTCCCAGGGCTTCCCGAGCTCTGCTGCGTGCCTTCCTTTCCTCTCCCAGGGCTGCCTGAGCTCTGCTGCGTGCCTTCCTTTCCTCTCCCAGGGCTTCCTTTCCTCTCCCAGGGCTTCCTTTCCTCTCCCAGGGCTGCCCGAGCTCTGCTGCGTGCCTTCCTTTCCTCTCCCAGGGCTGCCTGTTACCATAGAAAACCTGAAGGCGGGACGCTGCAGGGCCTGGGCAGCCTGGCCTGAATTTAATTAACCAACTTGCTTCTCCTGCTCAGGGGCCGGGTTGCATGGTAAGCAGGACATCATGACTGAGCCAATTGGGTGGGCGAGACGGAGCCGATCGACGACACAATCACTGAGCTGCAGCATCAGGTTAAAATCGAGGCATGGCGTTGGAGGCAATGCTCCTGCGCCTAGCAAAATTTGCCTCCATTGCCTATGCCTAAATCCGGGCCTGACTGTGTTATGATTGTATCGTAATGTATTGTTTGCTATGTGTGGATAAATTGCATTATTTTACTGTAAGCGGTTTCATTTTACTGTCATTACGTTTCCCTCTGCTGAAATACAATTCATAAATCTAATTGAATAAATATATGTGAGGAGAAAAACAAAATAAGCTGACAATTGTTTTATTAGCAAGATTTTGAAAGCTTCCTGTGCAGATGTGAATCAAATCAATGTGTGGCTATGTGTGAATGAGTGTCCGCTCCTAAGAATGGCTTAAGAATCTGCCGTTAGTGTTCTTGAAGTGGTCAATTCGAGACCAAAAAGTGGCTCCTCCTTCCTGGAGAGCCACAAAAGATGTCACTACTATAGATCACTTTCAAAACGTTTACAAGAAAACATTCTCAAGTAGGGGGGTGAGACGTAAATACGGTGAAATGCCAATCAAAAAGGCAGTAGGAAGAGCCTTGATAGTTCTGCGTTGGTTAATACAATGTCAGTAGAGTTACTAAATTCATACGAGATGGAGCAAGTCCACTGGGCCAAGGATTGTTCAGTGGCCTGATGCCCTTCTTGTTCCTAACAGCTGTGTTCTAGAAGGTGCTACAAGTGTACACAGCACCCTGCAGAGAGACAGAAGAGATGGTTCCTGCTTTGTAGAGCTTACAAACTAGTCAAGACAAACAGGCAATAAACATAAGTGTTTGTGGAGCACCAGGAATAATATTTAAAGTCCGAAGGTGGGTTAATAGGTGCAGTTTAATTGAAGATACGGGGCACTGTGGATAAAATTGAATCTTGCAAAACAATATCTATGAGAAAAGTAGAAAAACAAGACTGGGATTCTGGATAGCGCCAGCAATTCAAACATTTCCACTTCCTTTTCTGCAGGCTAAACTTAGAATGAAAGCAATAAATTGCAGGCCTATTGATTAAAGTTTTCATCTATAAAAATGGCAGCTGAATTGATGCCATGTCCATAAAATCTCTCTCTACTCAAACACATGACAGAACTAGTCCCCAGTTTGCTTTGCATTTTAACTGTTCCATGACTGCAAGAATTTATTTCAGTAGAATAAATAAGATAGCCATGAGACTAAAGGAAAAACATGCTGGGACCACATACAAGAGATTATGCATATGTGTGATAATTCTGATGAATGTACAACATATTGTGAATCTTAATGAAAATTCAAGAACATTTTTAATAAAAAGTAATTGTCTGTAATAAGTGACTCAGAAGAAAATCCATGAGCATATGTACATGGTACAAGAAAATGTATTTCTGAAAAAACAGTACTGTTGGAAACTTGTGTGTAAGAGTCATCATTTTTTTCTTTGTTGAATTCCAGATCCATTTATAAAAGGATATTAAGCACATCCTATATGAGCTCAAGAGATGTCAGCACTAGATCAGTAGTTGATTCTTTTAGAGTCTAGACCAAGGATACCCAGACTCAGTCCTCAAGGGCCACAACAACCCAGTCAGGATTTCACAGTGAAATCTATCTGCATGCATGGTCGTCACAAACAGATCTCATACATATTTATTGTTTCGCGAATATTATTCTTCATGGCCTTCCACAGTCGACCTTAAACCCGCTCCGCTTAGCCTTGAATGCAGCCGCAAGAGTCCTCTCCGGATCATCAAGATCCGACCACATAACACCCATCATGAAGGATTTACATTGGCTACCTCTTCACGCCAGGATCCAATACAAATCACTGGTTCTTACCTTCAAAGCCCTAAATAACTACCCCCCTACGCCAATCAGCACGCTAATCCATGGCACCCTAGAAAATAGAAGCAGAAGATCTACTGCACGGAACACGTTAGCAGTCCCCAACCTAATGACTAAATGCACAAAAGCTACCTCCAACAGAGCCTTCTCCTTATTTGCCCCTTTAAACTGGAATGCACTCCCCCATGAAATCCGTGGAATAAAAAGCATCATTCTATTCAGAAAAGCTTTAAAACTCCACCTATTCACAAAATATTACTCAGAAACCTCCAGTGATAGAAGCACATCCAACAACCTGCAAACTTCCCCCATATACCTGCCGCCCCTGCACGTCATCTCCTCAGATAATGGTTAGCTTCACAAAACTAATGCAACACCCATTTACATTAAAGTATTGTACATAGTTTGAGTTAATATGTATTTAGTTCCCCTGGTTTCCTTCCCATGTTCAATTTCCTGTTCTTTGTAAAACTCAAATGTTGTTTGTATACATTGTAGTATGCTTGTTTGATGTACACCGCGCTGATTTTAATAGCGCGGTATAGAAGCAAATGTTAAATAAATAAATTGTGGAAATTCTGGAAACTTGACTGATCCGATTGCAAATTAGAAAACAAAGGTGAGTGATATATGATGTGAAGAGAGAGGTGGTACTCCTCCCCACCCCAGCTTATCTATGCGGTAGGTAGTAAGAGTCTCCCTTCAATATAGCTGGAATTTGGAACTTGTTATGCTGGCATTTGCTAGGTACTTGTGACCTAGATTGGCCACTGTTGGGAACAGGATACTGAATTGATGGACCTTGGTCTGACCCAGTATGGCATATCTTATGTTCTTAAGTTTGGAGGGTAAAAGGTGCCAGTCCTGCGTGATGTTCGATGATGGCAAATTCATGTATATTTTGAGATATGACTCAGCAAAGCAATATATCTTGGGCTAGTCAGCTGAGAAATTGAATAGGAACAACAGGAAGGTGTGGGACCATATCATCGTACTCAAGACATCAGTGTCACCTGGCATGTTACTCTAATTCAGTTTGGAGAAGGTCAATAATTTCGCCATAGACTTTATGAAAAGCAAATAAATTAGATAACAATTTAAATGGTGAAGTTGCATTTTAGAAGGGGTATCTAGGAAAAATCTTGGACATCCAGGTCACCACGTACAAAATACCAGAGATGGGGTGGCAGTGAAGGGAGCATATGTAAGTTTTTTTCTGAAATATCGATATACTGGGAAGATGTATTACAACTATTTGATAAACTGAAGCGTAGCAAATCACCTGGACTGGATGGTATGCATCCAAAAGTGTTGAAAGAACTGAAATATGAGATTGCAGACCTGCTATTAGTAATCTGTGAACTATCATTAAAATCATCTGTAATACCTGAAGATGGGAGGATCACAATGTAACACCGATTTTTAAAAAGGGTTCCAGGGGTGATCCGGGAAATTACAGACCAGTGAGCCTGATGTCAGTACCGGGAAAAATGGTAGAAACCATCATAAAGAACAAAGTTACTCAACATGTAGATAATCATGGCTTAATGGGAGACAGCCAACATGGCTAGACAAGGAAGATCTTGTCTTACTAATCTGTTATGTTTTTTTGAAGGTGTGAATAAACAGGTAGACAAAGGTAAATCGGTTGATATAGTGCATCTGGACTTTCAGAAAGCCTTTGACAAGGTCCCTCATCAGAGACTTTTGGCAAAACTAAAAAGTCATGGGATAGGAGGCAGTGTACTATTGTGGAGGGTAGGGCTAAATGGTCAATTTTCTCAATGGAAAAAGGTGAATAGTGAAATACCCCAGGGATCTGTGCTGGGTCTGCTGATTTTTGACATATTCATAAATGACCTGGAAAGTGGAATAACGAGTGAGGTTATCAAATTTGCAGATGACACAAAACTATATTCTTTTTAACATCTTTGTTAGTAATATAGCGGAAGGGCTGTCGGGTAAGGTTTGCTTCTTTGCGGATGATACCAAAATCTGCAATAAAGTAGACACCCAGGAAGGTGTAGATAACATGAGGAGGGATCTAGCTAAGCTTGAAGAATGGTCTAGAATTTGGCAGCTGGGATTTAATGTTAAAAATGTAAGGTCATGCATTTGGGCTGCAGCAATCCTAGGGAGCAATACAGCATAGGAGATGAAGTACTTTTGTCCACTAAAGAAGAGCGGGACCTAGGCGTGGTTGTGTCCGATGATCTTAAAGTAGCTAAACAGGTAGAAAAGGCGACGGCAAAAGCTAGAAGGATGCTTGGGTGCATACGGAGAGGAATGGCTAGCAGAAAAAAGGAGGTGATAATGTCTCTGTATAAGTCTTTGGTGCGACCTCATTTGGAGTATGGTGTGCAATTCTGGAGACCGCACCTTCAAAAGGATGTGAACAGGATGGAGTCGGTGCAGAGGGTTGCTACTAAGATGATTAGTAGTCTTCATTATAAAGCATATGAGGACAGACTTAAGGATCTTAATATGTACACCTTAGAGGAAAGGCGGGATAGAGGTGATATGATTGAGATGTTTAAATACCTCCGTGGCATAAATGTTCAGGGAGAGAGCCTCTTTCAATTGAAAGCAAGTTCTGCGACGAGGGGACATGGGATGAGGGTGAAGGGAGATAGATTCAGGAGTGATATGCGGAAATATTTCTTTACGGAAAGAGTAGTGGATCCGTGGAATAGTCTCCCAGTGGAGGTGGTAGAGATGAGGACAGTAACTGAATTCAAAAAAGCATGGGACCAACACAGAGGATCTCTAAAGGTAAAAAGTGGACTGTTGTAGTTGTTGTTATGGAAGGACAGACTAGATGGGCCTTGTGGTCTTTTTCTGTCATCATGTTTCTATGTTTCTATGTTTCTATTTAAAGTTGTTAAAATCCTAGAGGATTGTGAAAATTGCAAGAGGATCTTGATAAATTGGAAGAATGGGAATCCAGTTGACAAATGAAATTTAATGTGAACAAGTGCAAAGTTATGCACCTAGGCAAGAACAACCCAAACTATGATTACACAATGCAAGGTTCCACATTGGGAACCACCACCCAGGAAAAAGATTTAGGCGTCATCGTGGATAACATGATAAAACCCTCGGCCCAGTGTGCAGCGGTGGCCAAGAGAGCAAATAGAATGCTAGATATCATAAGGAAAGGAATGGAAAATAAAACAAAAGATATTATAATGCCTCTGTATCATTCCATGGTGCGACCGCACCTTGAATATTGTGTGTAATTCAAAAGGATATAGTGTTATTAGAAAAGGTACAGAGAAGTGCCACCAAAATGGTAAAGGGAATAAAAGGATACCCCTATGAAGAAAGGCTAAAAAGGTTAGGGCTCTTTAACTTGGAAAAGAGACATCTGAGGGGAGACATGATAGAAGTCTATAAATTAATGAACGGAGTGGAACGGGTAAAAGTAGATCCATTGTTTACTTTATCAGAATATAGAAAGACTATGGGACATGCAATGAAGCTACAGGGTAAACTATTTAAGACAAATAAGAGAAAATATTTTTTCACTCAACGTGTAATCAAATTCTTGAATTTGTTACCGGAGGATGTAGTAAAGGCTGTTAGTGTAGCTGGGTTTAAAAAAGGTTTGCACAAGTTCCTGGAGGAAAGGTCCATAAACCATTATTAAAAAGGGACCCAGGATATCAATGCTTGACCCAATACAAGCATTGAGGAACCTGTGTCTTTTGGGGAAACTGCTAGGTACGTATGACCTAGATTGGCCACTGTTGGAAACAGGATACTGGGCTTGATGCCTATAACAAGGCCAAGTACATGCATTTTTTGCACGCCATTTAGAAATGTGGACATACCTGAAATGCACTACTTCAGTAAAGGGTACATAGACGTGCTGGCTGAGGTATTGCAGAACGGGGGTGTTGGTGCTATGATGCATGCATGTCCCAGTAGGCTATTTTAGATCTGCGGACATGCAGTAATGGGGCAGTAAAATGATTGGACAGTTAATTTACATGCAGGTTTTCTGGATCAGGGGAAATTGACTGTGGCAGTGAAAGTCCGTTTAGCTCTTCACCTTGCAAGTGTTCCTGCCCTGAAATGAGCATATTTTTGCAACTTAGTCATGATCATGAGCAGGTATAGCCATGGATGCATCATCAGTCAGTGTCAGACATGCTCGGCCATTCTGAAATCACACGATGACGTGGTTCTCTGTAGCACTGCCCAGAACATGCCTCCACCATGCCCCTGTGTGACATGGAGAAGATTGTGCCAGGGACGTCTGCACACTCAGCTTTCTAAAATGACTCCAGGGACATCTTGGTATTTTCAGATGTCCACATCCCAAACAGAGCTTCTAAAATGACCTCCTTATTTATTTAGATTTTTTTTTTGTCTATCCCTCAGGCACAAAGTGATACACAACAATAACAAAATAACCAAACTAAAATAAGTCAAAATATACAAAAGATTAAACATACAAAAGGTTAGGCAAATGACATTAAATGGTGATCTCAATGAAACTAGCCTCTAGTGTAGCTTGGATGGAATGGGAGAAACTCAGTCTGTCTTCTTATACTATTACTACTTGTAGCCATCCTAGCTGCTGTGTTCTGAATCAGTTGTAGATTATAGAAAATTTTCAAAGCCAAACCCCATGAACAAGGAATTACACTAATCTACAGATGATATCACTAGTGAACGTAAGATAATCTTAAATTGAAAATTCAACAGAAGCAGTTTCGAAGCATGCACCTTTCAAAGCCTGAACCATGCTTTTGAGAGATCAGGGAACTAGTGTTTTAGATCACGCAAAGGATTCAAGACCACACCTAAACTATTAAGAGAGGGTTTGGCAGCAAGGACTTCACTATCCAAACAAATTTGGGGAGCGTAGGAATTTACCTCTGATCGAGTAAGAAAAGAATTTCAGTTTTTGAGGCATTAAAAGTTAACCCATTGGTTCTCATCCAGCTCAAAAAGGCACTAAGGCTATCACTGATTTTCAAAGCAGAGTCCTCCACGCCATGTTCAAAAGATGATTGGGTATGATTGGATGGTCATCTAAAAATTGAGGTTGAATGACCTGATGACATCTACCAGCTGTACAAATACATATTAGACAGAGGTGAAAAGAACCTCCCTGAGAGAAGAAGAACCTCCCTTGAAGAAAGACCCAAACCCAGAAAGCTCATTGCCTCCAGTACCAGATTTATGGGGGATTACAGGCTTAGTGATGTTGAAGGCAGCGG
Source organism: Ichthyophis bannanicus (assembly GCA_033557465.1). Taxonomy (NCBI): domain Eukaryota; kingdom Metazoa; phylum Chordata; class Amphibia; order Gymnophiona; family Ichthyophiidae; genus Ichthyophis; species Ichthyophis bannanicus. The sequence goes on from CM066041.1 coordinate 284,060,119, forward strand.
TGAAACCTGACAAAATCAATGAAAACGTTTTCCCTAAATGCATGTCCCTCCTCAAATCATTTACCATGGAGAGCAAGACAGTCTCTAAACTAAAGCTCCTGTGAAAGCCAGATTATTCTTATTCCATATATCATCTCATTGTGCCAAGGTTGCTCTTTCGATCAGTTTAGAGAGTAGAGAGAGATTTGAAACTGACCAGTAATTGGTCACACAATTAGCATCTAATTAAGGTTTCATTATTAAAGGCTTAACTACAGCATGTATTAATGAGTCAGGGGAAGTCACGTATAAAAAGAAGGAATCAAGATGTCCCCAGAGGCCTTAATTAGAACTGATGCACACATAACATAGGAATATAAGAAAGGGGTTATTTTAAAAGCGCTATTAGTGCTTTGGATGTCTGCAGGCAGGCATGCAGAAGTCCAAATCACAGAGACATCCCCAGAGCAAAAACGTCCAAGCCATGAAAGAGGCAGGGGAGAGGCGTGTCCAGGGTGTTCCCAAGAACTTTGATGTCCTTGACTGGTTTCAGATATGTCCCGAACTGCGGCTAAGATTGTACCTGCTCCAGGCATGAATAAGCATTGGAAAAGTGCTCGTTTTGCCAGTCAGACATCTAGAGGGTGTGGAGAAGGAGGTACACTCATAACCACTATATTTTCCATGTTGACAGTGAACAATGACGGGGAATGAGGGATCTTACTTTCATTCTGTCCCCTTATGCAAAATAGCATATGATAGACATCCCCATCTCAAGTTTTTGAAGCAGGGACATCAATGTGGATGCCATCATGGACATCCATATCAGGGACTTCTATGTTTCTATAATCTGGCTGAAACATAGATGCCCCCTGGCATGTTTTTGCATGTTTTGCCCTGGATGGTCCCAGTTTGCACTTCGATAACCTTTCTAAAATGCAGCTTCACATGTCAGTAGATAAAGGCTATACCAGACCAAGAAAACCTCAGCAAGGGAACAAAATTAATAATGCTGCAAAAGGCAGAGATACAAATCTATTTAAAAGTGAAAGGGACCATTGCATGTGGAACACACCAAGCTTGTTTTTCAAAGCTTAATGGGCACTCATTTGAATGAATGGACTACGGTCAAGCTGGGAGCAAGGGTGTTTTGAAGTGAAGCAATATCGACCCCTGGTGCAGTTCTGCAAAACCTGTTAGGTCAGGTGCATTGGAAATGCTTCATTGAACTGCAGTTTGTTCAGTTAAGTATACTAATTAAAGTTTGTGGGATGGTGCTGCTTTTTAAGTTGCAGTATATATTGGGACTGTCTCTTGTCACATGGGACTAATGATTGTTAAGTGGAGGTTCTTGTACTAAGCTTTGAAAAATGATCTTGATGTTTTCTACATCTGATGGGTCCTTTAACCTTTTTATATAGATTTTTAACACTGGGTAGATAAAGGCCAATATGGTCCATCTAGTCTGTCCAATAAGGTATTTACTGTTTAGGGCTGCAATTTTCACTTCCTGCAGTCAACCTCTCTATGCCTTTTGTTAAAGGCTGTATCAAGCAGCAGCTCATATTTTTACAAACGGCACTAGTACCTACCTCCTCACTGACTGATTTAAATTCTGATCAAAGGACTAGGGTGGTCAAGAATTCTGTCTCATTAAGAGCCTGGTATGTAGAATGAACAGACTGAGCTCGACATAGTTTATGAATTTAGATGCAGAAAGAGCTAGCATAATCTCACTAACAGAAAGAAATGCCAAATCCTTTAGTACCGAAAAGGCTGACTGGCTTCTCTGTCAGAGCTATCAATTTTTGATTCAAAGATAGAACTTTGAGCTTCAGGGGACAGTAGCTTTATCAACCTTAGAACCGACCTGATTTTATCAACCTCTAATTTTGACTTTCTGTGTGCACTTTGGTTCTCAAAGTTCAGAGGTGTGTCAAGGGGGAATTTTTAGTTTGCCCTAGCACTCAGTTTTTTTTTGGGGGGGGGGGGGGTCAGGGAAATAATTCATCATACTGCTGATGAATATGGTGATTTCAGCTTTCAACCAGTTGCTCAACTGTTCTATACATCAAAGATACTAGGAGCAACTTTTCTCCTAAACATCACGAGACAACGTTCAGAGATGCCGTCAAGCAAGTGTGGCAAACCTGAGAATCATTAGGTTTGTTATCATTACCAGGAGGACCTGAAAGGATGCTTTAGATCAGAGAACACTAGTAATAGACTAATCAAAACAACATGGAAACTTTCATGTTACTGAGGCCACAAATCCGAACATGGATACTAATGCATAAACAATCTAATGTTTCCCAACCCTCCCCACAGTGCATACTGATAGTATTTTATGGAGCAAAGGATCATAAAATGAAGGTGCTTAGAATTAGTATAAACAATTTCAAAAAAATATTAAAGATTTGCGGGGAGGGGGGAGGGCAGTTTCCTACTACTACTTTTTTGGGGTTTCAAACAGAATTGGAGTTGGGATCTGGTGCCATGAATCTTCATTTATAACTATGTGGGAGATTTCCCCCTTGTTGACATCCCTCCCCCCAACTTACTTTATTCCAGTCATTACAATGATAAGTATCGTAGCTTCTTTCAGAATCCTGCAATCAAGGACCCTAATCCTAACCACTAGTTGTCAATATTGTGCTAGGAATATATGATTCCCTTCCCTTTAGATGCAGTAAATCGGTGGTTCCCAAACTGGGCTGTGACACCAAAAGGCTCATTCCGCCCAAGGCATCCAAGCCCTCTGTATGCCCGGTCTGAACCAGATGTACAGAGAGCATTGCGATTCTGAGCACGTGAAGCAAGTCTAGCTCCGTGGGACCAGAATCGCAAACAGTCCTGTATGTGCAGGCTGGGACTGCATGTACAGGACATGCCCGACTACCTCAGTCAGGGCTTTACAATGGAGTCATGGCACCATGGCACCGTGGCTCCATTGTATAACCGTGATCCCCGGCCGCCGGCTGCAGAACTGGTTTCCCTGCAGCCTGACCCCCGATCTGGCCTCCTAAGACCAGGGTCAGGCTGTGGGGAATGTCCTCGGCACCCCCTGCCCCATCTGTGCACCGGGCCCAGCGATCCATGTTATCCAGGGAAGTTATTTCACCTTGAAGGTGGAATAACCTCCCCATACAAGTCACTGGCCCCAGACATACAGGGCTGACGTTAGAATCTGCCTGTACATCCAAGGCTGGTGACCGCCCACCGCCTTTTCTAACTCCACCCCCGATCCACCCCTTCCCTGCCTTCGTCTAACTTCCCCATACCACCGGTGGGGAAGTTAGATGCCGGCAGGGGGGCCACGAATAGCAGGGATGGACATCCCATTGGGACATCCATCCCCGCTATTCCTGGGACAGAATAACCCGCAAATGGGGTGCCAAATTCTCATTTGGGATTGCGCCCACCAGGGCAGGGCCAGGACCGAGAAAGGACAGTATTAAAAATCAGTATGGGGCTTTGACTCCCATGCGCACGCTGCACCTCTGCATGTGCGTGGACTCCAAAGCTCTGCTCTAATTTTCAAGGGCTCTTCAGTCTATCATCATGATCGGCTCCGTGTATGTAGATTGAGCCCTGCAGTGATGGAAGTTGTGCTAATCTTGTGAGACTTGAAGTAGCGCGATCAGCAAAACCTCTGTCACTGTGCGGCTCAAGCTGCATGCATAGAACCATTCACAGTGGAGAGCAGCAAAGGCAAGAATGGTGAGCCTAGTTGCACAGACAAGGGGGTGGAAATGAGAGAGAGATACATAGGAGGGAATTTGGGGATGAGACAGATGCATTGGGGGATGGCTGCAGGGAGGGGGCATGAGGGAGAAACATGCATTGGGTGATGGCTGTGGAGGGTGCAATGCGAGAGACACACATGGGTGATGGCTGCAGGGCTGGGGGCAATAAAAGAGAGACACACAGGTGATTTGCTGGACATTGGGAGAGGTGAGAGGTAGGGCAGATGCTAGACTCTGAGCATACAAAGATGGGATGGAGATAAGGAGGAGGGGGTGGGAACGTTGGAGGCTGGACCACCAAGGTAAGGGGAAATAGGGAGGAAACTGGACACGATGAGGGTTGCAATAGTTTGGCAGAGGAGAAGATAGTGGACATGAGAGGGAGGGACACAGAAGAAATTCTGGTCATGGGGGGACTGTGGAGACAGAAGACATGCTGGATAAGTGTGGGAGAGATGAGCATGGGAGAGATAAAGAGGCCCTGGATGGAGATGGTGCAGGACACGGGGGAGGAGAGAGAGATAGGGATGGGAGAGCTGAGTGACGGAGCGTGATGAAAAGCTCTGGGTCAATACAGTGAAAAGCAGGAGAAGGAAGAACCCTGAAAAGAAGAGATCAGTATTACAGATTGATATAAGTGATGAAGTGAAGACAGGAGGAGAGAGAAGAAATGGCAAATAGACAACACTGGAAACAAGAGTCAAGAGAAGGCAGAAAAAAGCAGAAACCAGACCCTGGAACCAACACGATTAGAAAAATAAAACAACCAGAAAACAAGGTAAAAACAAGAATTATTTTCTATTTAGTGACTGGGACGTATGAGGTTTTGGAATGCACATCTGCTAAGACCAGCGTTAGATATGGCTGAGACCCAGCTCAAGGCAAAAAATTTGGGAAGGGACCTCAAAACCCACTTCAGCTTCAGTCACACACACTGCCCCCGGTCACTTAGCCCCCTACAACCATGCACATACAATGCTCCCAGACAGTGAGTCCCTATGCAAACAAACACACACACATACTGCCCCAGACGCTTAACCCCCAGCACACACTGCTCCCAGGGACGCTTAGCCCCCACACTGCATACATTCAAGAAGCTGTGTCATTACTTCCAAGCTTGTATGTGTCAGGCGTGTTGAGTACATCACATAATTACTTGAAAAAGCATAGATTTACATATTTATATGTCTTTATTTGTCATTTCAGTGATAATTGTATTTCATTACTATCTGGGGTCATGGGAATTTTCAGCTGCTAAAATGGGGTCACACCAGAAAAAGGTTTGGGAAGACCTACAGTACATGTTTCATCTGTGACAACTCCAGCACTAAGTAATTGAGCCAGCCCATCAAGAATTGCTAAAAAATGTGGGTCAATATTCAAAAGGGCTAATAAGTATGGCAGACGCCTTTGATGAATAAGGCCCCTGTCCATGAAATTTCAGTAGCACCATCCACATAATGTAGCTGCAAGTTCTTACAGACTGACCTAGCGCAAGGGTCAAACTCTACAGTACTTGCTGATATTCAGCTGCTGCCATAGAGCTAAGCAGCTTAATTTAGGATCGGGAATATGTTGAACATCACCACTATCCTTAGAGTGACGACAGCACCGCTCTCCACATATGATCAATGCCACTTGCTCTCTGGATAGTGGTGCTGGATATCAGTAGCTAATTTAAATGTCATTGGCAACATTTTAAAAAATCCACTGCCCGCTGCATTTGAATAATGAGCCAAATGATATTTATCTAGACCAGGAGAATTAGCGGGTCTGATATAATTCCCAGGATGATTCTATGAGGATGCACATTACAGAACAATAAAATAGAACACAAAACACGAAACTGGATTCATACAGAACTTGGGAGACTTGGTATTTAGGTATTATTTAATAGGGACAGGTGTTCAGCACCGTAAGGCAAACAGTTCCTATTGATTGGAAGCTGGGACAGTCCTAATCACCATGCCTCACACAAATTGATAGGGATAAGTTGTTTTCAGATCTTGAAGGTCATGGTGAATAGCTGGGGGAGGGAGGGGGTGGAGAGGAGCATGAATAAAGAAAGCATCACTTGGACCCCTTCTCTGTAGAACAGCACGTGTAAAGTTTAACCTGAAGGAAAAATTCCTGCATTGTTGGGTTGATACAGCCAAGGATGCTGCCCTGATATTTTAAAATTAAGTGATGGTGAGAGCATGGGGCAGTGTCTGAGGTCAGCCAGTCTTAAAATGACTGGATGGAGAATGACCAGTCTCAGGATGGCCCGAAATGATGCAGCCACTCTCAAGGACAACCCTTCCCTCTTTCAGAGATCCTACAGAAACATAGAAACATGACGACAGAAAAAGACCACATGGCCTATCTAGTCTGTACTTCCATATCAACCACTACAACATTCCCTTTTTTTTTTCTTTAGAGATCCTATAGAAAGCATATAGAATTAAGCATTAAGTTGAAAGCATTAAGAATACAAGATGTGCAGATTGTTTGCAGAATTTATACTGTATGGTGACAGTTATTACTCATGAGTGCTGGGATGTTCATTTCCAAAAGCAGGCTTCAAATTATCCTCTAAGGCAGAAAAGCGGCTTATCAAGCACTCACACTAAACAAAATAGTCTGGACACCTCTGACGTTTGGCTGAGAAAACACAAGCATGATCGCATTTGATTTAATAAATGGAGGAAGAAGGGCAAGGAAATCTACAGTACTATGGGGGATAAGACATTTTTCAGATATATTAGTGAGAAGAGGAAGGACAAAAGTGGTATTGTCAGACTCAAGAATGCAGGGGAGGAATATGTAGAAGCTGATAAGGATAAAGCGGAATTGCTTAACAAATATTTCTGTTCTGTGTTCACAGATGAAGAACCAGGAACAGGACCTCAGAAAACACCCACAAATAGGAACAGAAGCGAGGGACATCTTGAACAATTTTCAGAAGACTGTGTTCGTGAGAAACTAGCTCAACTTAAAGTAGACAAAGCGATGGGACCGGATGGGATACATCCTAGAATACTGAGGGAACTTGGGGACGTTCTAGCAGCTCCACTGACTGACCTTTTCAATGCCTCGGAGTCGGGAGTGGTGCCAAAGGACTGGAGAGAGGCTTATGTGGTGCCTTTACACAAAAGCGGAAGTAAGGATGTGGTTGAAAACTACAGGCCGTTTAGTTTAACTTCGGTGGTGAGTAAATTATTGGAAACGCTGCTGAAAGAGAAAATAGTGAGGTTTCTGGAGTCCAGCAGATTACAGGATCCGAGGCAGCATGGATTCACCAGAGGCAGGTCTTGTCAGACAAATCTGATTGATTTCTTTGACTGGGTGACCAGGGAGTTGGACCGAGGGAGAGCCCTTAAAGATGTGGTGTATTTAGATTTCAGTAAAGCCTTTGACACTATTCCTCACAGGCGACTTATAAACAAACTGAGCACCCTAGGGGTGGACCCTAAAGTTAATGCTTGGGTTAGAAATTGGTTGGGTGGGAGGCAACAAAGAGTACAAGTAAATGGAGCTCACTCTGAGGAGAAGGATGTTACCAGTGGTGTGCCCCAGGGATCTGTCCTTGCTCCAATTCTTTTTAACATCTTTGTTAGTGATATAGCGGAAGGGCTGTCGGGTAAGGTTTGCCTCTTTGCGGATGATACCAAAATCTGCAATAGAGTAGACGCCCTGGAAGGTGTAGATAACATGAGGAGAGATCTAGCTAAGCTTGAAGAATGGTCTAGAATTTGGCAGCTGGGATTTAATGTTAAAAAATGTAAGGTCATGCATTTGGGCTGCAGCAATCCAAGGGAGCAGTATAGTATAGGGGGTGAAGTACTTTTGTCCACTAAAGAAGAGCGTGACCTAGGCGTGGTTGTGTCTGATGATCTTAAAGTAGCTAAACAGGTAGAAAAGGCGACGGCAAAAGCTAAAATGATGCTTGGGTGCATACAGAGAGGAATGTCTAGCAGAAAAAAGGAGGTGATAATGCCTCTGTATAAGTCTTTGGTGCGACCTCATTTGGAGTATAGTGTGCAATTCTGGAGACCACACCTTCAAAAGGATGTGAACAGGATGGAGTCGGTGCAGAGGGTGGCTACTAAAATGATTAGTGGTCTTCATTATAAAGCATATGAGGACAGACTGAAGGATCTTAATATGCACACCTTAGAGGAAAGGTGGGATAGAGGTGATATGATTGAGATGTTTAAATACCTCTGTGGCATAAATGTTCAGGGAGAGAGCCTCTTTCAATTGAAAGCAAGTTCTGCTACGAGGGGACATGGGATGAGGGTGAAGGGAGATAGATTCAGGAGTGATACGCGGAAATATTTCTTTATGGAAAGAGTAGTGGATCCATGGAATAGTCTCCCAGTGGAGGTGGTAGAGATGAGGACAGTAACTGAATTAAAAAAAGCATGGGACAAACACAGAGGATCTCTAAAGGTAAAAAGGGGACTGTTGTAGCTGTTGATATGGAAGGACAGACTAAATAGGCCATGTGGTCTTTTTCTGTCATCATATTTCTATGTTTCTACCTTTTAACTTTCAAAAGGAAGAGTATGATAAAATGAGGAAAATAGTTAAGAAAAAATAAAAGGAGCAGCTGCAAAGGTTAAAGATTGATATCAAGCATGGGCATTGTTTAAATATACTATCTTGGAAGCTCAGACCAAATATATTCCACAATTTAAGAAAAGTGGAAGGAAGGCCAAAAGACCTGCCAGCATGGTTTAAAGGTGAGGTCAGAGAGGCTGTTGTAGCCAAAAAAGCATCCTTCAGGAAATGGAAAAAAGCGCCAAATGATGAACACTGGAAACAACATAGGCATTGGCAAGTTAGATGCAAGGAATTGATAAGGCAGGCAGAAAGAGAATTTGAAAAAAAGGTTGCTGTGGAAGCAAAAACACACAATAAAAACTTTTTCAAGTACATTCGTAGCAAAAAAACCTGTGAGATAGTCAGTTGGACCATTAGATGATAGAGGGGGTAAAAGGAGGGCTAAGTGAGGACAAGGCCATAGCTGAGGGACTGAATGAATTCTTTGCTTTGATGTTTACTAATTTACCCATGCCTGAAATGGTATTTAAAGGTGGTGCATCGGAAGAATTAAAAGAAATATTGATAAACCAGGCAGATGTGTTACAACTATTTGATAAACTAACAATTAGTAAATCACCTGGACCAGATGGTATACATCCAAGGGTGTTGAAAGAACTGAAATATGAGATTGCAGACCTACTATTAGTAATCTGTGAACTATCACTAAAATCATCTGTACTATCTGAAGATTGGCGAATGGCCAATGTAATGCCAATTTTTAAAATGGGTTCAAGGAATGATCCAGGAAACTATAGATCAGTGAGCCTGATGTCAATACAGGGCACAATAGTAGAAACCATTATAAAGAACAAAATTACTGAAGATGTAGATAGTCATGGTTTAATGGGAGGAAGCTAATATGGATTTAGCCAAGGAAGGTTTTATCGTGTTAATCTGTTGTATTTTTTTTGAAGGTGTGAATAAACAGGTAGACAAAGGTAAGCAGGTTGGTATAGTGTATCTGGATTTTCAGAAAGCTTTTGACAGAGTTCCTCATGAGAGACTCTTGATGAAATTAAAATGTCATGTAATAGGAGGCAATGTACTATTGTAGATCGGGAACTGGTTAAAAGATAGGAAGCAGAGGGTAGGGCTAAATGGTCAATTTTCTGAATGGAGAAAGGTTAATAGTGGAGTACCCCAGGGATCTGTGCTGGGTCTGCTACTTTTTAACATATTCATAAATGACATAGAAATGGGAATAATGAGTAAATGATCAAATTTGCAGATGAGACAAAATTATTCAAAGTTGTTAAAACATAAGAGGATTGTGAAAAATTGCAAGAGGACCTTGATAAATTGGAAGACTGGACATTCAAATGGCAAATGAAATTTGATGTGGACAAGTGCAAAGTTATACACCTAGGAAAGAACAACCCAAACTGTGGCTACACAATGCAAGGTTCCACATTAGGAACCACCACCCAGGAGAAGGATTTAGGGGTCATTGTGGATAATACGTTGAAACCCTCGGCCCAGTTTGCAGCAGTAGCCCAGAAACCAAATAGAATGCTAGGAATCATAAGGAAAGGAATGGAGAATAAAATAAATGATATTATAATACCTTTGTATCGTTCCATGATGCGATCGCACCGTGAATATTGTTTGCAATTCTGGTTGCCATATCTTAAAAAGGATATAGCGGAATTAGAAAAGGTACAGGGAAGACCCACCAAAATTGTAAAAAGGATGGAAAGATAGCCCTATGAGGAAAGGCTTAAAAGGTTAGGGCTCTTCAACCTGGATAAGAGACGGCTGAGGGTAGATAAGATAGAGGTCTATAAATTAATGAATAGAGTGGAATGGATAAATGTAGATCGATTGTTTGCACTATCAAAAAGTAGAAAGACTAGGAGGCATGCAATGAAGCTACAGTGTAACCCATTTAAGACTAATAACAGAAAATATTTTTTCACTCAAAGTGTAATCAAACACTGAAATTTGTTACTGGAGGATATATTAAAAAGCTGTTAGCGTAGCTGGGTTTAAAAAAGGTTTGGACAAGTTCCTGGAGGAAAAGTCCATAAGCCATTATTAAAGAGGACCTGTGAAATCCACTGCTTGCTCTCGGACAAGCACTGTGGAACTTGTGGGGTATGTTTACTAAAGAGTGTTAAGGGCGCACTGGTTAGCAAGTGTTTACGGCAGCATTAAGGGTGTTATCGTGTGGTAAAGGCTGGGGGGGGGGGGGAGTAGGCGTTCCAGCAGTAAGGGTGCTTGGCTCCGCTTATCGAGCACTAACAGAATACCAGGCATTAAGGTGCCAAGCGTACATCTTAATGCCCGAAAATGGCAGTGACCTTAACGCAGGATAAGGGAGCCCTTGTGAAAGTCACATTTTAGGTGATGGATGGAAGGAAAGGTAAGAGCTGATGGACATGTCAGGTCTATCTGTAACCTACGTGATAGTCAGTGGGATGAGCATGTGGGAGGCATCTGTACTGTATCGGTGAGGGATGCCAAACCACATGTGAGGTTAAAATGCCCATCCCTCCACTGTACCTCCAATGCCAAGCAACATTTGCACTCAGAGGTCCGTTGCACCTCAGTGTGGCACTAACCCCTGAGGCAGCACATGTGCAGGGTGTATAGTCCCTTGTGACCTGCTATACACTGCAAGATAGGTACACCTGCACAGACACCTAACTCAAACCACATTCATGACCCCTGCGGTCCATCGCAGACTATCCTACCCTCCTCAGGGGGCTATGTACACGTCTCCCACCATCATAGAAGACAAGCAGGTACTGGGCAATGCTCCAGTGATCAGTCGCCATTGTGGCTGCAATTGGGGCTCTGGGTGCCGATATCGGTTAGCCCCTCCGTTACCCATGATGCATCACATAGTCTGAGCAGATATATGTAACTGATGCCCATGTGAAGAAGGCCACAATACATCACATCAGCTCTGTAATGGGACATTGTGTGCTTCCTGCACATAACAGCTGCATACGTGCAAATGACCTATTTAGGCAGTCACCCTGAATGTGAGGAGGGGCACACATCACATGTCCACAGAGCAAGCCCTGCAATAGATGGACTCTCCAGGTTCTGGAGAAGATCTATATCACTGCCAGTGTGCTGTAGATATTGTCTGCAGTGTGTGATACTAGTCACTTGGTATTCTATATAACTACAGCATGCCGGAGTGGCCTGTCTTATCTGGGCCTTGTGCCCTGCTCCTGTTGGCCAGGGACTCTCCTACAACATCTCATGTCAGTCCCTAAGATTGTGGCAACTGCTTCCAAGGAATCGGAATGTAGTGAGAGTTCTCTAGGCAGGAAGGGTGGGGGGGATGCTGACACCAAGCAGAAGAGCCTGCCAAGGGCATATTTATCAGCAGGTTACCAATAGCCCAAGAGCAGCTGCTAGCCTCACTTTCTGGGAATTCCAATCAACTAGATCAATCACAGGCAGCCTGCATATGTTGGGCAACACTGCCTATGTCAGCTACTCACATACTGTAGCAGCTGATAAGCATGCAATACCAGGAGTCAGTTCAAAGATCCAAGCCAATTTATTGTGCACATGGCTCAGTTAGTCAAAGCTTCAAAAAGGACTGAGCAAAGTTCTTACAGAAACATATTCATTTATACATTTTTCTTCAGCTTGATACATGCAGACTTTCTATTGGTTCCAACTCCCCCTGCACTTGTCCAATCAGAGATCCTTTCTGGGCTTAGCTCCCTGCTCCCTCTTCCCGGACTGTTCTAACAAAGGTACAGTTTCTAGGCATTGATACTATCCTGCCCCGAGGTCGTTTCTAGCTCTAGGAAGGCATGTATTGAAACATTTCTATCATCAGAACACAAAAGAATAATGGAAGATTTATGCACTCATGAAAACTTCTTATTAAGCAATTTTAAAACAACTTTCTCAAACTTTTACAGACTTTGGTTCTTTCTCTTAGATGGGAGTTGGGATCAGGGCCTAACTTACAGGCCTTCCATATTTGCAGACTGTTATAGGCCATAGCCTGCCACAATACCATCTGTGCCCAATCTGCTAGTCACCACACACTGTATGTGCACATAGTCACCATGAACACATTGGCTTTGTACAAACAGCATGGATGTCCAACAGCTTGTCGACTGAACTTACATAAAAGAAACAGCCCACATATCATTGCAGCTTGACCCGTATAGCACTATGTGGATATATAGCCGTGCCATGGTCACAGCTCGGTCAGAGTGAGAGTGGCCTCTCAGCATGAACAGATATATGTACCCAGGTTAAGCCCGTGGCAGACCCACACTAAGATGGCCCAGCTATTGACTTTACCTCCAACTCATATACATCTTGTGCAAACTGCTCTGTTTTAGGAAATACACAGAATCCTCTGCTTCTCATTATGTTCCCTTTTATTCTGGAGTTGGGGACAGCTTATGCAATGCAAAGCACAGTGGAAAGTGGACCAGACACAGGCAGTGAGTGCATGCTGGCCCACAGTGGCCTTCGTCTGTCACATACCCAAATACGGAGTCCCTTTATACAGCTTTTGGCAGTGAGCATTGAACACAGTGCCATGCTTGTGTACACCCATATAATATCATGTCCCTAGCCATGGGCACTGCAAAACTGGCCAGGGCAGCACATGTACTCCCCCATGCTGCAGATACATTGGTCACCTCCCCCCAGAGCACATGGAGGCATGCAGGACCGTACCGAGCCCTGTGCGAGCAGTGTGGCTGCACAGGGCGCAAAGACTTCAGGGGTGCATTTCGACTCTCTGCCGTTGCCTGCTGCTGGCGGTGGCAGGCAACGGCAGAGAACCGAAATGCGCCCCTGAAGTCTTCCCGCCAGCACACTAAGCAGGTCTGGTCTCTCCAGGAGGGACCAGACCTGCTTAGCGTGCCGGTGGCAGGCGGCTTGCACATCGGGTGCGCACCTCTTCTCTCCCGCCCCCATAAAGTAGCTAGATAGGGGTGTGGGGGCGCGCACCCGATGTGCAAGTCGCACAGGGTGCATTTGGACATGGGGTTGGATGTTGGAACAGTTGCTGGTGATACATACGCCAACATTTCCTGCCTCTTTGGACTCTAACAACATCCTTATGACTGTCACACTTGGTGCCCATAAGGCTGTTATGCATGTGAACATAGGCATCATAACTGGCACAGCCAAGCATGAACACATCACACCTCTACTTAGGCAACTGCACTGGCTACCAATATCTGCACGGGCAAGATTCAAAACAATCATAAACACATTCAAGATCATATACCCATGCACAGAAGATGTCTCCCACAGTTTACTAATCAGGGACACAACCAACCGGCCCAGACGAGCTAACGGCAGCAATAGACTCCACACACCCACAGGATACCATAAAACAAAACAAATTACCTCCAACAGAGCTATATCACTCTCAGCACTGGCCCTCTGGAATTCCCTCCCGGATGAACTGCAAGTGCTAAATGACCTCAAGGATTTTCACAAATCCCTCAGAACCTTCCTATTCATGGAATTCTATGATCAAGCAAACTAAAGCCCCTCCCTACCAACACGCTTAAATGTGAAGATAAGAGCCAAGCACATAAAGTCTTTATGTACGTCTTGTCACCCCCCCTCCTGTTCAATGTAGACCCAAATTGTGATGTCAACCACTTTGATTGAAGGAAAAAGTGGTATACAAACTGGATAGATAAATATATAGATAAACAAACAAACAAACTTTGGCCAGTAATGCCACCTACGAAGGGCACATTCTAAACGTGTACAGTACTGTTCCCCCCACCTCTACCCCAACATTCACCTCCAAGCACTGCCTTCCCATATGGTGGCAAGCAGTGTAGAGATCAACATGAAATCCTGTGCCACATTTTGGCAGCAGGAATTGTGCAGACACCATTCAGAGGTCAGTGTCCCACTGTCGTGGTCAGGCATACAGGTGCATTTGTACTCTCTTTGGGGTAATAAGTAATGTACTGCTGAATGCTTTGGCCAATGAGCAGTAGACAGTGTTGCGATGGTGTTTATTGTGTGCAAATTTGCCTGATACGGATCTGCCTGTATGCGCATACCTTGCATGGAGCAAACAGTTTCTCGGATTGCACTCTGCAGCTGCAGCATGGGACAAGAGCAACGTGCATTCAGATAAATTGCAGAATTTTTCCAGTGTCGCCAAGTAAGAGAATGAATTGGACATTCTCAGAGACCAGCTCCACTTGAGCTAGTTCCCTATAGGTTGCAGCTGTGCCAAGTGGGCTGACCATGTTGCCATGGATACAGCTGTTCTGGCAGTTGGCATTAATCAGGCCTCTCACCTGTGCAAATTGGTGTATCCTGAGTCCTGGAGGGTCAGTCAAAGGTGAGGGTTGCAACATACACACACGTGTGCCCCTTGCTCACTTCAGTCAAATCAGCAGGTGATTTGGGAGCTGCATATCACTGTAATGTTGGGAGGTACGTGTAGGGAAATGATGTGGGGATGGGCCTTGAGACAATGTAACTGGGAATGCAGTACAGAGTCACGGCCACAGGTTTCAACTACTTACTGAAAACTAATCTGCTTGTAAATGGTGTCTAACCCAATATATAGGGTTACTCAATAGCTGACCTGCAGCATGTTGTATGCACAGCCATAAAGCCTGGGTACCACATCATGCACAGTGCATTGCTGAAGCTTACACTCCTCTGGAGACACACACACACATGACCCTGCTGTCCTAAGTAGCGCAGGTTGTCAGTCTTACCTTAGGCTCCCTTGAACGTCTGTTCAGTGTGCAGTCGCTATTAGCGTGATCTGCAATGCTCGGGCGCTGTCAATGCCCGCTCAGTGTGCCGGTGCTATTAGCATGCTCTGCCATCCATCTGTGGGTGGTGCAGCTTCTCAGTGTGGCAGCTGAGTGTGTGGTCATGTTGAACAAAATGTTGAAGGTTGCACATGCTGATACAGTTCTGGAAACAGCATAAAGTTAAAACATCTGGACAAAGCATTCTGGATCCACAGGTTGGTCTTGAACCCATGACCCTTCTTTCATACACACACTGACCATGTGTTTGGAGCCACAGAGCAGCCATGGGGGGAGAGAGGGAGGGAGGTCATCAATCCATGGGTATATATGTGATCGTTGTCAGGATGCATGAGGGCATGAGTTGGGGTATGTCTATGTCTGTTTAGATCTCTGCAGGATCTGTGCCACACTTATCTGACAAAGTATTGTGGTAAGGAAGCCCATCCTGAGTTAGGAGAAAGTGAAAAAACCAAAGAATTCATCCTAATAAAAGGACCTATTTTACAAGGTCAGAGAAATAAAACCACAACCACACCTAGAAACCAGAAAATCCCCAGCTGGAACAGGTTTCAGAGTTTCCCTAGTGGAGTAAGGGAGAGTGAATACAGACCCAAGGTAAAAGACCCTTACGTCAGTAAGCTCCCTGATTACCTGTCACCTGGGAAGAGAAGAGGTGGGGCTGGAACCCTGTAGATTTAACCCTAGGTTAGAATATACAGGAGTTAGCAAGGTTAGCAAGGAGAGCTGGAGCAGCAATGGGAACAGGAGCAGGAACAGCAGGAGAGGAGAGTGCTGGGAAGACCCAGAGAGAGGTACAGAGCACGAGAGAGGAGAAGCTGCTACAAGCCAAGGCACAGGTACAAGCCTTAGAAGCCTGTCCCATACTGAGCAATGCAGAGTTTCAGGAGACACTCTCAGCTCTAATGAGAGGCTGTCAGCTAAGCCCAGTGAGCTGGAACGAGAGATAGAACCAATGCAACTAGGAGAACCTGATGCAGCTTTGAATGAGGAACATATATTCATGGATTGCTCTTTGTTCCAAGCCTTAGCTACAGAGGGGTTGAAGGAAAGCCAACCTTAAGAGAAAACTCTCCAAAGCAAGGTAACCTTGAAAAGCAAGGAAGATGTTTTGTGAACTTATGCTGAGAAGTGAGAACAAGCTGAAGCTCTATAATTGTGCTTGTTAAACACCTGCTATCCTGTGCAGTGAGACGGCAAGAAGCCAAGCTAACGGTGATAGTAAAAAAGCTTTTGTTTTGCTTTTGAATGTTCCTAAGAAAACCTGAGTAGAGCTTTGTTTGCTTATTGGAAGTTTATTCCTGTTGGAGGTTTTGCTTTGCTTATAAAGAGGAATACAGCCTGGGAATGTTTGGAACTGAAAAGAAAGAAAACTGCCATTGAAGAAAGCTGTTTGTGTTTATGCTTTAACCAGCAAGGCTAGAGAAAGCTGATAGCCTTGCTGTTAAAGGGTTTTTGCTTTTGAGCTGAAGAATACTGTAAGCTGATATTTTGTTCTGACCTTTTGCTTAGGTCCTGTTGTGTTTTTGAAAGAAACCTGGAGAAATAATCCTGAAAGAGGTAATTTATGAACCTTGCATTTGAGTTTAATAAATTTCTGTTATTGCCTTACCAAAGAGCCAAACTACAAGTTTTTTTTCTACCTGAAGCCATATGTGTAGCAGTTAAACTACATTTCCCAAGAAGCATTGTGGGGGAACCAGTCAGAGAAGGCTGAAAAGGGAAGTTTCTATTATAACCATGACCCTCCATGCTGAATGCAAGGAGCAAGGGCGTGACAGTATATTCGGCAGGTGTGGGAGAGGGACATCTTGTTAGATCGGTATGTTGCACTGTCTTGCTGACTCAATATGGCTTCTCTTATGTTCTTAAGCTAGTTTTAAATCTGCAAAAATCACCATCAATGTGGTTCACCAGAAATAATGTCATTGTACATTTAATACCAAGTATAGAAGGAATTCAGATTCCTAGGAAAAATCAATTCATATTTTATGAGTTCTGCTGGATGATAAGCTTAATTTTAACTTCAACATCTCATTACATGTCAATGCCCCTAAAATAATCTCATTACATTTCATTGCCCCTAAAATAATCAGATCAATCAGGTTGTTATTGGATTCTAGAACATTAAAAATACTGTTTCATGCATTTATCTTAAACCGGTTAGATGATTGCAATTCCATCCTGGGGGAGAACCATTATAATTTCTTAAATGTCTGCAAGCAATTCAAAACATGGCAGTCAAAATAATTTATAAGCTAAAAGACATGAACTTGTCACACCATTGCTAAAGGTGCAACACTACCTTCTAGTATACAGCAGGTTAAGATTCAAAATCATTTTGATAACACATCAAGCATTTTATAGGGGTCTGCCCCTATATCTTCACTCTCTTCTGATACCATACTGTGCCCAATGATCTTTTCATTCATCACAAGCAAATATATTAGTTTATTCTTTCATGAAATATCGATACATCGGGAAGATGTATTACAACTATTAGATAAACTGAAGAGTAGAAAATCACCTGGGCCGGATGGTATACATCCAAGGGTGTTGAAAGAACTGAAATATGACATTGCAGACCTGCTATTAGTAATCTGTGAACTATCATTAAAATCATCTCTTAATACCTGAAGATTGGAGGATCGCCAATGTAACACCAATTTTTAAAAAGGGTTCCAGGGGTGATCCGGGAAACTACAGACCGGTGAGCCTCACCTCAGTACCTGGAAAAATGGTAGAAACCATCATAAAGAATAAAATTACTCAGCATGTAGATAGTCATGGCCTAATGGGAGACAGCCAACATGGCTTTAGACAAGGAAGATCTTGTCTTACTAATCTGTTATGTTTTTTTGAAAGTGTGAATAAACAGGTGGACAAAGGTGAGCCGGTTGATATAGTGTATCTGGACTTTCAGAAAGTCTTTGACAAGGTCCCTCATCAGAGACTTTTGGCAAAACTAATGGGATAGGAGGCAGTGTACTACTGTGGATCAAGAACTGGTTAAAAAGATAGAAAGCAGAGGGTTGGGCTAAATGGCCAATTTTCCCAATGGAGAAAGGTGAATAGTGGTGTACCCAAGGGATCTGTGCTGGGTCCACTGCTTTTTGACATATTCATAAATGACCTGGAAAGTGGAATAACAAATGAAGTTATCAAATTTGCAGATCACACAAAACTATTTAAAGTTGTTAAAACCCTAGAGGATTGTGGAAAATTGCAAGAGGATCTTGACAAATTAGAAGACTGGGCATCAAAATGACAGATGAAATTTAATGTGGACAAGTGCAAAGTTATGCACCTAGGGAAGAACAACCCAAACTATGGTTACACTATGCAAGGTTCCACATTAGGAACCACCACTCAGGAAAAAGGTTTAGGCGTCATTGTGGATAGCATGTTAAAACCCTCGGCCCAGTGTGCAGCGGCGGCCAAGAGAGCAAATAGAATGCTAGGTATCATAAGGAAAGGAATGGAAAATAAAACAAAAGATATTATAATGCCTCTATATCATTCCATGGTGAGAGCGCACCTTGAATATTGTGTGAAATTCTGGTCACCATATCTTAAAAAGGATATAGCGTTATTAGAAAAGGTTCAGAGAAGAGCCACCAAAATGGTAAAGGGGATCGAAGGATACTCCTATGAAGAAAGGCTAAGAAGGTTAGGGCTCTTTAACCTGGAAAAGAGACGACTGAGGGGAGATATGATAGAAGTCTATAAATTAATGAACGGAGTGGAACAGGTAAACGTAGATCGATTGTTTATGCTATCAGAATATAGAAAGACTAGGGGACATGCAATGAAGCTACAGGGTAAACTATTTAAGACTAATAAAAGAAAATATTTTTTCACTCAATATGTAATCAAACTCTGGAATTTGTTACCGGAGGATGTAGTAAAGGCTGTTAGTGTAGCTGGGTTTAAAAAAGGTTTGGACAAGTTCCTGGAGGAAAGGTCCATAAACCATTATTAAGAAGGGACCTAGGATGCTTGACCCAGTACAAGCATTGCGGAACCTGTGTCTTTTGGGGAAATTGCTAGGTACGTATGACCTAGATTGGCCACTGTTGGAAACAGGATACTGGGCTTGATGGACCTTGGTCTGACCCAGTATGGCATATCTTATGTTCTTATTATTAGAAACTCCACACAATGCAGTTTTTAACTGCCTGGCTCTCATGTTAAGGAACTCTCTTCCCCTGGACGCTTGCATGGAGAGCGCCTCCTCCAAATTTAAAAGCAGTTTCAAAAGGTGGCTCTTAATTCTCTCATCAGCACACCAAAGGAACGGAGAAGAATCACGGCCACACCAATTGTACCTTCACGGATACAAGACTTTATTCAAAAAAACGACTTGACCAAGTTTCAGCATAAATGCATGTGTCAGGGGTCAATATGAATATACCTTGGGTGAAAGAATCAGAGAGATACACTCCCTCCCAATGGATGGAGTACAGAGGAAGGGGGAGAGGCAGGGACAGAGGAAAAAGATATGTGACACATATTTACTAGCTCTGTCGGCTGACCTTTCTATTATCTATTTGTCTAAAAAACTGACCATTTCTGATTTAGAGTAAAGTTTGCTCAGAAAGGGACTCTTTTGTCCCTCCTGCATGTTATAAAGCATTTCAGACCAGCATTGATCTTTTCAAATGTAGCTGTAAATTACAAATTACCCATTTTTTTGCAAACAGAAAGACTGGCCATTCTGACCCTTCTGTTATGCGCAATAAATCATGATGGCTTCCTCCTGGCCCCATTGATCCTGCTATTCAGACTTTTACTCAATGTGCAATTAGGGACATTAGCAGTTTGGAAAATAAAAGTATCCAAAGGTTTGATAACTTGACTCGTACAAAGAGGCAAGCTATTAGTACTCTTAATGGTCATCAAACCTGCAGACAAGGGCGGAGGCATCATAATCCTAGATAGAGGCTATTATGGTATGTTAATGAAATTAAGAGACAATTAAATGACAATCAGATCTAGCTCTTGTTGAAACATGATCCTCCTATGGAGTTCAAACAAGAAGTTGATGCTCTCCTTTTCCTTGGCTTTTCTGCAGGTTATCTGACTGCTCATGAGCAAGAATTCTTGCAAGTTCAGCATCCAGTTATACCTAACATTTATATAGTATTTTGCCTAAAGTTCATACGCCCTTGAGAGCACCATCTGGGAGAACTATTGTCTCTGGCATTGGTTCCATGTTGGAACATCTTTCCAAATTCATTTTTTTTTCTTAAGAACATAAGATATGCCATACTGGGTCAGACCAAGGTCCATCAATCCCAGTATCCTGTTTCCAACAGTGGCCAATTTAGGTCATACGTACTGTGATAAGGAGAGCTGTGTGGATCGAATGGAATGGGAGAAAAGTGAGGAATACACCTTTAAAAGCAGAGGTAAACTAGGTTCCCATAGAAACCACAAGCTACTGAAGCATGCAGTACCTATAGCTAAGCCCTGCCCTAGCAGTGACCTAAGAGCTAGTTTGAGCCCTAACAAATCTCACATGTGCAGCAAGGAGGGTGTGGCTGGAGAGAAGCACCATTTTAAAGCTGCTTCAGAGTTTTGTAGAGAGGAGCCCGGCAGAGACACAGGTACAGTCTCTGAGCTTACCAGAGACATAGTGGAGAGAGAAGGAGAAGTGGAGACTGCTGATTCTTATTCTCAGAGAGCACTAGAACCAAAGCTGAAGCTTGTGCCAAAGTAACCCAGAGAGGAGAAACTGGAAAGGTTTGACTCCATATGGGGAAACAGCTCTGATAGCAAGGGAAGCAATATACGTTGGGAAGGTACGTTTGCTTCAGTTCCTAGCAGGGGCTGTGCTGAGGACGTCGTCAGGGAGCTGAGGTTAAGCGCTGAACAGAGTGCTGGCAGAAACGCAGTGAAAGCAGCTCCAAGCAGAAATAAAAGGAATTCAAGTAAGTCCAATGAGACAGCACTAGAGGCTGTGGAAAAGCTGTTGCAAGAGAGAAAGGCTCATTCCCTAAGTAATGTGGGTGCTGACCAGAAAGAACAGTTTTTAGGAAAACTTCAGAAGCTTCTGCACAATATTAAGTTTAAACCCTGTGATAAAGGCTCCCATGAAGACAACACCATTGAACCTTGTGAGGACATGCAAGTAGATGTTTACGAGACACCTCTTGATAATGACGTAATTAAAATGGATTGCTCATTTTGTAAAACAAACAGCTTGAACATGTGCTAGGCTCATGCTGTGAGAAGAAGTTTGCATAGCCTGTGTGTTAAGTTGAAAGGGAAAGAACGGTTGCTGAAAACCTTTTAAGTTTACCTGATGTAATAACCAGCCGTAGCTGTGAAGGGCATTTATCTAGGAGGAGCCTGAGAACAGCTGCTGTGTAAAGAATACTTCTGAGATTGATGTTTCAGCCTAATTTGTTCCTGATATCCATTACTTTGGAGAAAGAATCCTTGTCTTGTGTTGCACTATGAATTTGATGCGAGGGGGAAACCCAGAATAAATATCTTTGTTTGTCTTGAACACCCCGTGTGGTCAAACTACTTTGTCTGAAGAGTGATAGAAACTACAAGTCCCAGCATCCATTGTTGGAAACCAAGTCTTGGGACATTACTTAAAGGCAAATAAGGCAGCCCTTTTGCCTACCAGCCCTTGGCCTAGGCAGGGGGTCATGACAGTACCTAGCAGTTTCCCCAAAAGACACAGGTTCCACAATGCTTGTACTGGGTTAAGCATTGATATCCCGCAACCATTCTTAATAATGGTATATGAACCTTTCCTCCAGGAACTTCTCCAAACCTTTTTTAAACCCAGCTACACTAATAGCCTTTACTACATCCTCTGGTAACAAATTCCAGAGTTTGATTACACATTGAGTGAAAAAATATTTTCTTTTATTAGTCTTAAATAGTTTACCCTGTAGCTTCATTGCATGTCCCCTAGTCTTTCTATATTCTGATAACGTAAACAATCGATCTACATTTACCCGTTCCACTCGGTTCATTAATTTATAGACTTCTATCATATCTCCCCTCAGCCGTCTCTTTTCCAGGTTGAAGAGTCCTAACCTTTTTAGCCTTTCTTCATAGGTGTATCCTTCCATCCCCTTTACCATTTTGGTGGCTCTTCTCTGAACCTTTTCTAATAACGCTATATCCTTTTTAAGATACGGCGACCAGAATTGCACACAATATTCAAGGTGCGGTCTCACCATGGTGCGGTCTCATCCATTTGTCCCTCAGATACATTCCTATGTTAGAGATTCTGCAGATGTTGTTAACTTTCTTGATACATCTGACGGGGATACATCCAACTTATGTCTAGTTATTTTTAGATATTGATTCCCTCTACACCAGCATTCCTCAAGAAGGAACTCTAGATGCAATACGCAAATATCTCAATTTGAGAACTGGGTCTTTTTGTTTACCAACAGATTTTCATATTGAGTTGGCCCACATAGCATTGACTAGAAACTACTTTGTGTTTGATGGATCCTTTTATCAACGGATAAGAGGCACAGCCATGGCTCCAGATATCGCCAATCTCTATGTGGCAGAATTTGAGCACATCCAATGTCCCAGTTCTCGATTTCCACTGAAGTAATCTCCTGGAAATATTATATAAATGAAATTCTCATTTTGTGGAGAGGGGGGACCGATAGTCTTCCACAATTTTTAGATTGGTTAAATACTTGAGATATTAATCTTAAATTTCATATGCAGTACAATACCTATCAGATTCTGTTTAGATCCTTAGATATGACAGCTTTCACAACAATAGCTTAAGAAAAATTTGCCACTCTTAGCATTTTTAAGACTACACAGATTTTGTACAGATCTTATAGAATATGTAACTCGATACAGGGATAAGTGTTATAGGTTGTGTTCAGAAAGGTTATCAGAGAGCTAGGTCATCACACAGATAAGACCTCCTGACACAGGCATTTATGCCGAAACGTGGCCAAGTTGGGTTTCTGAATAAAATCTTGTATCCATGAAGGTAAATTGGTGTGACTGTGGCTCTTTGCTGCTCCTTTGGGTCAGAGGTGTTTAATGTTTGCAGAGGATTTCCTCTCTCCTGCTTCCCCTTCTGTAATCTCTCATTCAAGGAGATAGAGAATTGATACATGGCAGCAGGGGCGGCTCAAGGCAATCTGCTGCCTGAGGTGAAGAATGAGATGGTGCTCTCCCCCCCCCCCCACACCTTAGAGGGGGCGGGGCTTTTTCAGAAATCCAATCGGAGACTGAACCAAACCAACAAGCCAATCTTGACGGACTGGAAAGGGGGGCTGTTACTTCTGGAGAGAAATCTGAAATTGTGAGTATATACTTCTGGGAATTTTTCTGAAAGGAATTGTTTTTCTTTTAAAGCTAATTAATCTGTGAACCCACTATTTTTTTTTTTTTGTTAAATCAGTCCAGGGGCCTAGTAGCAAACAGTTTAAGATTCAATTTAACAACACAGAAGAGAACTTTCTGGTTACCTTTCATACCCAGTAGACAGCTGTAGTTTAAATTTCATAGTCACTCAGGGCCTAGCATCAGCAAAGTACTTTTAGTTTCAAATTAAAACACAGAAGAGAGCTTTCTGGTTAAATTTAGAATCCAGCAGAGAGCTTGTAGTTTAAATTTCATATAGGTTAGAGCCTAGTAGCAGCAAAGAGCTATAATTTAAATCAAATCAGAATATAGTTTTCCTCAGCAGCACAGGACAAGGTACTGTGTAGCAGCCCTTTTTTAATAAGTGTTATATCCCTCCCTCCCTCCCCACACCCACCCTCCCCTGGGAAAATCACAGCTTTATAGGTACTTGCACAACTTAAAAGACAGGAGGTGCTCTCAGGTGAAGCTCATTACCCAAATCAGTCATACACCAAGGACCTGAGATTAATTAAGCTTCAGGTGAACAAGGTATATTAAACTTCTTAGGTACAGTTTTAGTGGTATAAATATCCATTGCACCCTTTAGTACATATAGAACTTAAAGATCTAAACACAAACTTAAAACTAAGATGCAGACAGCAGTCCAGCAGCGGGATGTGGGCTTTCCAGTCTTTTGCATTGAGTGTCACATGTATGATTTTCTCCCAGCTGGTGAGAGGTCTTACGTGTGCACTAGGTGCAAGGAGCTCTTGCTCTCAGGGAACAAGTCCGTTCTCTAGAGGCTAGAGTAGCAGACTTGGAAAACATAAGACAGACAGAGAGGTACATAGACGAGACCTACAGGGATATAGTCCTGAAGTCCCACCTCCAGTCTGGCAGCATCCCTGTTGCCATGGAGGAGAGAGGTCACGTGACAGGAGAGCATCACCCTGGTGTGGCAGGAAGTGATCCTGTAACTAGGACCTGTCCTCCAGGTGATGTAAACCCCTCTCGCACCGAGGAGGTTTCTCCAGGGCCAAGTGCCCATGCGGGAAGGGTTAGGACAGCAGTTATAGTTGGTGATTCGATCATTAGGCATGTAGATAGCTGGGTGGCTGGTGGACGTGAGGATCGCCTGGTAACATGCCTGCCTGGTGCGATGGTAGCGGACCTCACACGCCACCTAGATAAGGTCTTAGATAGTGCTGGGGAGGAGTCTGCTGTCTTGGTACATGTTGGTACCAATGACATAGGAAAATGTGGTAGGGAGGTTCTGGAAGCTAAATTTAGGCTTTTAGGTAGGAAGTTGAAATCCAGAACTTCCAGGGTAGCGTTCTCCGAAATGCTTCCCATTCCACGTGCAGGACCCAATAGGCAGGCAGAGCTCCGGAGTCTCAATGCGTGGATGAGACAATGGTGCAGAGATGAGGGGTTCGGATTTGTTAGGAACTGGGGAACATTCTGGGGAAAGGAGGGGCTCTTCCGAAGGGATGGGCTTCACCTTAACCGGGATGGAACCAGGCTGCTGGCATTAACCTTTAAAAAGGAGATAGAGCAGCTTTTAAACTAGATAATAGGGGAAAGCCGACAGTCGCCCAAGAGCGCATGGTTCGGAAGAATGTATCCTTGAAGGATACTACAAAAAGCAGAGAGGTTCCAAAAAAGAGTAAAGTAGCCCAAATGCCCTCGAGTATGGAGCAGACAGAACTTAAAGATCCCAAATTACCCATGTCTACCAATAGCCAAATTAATATGAATAAAATACAGTCTCTAAAATGCTTGTATGCAAATGCTAGAAGTCTACAAAACAAGATGGGAGAGTTAGAATATATAGCACTAAACGAGAGGTTAGATATGATTGGAATATCAGAGACATGGTGGAAGGAGGACAACCAGTGGGACACTGTGATACCTGGGTACAAACTATATCGAAATGATAGAGCTGATCAAATTGGTGGAGGGGTTGCGCTCTATGTTAGAGAGGGCATTGAGTCAGAAAGGATTAAAGTTCTGCAAGAAACAAAATTTGCTGTAGAATCTCTATGGATTGAAATTCCATGTTAAAAAGGGGGAAGGCGATGGCAGTGGGGGGTTGTACTATCGTCCGCCTGGCCAGAATGAACAACATGGATGATGAAATGCTAAAAGAAATCAAGGAAGCTAGCAAAAGTTACAGTGCAGTAATAATAATGGGTGATTTCAATTACCCCGGCATCGACTGGGTCAGGGTCACAACAGGACATGCTAGGGAGATAAAGTTCCTAGATGAAATAAATGACTGCTTCTTGGAGCAGCTGGTTCATGAACCGACCAGAGGGGAAGCAATATTAGACCTAGTCCTTAGTGGAACACCAGATGTAGTGCAAGAGATAAGGGTGTTGGGGCCACTTGGCAATAGTGATCATAGCATGATCGCCTTTGATTTAATTAGTGGAGGAGGGATAGTAAGGAAATCCACAGTACTACCCCTTAACTTTCGAAAGGGAGACTATGATAGAATGAGGAAAACAGTTAAGAAAAAACTAAACGGAGCACTTGCAAAGGTTAAAGACGTACATCAAGCTTGGGTGTTGTTGAAAAATACTATCTTGGAAGCCCAGACCAGCTGTATTCCACGCTTTAAGAAAAGTGGAAGGAAGTCCAAAAAATTGCCAGCATGGTTTAAAGCTGAGGTCAGAGAGGCTGTTGTTGCCAAAAAAGCATCTTTCAAGAAATGGAAAAAAAAAAGAGCCAAATGATGAAACCTGGAAACAGCACAAGCACTGGCAAGTCAAATGCAAGGCATTGATAAGGCAGGCAAAGAGAGAATTTGAGAAGAAGCTTGCTGCGGAAGCAAAAAACGCGAAATAAAGACCTTTTCAAGTACATTCGTAGCAAAAAACCCGTGAGAGAGTCAGTTGGTCCATTAGATGATAAAGGGGTTAAAGGAGCACTAAGAGGCGACAAGGCGATAGCGGAGAGACTAAATGAATTCTTTGCTTCGGTCTTTACTGAGGAAGATGTAGGGATGTTACCCACGACTGAAGTGGTATTTAAAGGTGTGGAAGAATTGAAGGAAATATCGATACATCGGGAAGATGTCCTACAACTATTAGATAAACTGAAGAGTAGCAAATCACCTGGGCCGGATGGTATACATCCCAGGGGTTGAAAGAACTGAAATTTGAGATTGCAGACCTGCTATCAGTAATCTGTGAAACTATCATTAAAATCATCTCTAATACCTGAGGATTGGAGGATCGCCAATGTAACACCAATTTTTAAAAAGGGTTCGAGGGGTGATCCGGGAAACTACAGACCGGTGAGCCTGATATCAGTACCGGGAAAAATGGTAGAAACCATCATAAAGAATAAAATTACTCAGCATATAGATAGTCATGACCTAATGGGAGACAGCCAACATGGCTTTAGACAAGGAAGATCTTGTCTTACTAATCTGTTATGTTTTTGAAGGAGTGAATAAACAGGTGGACAAAGGTGAGTCGGTTGATATTGTGTATCTGGACTTTCAGAAAGCCTTTGACAAGGTCCCTCATGAGAGACTTTTGGCAAAACTAAAGAGTCATGGGATAGGAGGCAGTGTATTACTGTGGATCAGGAACTGGTTAAAAGATAGAAAGCAGAGAGTAGGGCTAAATGGCCAATTTTCCCAATGGAGAAAGGTGAATAGTGGTGTACCCCAGGGATCTGTGCTGGGTCCGCTGCTTTTTGACATATTCATAAATGACCTGGAAAGTGGAATAACGAGTGAGGTTATCAAATTTGCTGATGACACAAAAACTATTTAAAGTTGTTAAAACCCAGGAGGATTGTGGAAAATTGCAAGAGGATCTTGATAAATTGGAAGACTGGGCATCAAAATGGCAGATGAAATTTAATGTGGAGAAGTGCAAGGTTATGCACCTAGGGAAGAACAACCCAAACTATGGTTACACGATGCAAGGTTCCACATTAGGAACCACCACCCAAGAAAAAGATTTAGGCGTCCTTGTGGATACCATGTTAAAACCCTCGGCCCAGTGTGCAGCGGCGGCCAAGAGAGCAAATAGAATGCTAGGTATGATAAGGAAAGGAATGGAAAATAAACAAAAGATATTATAATGCCTCTATATCGTTCCATGGTGAGGACCGCACCTTGAATATTGTGTGCAATTCTGGTCGCCGTATCTTAAAAAGGATATAGCAATTTTAGAAAAGGTTCAGAGAAGAGCCACCAAAATGGTAAAGGGGATGGAAGGCTACTCCTATGAAGAAAGGCTAAAAAGGTTGGGGCTCTTTAACCTGGAAAAGAGACGGCTGAGGGGAGATATGATAGAAGTCTATAAATTAATGAACGGAATGGAACGGGTAAACGTAGATCGATTGTTTACCTTATCAGAATATAGAAAGACTAGGGGACATGCAATGAAGCTACAGGGTAAACTATTTAAGACTAATAAAAGAAAATATTTTTTCACTCAACGTGTAATCAAACTCTGGAATTTGTTACCGGAGGATGTAGTAAAGGCTGTTAGTGTAGCTGGGTTTAAAAAAGGTTTGGGACAAGTTCCTGGAGGAAAGGTCCATAAACCATTATTAAGAAGGGACCCAGGATATCAATGCTTGAACCAATACAAGCATTGTGGAACCTGTGTCCCTTGGGGAAACTGCTAGGTACGTATGACCTGGATTGGCCACTGTTGGAAACAGAATACTGGGCTTGATGGACCTTGGTCTGACCCAGTATGGCATATCTTATGTTCTTATGTAGATTATATGGAGGAAATGCAAGATGTTTGCACACAGGGCCGTACTGAGCTGCAATCGCACCCTGTGTGACTCGCAGCTCGGGCGCACGCCCCCTCTCCTCCCCATATCTCCGTCCAGTGCTGCCTGCTCTTTCCCTGCTGCTGCCGCCTTCTGTTTTTTTTCACGGTGGCACCGGCAGCAGGGAAAGAGCAGGCAAAGCCGGATGGAGGTATGTGGAGGAGGAGAGGGGGCATGCGCCCGATCTGAAAGGCGCTGGCACTTTAAGCAGATCTGTCTCTCCCTACTCTGACATCGTGTCGGAGGAGGGAGCGAACAGACCTGCTTAAAGTGCTGCAAAAAGGCTTGGGGAGTGCATTTTGGCTGCCTGCTATTGTCCTGTCAGTGGCGGCAGGGCAACAGCGGACAGCCGAAATGCGGCCCCCCCCCCAAGCCTTTGCACCCTGTTCGGCTGCACGGCTTGCACAGGGCTAAGTACAGTCCTGTTTGCACACCAAGGAACTAAAAGACAGCAAAAATCAACAGCACAGTTCATAAAACTAAATTATAACTCATTTTTATTTTGTTATAAACTGCGTTATGGTTCTTGCTTTTTTTTTTTAACATACATTTTGCATCCACAGTAGGTGCAGAGCAGAACCAGGACATTCACCCACAGAACTCAATATTTATTAAAAAAAAAAAGATTCTGATCATCTCACTAACAACAACAACAATCACTATTCTCCAGTACCAGGCATATTGTGAACTAATACAAAACCCTACAACAAAGAGCAAACCTACCATATCAGCACAAACTTCCAAAACTCACATAAGGAGCCCATCCAAAAAAAGTGTCACTGTAAATACTACAGTGGATCCTGGAACATCCATACACCTATTTGAAAAGCTGAACAAGTCAAATTACTACAGTACAGTATAGATCTTTATGTACAAACTCCATGTTAACAGAACACCTGACCTCAGTCACACACTCACAGCATCGACCCTCAACAAGTACAGAATAAGTAACCACAATCTAAAGTAAAAATAAAAATATGTAGACAAAATTTAAACAGAAGCCAGAGTCCACAGTCCAACATCAGATAAATAAGAGATGCAGTTCTTCAATACTGTGTAAAATATAAAAATAGTACAAAGTCCAATCACTAAAATTAAATACAATTATTTTTCTACCTTTGTTGTCTGACCATTTTATTCTCTGATCTTGCTGGTCCCGATCTGAGGCTTCTGCTTTCCTGTCTTCTCTTTCTGTGGTCTATGGTCCATGGTCTATCTGCCATTTCTTATCTCTTCTTTTGTTTTCTTCACTTCCATCAGCCCATTTCCAGTTCCAGTAACCCTCCCCAGTATCAGCCCCCTTTCCAGTCCTCCCCTCCCAGTACCTTCCAATGTCAACCACCTTGCATTCCTATGACTGCCACTGGTGTCCATTCCCTTCCAGTCCATCTCCTTCCCCACTGTCCAGCCCCTTCTAGTCCAAATACCATCCCAGGTATCAGCTCATGTCCACTCTCAATGTCACCCCCCCAGTCATCTCCCTTCCAGTAGCCCTACTCTCTGTCCATCCCCCTTCCAGTGCCCTTCACATGTCAGTTCCCTTCCAGCCTCCTCCCCATTACCTAGCCACCTACCACTCCCATCCCCAAGTGTCAGCTGCCTTCCAGTCCCCCTTCAGTACTTCCCAGGTGTCAGCTCCCTTCCTGCCCTCTCCTTCCCCTGGTAGACCCTCTCAGTATCCGCTCCCTTCCAGTCCTATTCTACCATCCCCCTGCATCAGCCCATTTGTAGCCATAGCCCCTAGTTTTCTTCCAGGGCCAGCAGCACTCTCCTCCCCTCCCCCATTAGCCCATTTCCAGTCCTATCCCCCTTATCAGCCCACTCCAGTCCTAGCCCCCCAATCAGCCCATTACCAGTCTCAGCCCATTTCCAGTCCTAACCCCCTCCCCAATCAACCCATTACCAGTCTTAGCCCCCCTCCCGATCAGCCCATTTCCAATTCTAACCCCCCATCAGCCCATTTCCAGTCCTAGTCCTCCCCCCATCAGCCCATTAATATTTCCTGTGCTACCCCCCCTCCCCCAGCCTAGGGAAATTGAAAAAAAAAACCCGGGTGCAGAAGGGGCAGCGGCAGAATGAAGTGCTCCGCAGCTGCGGGCTCCCCGGAAGAGCCCTGCTAGCATTTCCATCCGCGCCAACTCATCTTTGCAGAACCGCGTGAAGGGAGAGTGTTTCCCTTTCCCTTTTTTTGTTTTAGGGACTTATTTTACCAGCAAATTAAGGGGGTTGCTATGGGATCCTCTGGCTCCTGATATTGCCAACCTTTATATGTTCCAATTTGAAGAGAATTTTTTGAAAGAACATCCATTTAAGAATGAAGTTATGCTGTGGATACGTTATGTTGACGATATTTTTATACTTTGGAAGGGCTCTACAGATACATTATCTGAGTTTAATACATGGATCAATGCATTAGATGTGAATCTACGATTTCATATCACTTATGATCCCATACAAATACCCTATTTGGACCTTTCAGTTAAAAAGGAGGGGGAGAGGATCACCCCAACGTTAGACAGAAACCAACTATTACATTACACTAGTTTTCATAATCCTGCCCTTAAAAGGAACTTGCCTGTCAGACAATTCGTTAGGGTGAAAAGGGTGTGTACTACAATGCAGGATTTTGAACATCATGCTAGAGCCATGACAGATAGGTTTAAGGCACATCAATATCCCATTTGTTGTATTGAAAAAGCTTATGAGAGGGCTCGGGTTGAATCACGTGATACATTGTTAAAATTGAGAGAAGAGAAAAGTCAACCAAAATTTGTATGTCCTCTCTTACAGGGCCGGCCTGTCCATTGAGCAAGAATGTTTTTTGCACAGGGCCCCGTGTTTCAGGGGGCCCCGCGCAAAGAACAATCTGCTTGCAAAGTAAATTTTAAAATTAAAAAAAAAAGCTCTCTGCTGCCGCTGCAGCTGCCGCTGCCGCAGCGGCGGCAACGGCAGAATCGCATATCCCATGGGCCCCCCCCCCGACAGAGCCTGCTCTCCCTGCATCAGCTCCGTCGGCTTTCAGAGCTCGAAGGGAGACTAGTTTCCCTTCCATGGCTCTTTTTAGCCCGCAGGGAGCCGCGCGGGAGAAACTCTCCTTTTGCGCTCTGAAAGCCGACGGAGCTGATGCAGGGAGGGCAGGCGCTGTGGGGGGGGGGGGGCCCGCAGGATATGTGATTCTGCCATTGCCACCGCGGTGGCGGTGGCAGCAGCCAGCGTTTTTTTTTTAATTTTAAAATTTCCCTGGGCTGTTGGGGTGGGAGTTAGGACTGGAAATGGGCTAATGGGGTTAGGACTGGAAGAGGGCTGATAGGGGGTTAGGACTGGGGCTAGGGGGAGAGAAGTCTGGAAATGGGGGGAGGGGGGTTAGGACTGGAAGTGAGGTGCTGGGGGTTTAGGACTAGTTATGGGCTATGGGGGGGCTTAAACTGCAAATTGGGCGATGGGCGTTAGGACTGGAAATGGGCTGATGGGGTTAGGACTGGGAGTGGGCTGATGGGGGGTTAGGACTGGTAATGGGCTATGGGTGGCTTAAACTGAAAATTGGGTGATGGGGGGTTAGGACTGGAAATGGGCTGATGGGATTAGGACTAAGAGTGGGCTGATGTGGACTTAGGACTGGTAATAGGCTATGGGGGGGGGGGGCTAGGACTGGTAATGGATTTGGGGGGTTCCTAGGACTGGAAATGGATTGAGGGGAAGGGGGGGGCTTGAACTGCAAATAGCTGAGGGGGAGGGGGCTTGGAATGGAAATGGGATGAGTGGAAGTGGGGCCTGAAATGCAAATAGCTGATGGAGCGGGGGGCTTGGAATGGAAATGGGTTGTGAGGGGAGGGAGCTAGGACAGGAAATGGGCTGATGAAGGGGGCTAGGATAGGACTGGGAATTGGGTGTTGGGGGGAGCTAAGATTGGAAATGGGCAGTGGTGGGGGCTTGGATTGAAATAGACTTATGGAGGGGTTAGAACTGGAAATAGGCTCATGGGGGGCTTGGATTGGAAATGGGCTGAGTGGAGGGGAGCTAGGATTTGACATAGGCTGATGGTGGGTCTAGGAAAGGACTAAAAATGGGCTGATGGGAGGCTGGTATTGGAAATGAGCTGATGGAGGGACTTGGATAGGACTGGAAATGGATGGGGGAGCTAGGACTGGAAATGGGCTGATGGGGGGTGCTAGGACTGGAAATGGGCTGATGCGGGGACTAGAAGGGAGTGGATACTGGGTGGGGCTGGAACTAGAAGGGAGCTGACTTTGGGGGAGGATTAGAATGGGATGGAGCTGGGAGAGTGAAATGGAGAGGGGAAAAAATATTTTGTGTGGGACAGAAGAAAAATCTACAATTGGCTGGATATTGGGAGAGTAAGTGGGGATTGAGGATGGAGGGGTAAAATTTGAGTGGATGAAATAGGAATGAGGAAAGAGCAAAAGGAGAAAGATTAGTATGTTAAAGCAGATGTAGAGAGAGAATGGAAAAAAATTAGAAGAGAGAAGAAAGGACAAATGGACAGCAGACGATGGAGAGTTAGCAGAAGACACAAAGAAACCAGAAGAAAGTGGCTGGAGCAATTGCAACTGAAAAAAAATGCACAAAAGGTAGAAAGATATCTCTTTATTTTGAATTTATTAACTGGAATATGTCAGCTCTGGGAAATGTGCATCATTAACGTTTGCACTTTGTTTAGTACAAGAGGAAATTAATTTATAGTTTTATTTCTACAGTGTTGTTGTACATTCCAAGTTTGGCTTTTGGGGTTCCCAGTTTAATTGTCTTCCTGTTTCTAAATTGTGATTCCTTGTTTGGTGATGGTCTGTGTTCTGCATGTGTAACTGAGCTGAGGTATTCTGTTTATGTAATTCCTATTTGACATTGCCACTTGTTCCCTTTCCCCAGTAGGTCATATATTGTTATTCTCTGAAATGTATTGGTTTAGTATTTGAAGTGTTGCCTTTTGATAGGTAGGGTATGGTGCTTTGTGAGTCCTGGTAGTGCTGTTAGGATATGGCGGGTTTGCTATGGGTTCTAAATGGTCAGTGTTTGTAGTAGTTCCTAATGTGCTGGCGGTTGGCACTGGATTATAGTAATGTAGATATCTTTTAGTCTTTCTTTATCCATATACTCATTAAGAGGCATGCTTACTAAAAGTTAGTGTATGGTAACATTATGCAAATATTTATGCAAATGAGGCCCCGCACCGAGTCTCCGCACATGGCCCCGCACCCCCTTTGGGCCGCCCCTGCACTCTCATATTCTTTGCAGTCACATAAAATTGTAAAGATACTTAAGAAAGAATGGCGTCTCATACAGACCCTTCCTGAGTTTCAAAATGTTTCGCTTACAGTAGCCCACAAGAGAAATGTGAACCTCCGCAACCTTTTAGACCCTTCGGCCTTTACAGAAAGTAAACTATTATCCAAATATAAGGGGCAATTTCAATGCGGCCATTGTTCTGTTTGCCTTCATACTTTACCAGTGCGCAATGTTTTCATTCATCCTGGCACTCAAAAGAAGTTTTACATAAATGATTTTTCGAATTGTGAAACATCTAATGTCATTTATGTGATTCAGTGCCCTTGCGCTAAGTTATATGTGGGTAAAACTAATCGGTGTGTATGCACACGTATAATAGAACATAAGAGCTGCATTGGAAGGAAATTGTTGGATAAACCACTAGTACAGCATTAGCAAGACATCGGACATACAACAGCGGATATAAAATTCTTTGTCTTAAAGAAGGTTCAACATAATTGGAGAGGTGGAGGTTTAGTTAAAACATCTTTACTATTGGAACAAAAATATATTTTTCTACTCAACACCATTTCTCCACATGGGCTGAATATGGATCAAGATTTATCTGTATTTCTGTGATTTTTTTTGAAGCTGTTATTCTCTTCATGGTTTTATGTAGTCATTCCTTTAGGTCTTTTGATCTATTTTCTGCATGTCTCTTTTTTGATGTTGCAACAAAAAGATATGTTTTCATGATCACTGCAAAATATGTTTAGGTGGGATACAATGTTTTTGGGGCTAATTTCTTGTTTTTATGGTTTTATTCATCATCAATTTGTTTTTTTGCCCCCCACTGTACCTATAAGCAAATGTGATAGCGTTTATGAACGCGCGGTTTATTTTTATGTTTTAGGCTGTTTTTTACAATTGCCCTATACATGTTAGTTTGTTTTTTCTTTTTAATTCGCTCGCCTTTTGAGAGCAATTATCATCTAGATTTTACATCGTGTTTGGTATTAATTATTTATTTTTATCCAATCAGATCACTTCTTTTATTTCCCGCTGAAAGGGGTTTTAAAAGGCTAGAGCGCATGTGCAGGCGTTCTTTCAGTGAAAGGTCGTTTTTGAACAACGCTCACCATTAGCGGTCCTGCAGTTTAATTACAGGTTTTGATTCAGAATTTTTATGGTTTTTAGTTATCCCATGTGTAGCTCGGTCTATCGTGCCGGGGCTGCCGAGTTTTTAATGTTTTATTGGTTTGATGATTTATTATCTGTCTATGATTCCACATATTTTTGTGTCGGCAATCTAGTAATTTATAATTTCATCTGTTGATATATTTTTTTGGGTTTCCCATCCTTTAAGGTCTCTTTTTGCCCAGCAACCACTTGTATTAATTATTTTTTATGCGCAGTGTTTACTATGTATAACAACATGTTTATGAGCTCGTGCATTAAAACTTTTTATTTTTTTTTTATAAGAAGTCTTTTTGGTTTGGATATAACAGTAGTTATTAAATATATATAATGTTTTATAATTCAGAAGTAATTTTTTCCATAAAGGTTTCATTTACCCCAGTAGAAGGGTGATTTTTGTGGAACAAGACGCAGCGGTGGCTATTGTTTTTGTACGGTTAGGGGATCTTCATCAAACACGTTTTTGATGCAGCGGTACGTTTCTACATTTCTTGGAATTTCCCACACCTCTTTTTCCCTGGTGTTAAATCTTATCTGACAATGTCTAAATCCCTCCTGTTCACAGTTCACGTTTTACTGTTTCACTTTGTTTTGATCTTGGTTTCTCATCTGGGTCTGTACTTATAGACATAATATACATTTAGTTGTGGAATGTAATCCACTGATTCACTCCTGTTCTTTTGGTCCTCTAATCTTTTAGGATATAATAAATAATTTTTATGCACATTCATATATTGCTTGATCTGTATATGATATGTATAACTTAATGTTTAGCATAAATTCTTATGGGCTCTCTCTGCTCCCCTGTTTATCCTCCTCTTTTGTTTTTTGTCTCTTGTTTTTTGCTTCTATTGTGTGCACAATTGTTTAATATCATTGTAATTTGGAAAGTCGTATGAAATTTATGTTTATATATACTTTTTTATGCAATTATGTATAATTTTTTTCAATATCTATGCTATTTTCATTTACGGTTATCATACTGTTTTTAGAAGGTCATTTAATTATTTATTTATCATTCTTTTAGAATGTGATGATCTATACATGTTGTTTTAAGGTGTTTTTAGTGTTCATAGACATGTTTTTAATGTTAATGTTTTTATTTGTTGTGTTTTGTTTTATTTATGTATTTATTTTCAGTGAGCCATATACCCCTGAGGAAGTATTATACGAAACACGGCCAGTGTCGGGTTTATAGGCACACTCAATCCATTTGGACTAATAAAGACTGTTTTTTGCCCCCCCTGCCACGTTTCTAGACTGGTTTTTGGTTGCCTCCGTGGCAGAGTGCTGTTTTCTGGTGGACCTGATAATCAGGAAATCCAGGCTTGAATCCTTGTCTCCCCCTCCCCCCCTTGTAATCTTGGGCAAGTCACTTAATGCTCCGTTGCTTCGGGTGCAAAGCCCTCTACGACCCCGCCCACTTCGGCGTCGCCCTACGCATCCCTGGTATCATAGCGGTCTCCGGCTACTGCGAACCCACCTTCGCAGAGCAGAGTGATTGTGGCGTAAGGCTCCCTCTCCGGCCACCTTAGCAGCTTTTCAATCCCACTATTCCTATTACCGCTCCAAGATTCACTCTGCTAAACGCTCTTTCTTCTCCACTGCCATTTCCAATGCTCCTAACCAGACTCGACACCTCTATTCCGTTTTCCAATCTCTCATCTCTTTACGCACCCCTACATCAGACCCCTCAGCTCATCCCTTTCCTCCTCCTTTGCAACTAGCTTCCTTCTTCAGCGACAAGGTTATATCTCTAAGAGCATCCTTACCCTCCTGTCCCGCTCCAATCACTTCTCCCCCCCCCTGCCCCTTCTCCCCCACCTGTCTCCAGGCTTTCTCACTCCTGGGCTTTATTTGATCTGATCACTGCCCCCGAACTATTACAGATCTTGAGGACCTAATCTCTCTCTGGAACAATAGTCTCAGTGCTATTGCCGTGCGTCCCCCAGCAAAAAAGTATTCAAGGAAAAGAGTGAATGCCCCCTGGTACACTGCGGACCTTAGAGATTCCCTCATCCTATTACGTAAACTTGAAAAACGCTGGCGCCGCTCCCATGCTATGGTGGACCTGACAGCATTCAATAACCACCTAGCTGCTCACCGTAAGGCAATTTCTGAGGCAATGAAACGACACCACTCGGACACCTTGATGAGATCACTCAATAAGCCACACGACCTTTTTGACCTAGTTAAGTCCCTATCTAAGGAACCATCCTCCGGGCCGCAAGTTGAAATACACCCTCAAGATTTTGCAGCACACTTACAATCTAAGATGTGCCTTATTAACAGAACCACTACAACAACTACCACCCTTGGGCGGGTCACCCCTGGAGCTCTTTCTACATTCTCTATTCCTTCTAAGAAAGGAATCGAAGACACCATTACAGCACTCAACATCACCACATCTCAGTCTGATCCATGCCCTGCCTTCTGGATCAAGGAGCTCCGCAGCCACTTCAGCACAGTTATTGCCTCCATAATGAACCTCTCCTTTTCAACAGGATCTTTCCCTTCAGCCCTTAAACACACTTCAATTAGACCCCTGTTGAAAAACTGCAAACTCGACCCCCTAAAGGTCGAGTCCTATAGGCCTATCTCTAGCATACCTCTACTTGCTAAGATCATCGAAAAGGAGGTCCAACGACAGTTACAGGACCATATTGACACCACTGCTCCGCTTGACCCCTGCCAACATGGCTTCAGGGAATATCATGGAGTCGAAACTCTCCTCACCATACTCCTCAGCAAGATAATCACTGGCATAGACAACATCCGCCAAGGATTTGCCCTCATCTTTCTGGACATCGCAGCAGCGTTTGATTCAGTGAATCATGATCTCCTCTTAATGAGGCTAACTGAGAAGGGCATCACTGGAACAGCGCTTGAATGGTGCAGGTCCTACTTATCCGGAAGATGGCAGCATGTCCGCTCAGGAGGCAGAACCTCAGAACCCTTCCGCCTAGATCAGGGAGTCCCTCAAGGTTCTTCACTCTCTGCCCTTCTATTTAACGTCTACATGCAACCAATCTGTAAGATCATACGGTCATTTAATGTCGACTGTATGCCGACGATGTTCTACTTTACACTCCCATCTCCACTGATCGCTTGGATCTCTCCCCCCTAATAAACTGCTTCAACGCAGTTTCTGAGTGGTTGCTCTCTCAAAACCTTCGTATTCAACATAAGAAAACTGAAGTTCTCTTTATCACTAGGAACCCCAACTTCACCCCACCACAATCTATCAGAACTAAGGAAGCGGAACTGCAATCCAAACCCTCAATACGCTACCTAGGTGTCACTCTGGATCAACGCCTGGATATGAAGTCCCACATAGGAAACACAGTCAGAACAATATATTACAAGATCCGTTCCCTGAGACACCTATGCTCCATGCTAGAACCAAAAGATTTCAGGACTATATACCAGGCACTGATAATACCACACTTCGATTACGCCAATATCATTCTCCAAGGTCTTCCTCAATCCACTTTAAACCCATTACAGCTGGCTATGAATG
Organism: Ichthyophis bannanicus; assembly: GCA_033557465.1. Taxonomy (NCBI): domain Eukaryota; kingdom Metazoa; phylum Chordata; class Amphibia; order Gymnophiona; family Ichthyophiidae; genus Ichthyophis; species Ichthyophis bannanicus. The sequence continues at coordinate 284,098,287 of CM066041.1, forward strand.
CCGCAGCAAGGATACTCCAGGGGGCTGCCAGGACTGTCCATGTTACTCCTTTGCTGATTCAATTACATTGGCTACCCGTTCAGGCCAGAATTATCTTCAAAACGCTACTTCTCACGTTCAAAGCCTCAATAAGCTCTCTGCTCCTTCCTTATCTGACCTTATCCATACCACTTCACCAAACAGAGCAAGAAGATCATCAGCCATCAACTCCTTAAAACTCCCAAAGGCCCTTACAAGCTGCTCTTCTTCCACAGCCAATAGAGCCTTTACCCTCTGTGCCCCTAGGTGCTGGAATACACTACCTCCTGGCATACGGGCCATTGACAGCATAACACAATTCAGGAAAGCCCTCAAATTCCACCTCTTTAACAAACATCTTATTGAGCCATTTACACCCATCGACTTCAGTGATTCCTCCCAGCTATACAGTTCCATGGTATCTCAATAACAGAAATAGGACGAATCGCTTTGTTTATTGAACATATTATTAGCACCTGTTCCTAATAACTTGTAGCCATGCTGTAGTATTATATCTGTAAATAGACTGTAAATAGTTTCCCCTGTTATCCAAGTTCCTTCCCTTGTTATCTGTAAACTCATGCATGTTATTGTACTGAGACTTTTTGTTCTATGTGAACCGCGCTGATGCCGAATAGTGCGGTATATAAGAGAATGTAAATAAAATAAATAAAATAACTTCACCGTCTCATCTCCTCCTCTAAGAAAACCTCCTGTTCACTCGATCCCATCCCTTCCTCCTGGCTCCTCACCCCTTCACTGGGGCTTCTCCCTTACATCCTCTCCATGTTTAATTCTAGCCTTTCCACAGGAACTTTCCCCCGACCCTGGAAACACGCTCTGATACGCCCTATTCTAAAGAACCCCTCACTCGATCCATTAATTCCTGCCCACTACCGCCCTGTCTCTAACCTCCCTTTTCTGTCTAAACTTCTTGAGAAATTTGTCTTTGCACAACTCTCCCACCATCTCGACTCTATTAATTTACTTCACCCCCGGCAATCTGGGTTCCGTCAGGGTCACAGTGTTGAGACTATTCTTTCGGCTTTCACAAATGCACTACATGTAGCTCACGATCGTGGTGACATTTCTGTGGCAGTTGCACTGGATCTCTCGGCTGCTTTTGATTTGGTTGATCACTCTCTTCTCCTTCAACGCTTGCGGGAAGCGGGTCTTTGTAGCACAGTTCGCCACTGGTTCCACTCTTTTCTCTCCACCCGGTCCTGCGCAGTTCTTTCTTCCTCACCCTCCACCCCCCCCTTCAGACTCTCACCATCTCCCGTGCGGGGTTCCCCAGGGCTCTGTCCTTGCCCCTCTTCTTTTCAATCTCTTCTTGGCCCCCCTAGCGTCTCTAATCCAACAATTTGGTATATCTGCTTTCTTCTATGCTGACGACATCCTCTTACTCCACCACACTTCCCCCTCTTGCCCTGATCTCTCCGCTCTTGACTCTTGCTTCACAGCTGTCACAAATTGGTTAACACTTAACTGTCTTCACCTAAATCTCACCAAGACTATTGCCATCTGGTTCTCCCACGGCAGTCCACCCCCTTCTATAGCTCCCTCTTTTTCCGGCACTCCCGTTCCCTTGGTTTCAACTTTCCGTTACCTTAGTGTGCACTTTGACTCCGATTTATCTTTCAACACTCACATATCCCATGTCACCAAAACATCCTTTTTTTTTCTCCGGCAAATCCGCTCCATTTGTCCTTTCCTTTCTCCTTCGGCCCTTACCACCCTGGTACTCTCCCTAGTTATGTCCAGAGTAGATTTCTCTAATTCACTTCTCATCGGTCTCCCTAAATATCAGTTGTCCCGTCTCCAACGAATCCAAAATACTGCAGCACGCCTCATTACACACTCCTCCCCCAGAGATCATATTACCCCTGTATTATTTTGCCTCCACTGGTTGCCTGTTCCTTTCCGTGCCACCTTTAAATTATTGACCCTTGTACACAAAGCCTTTCATACCAGCACTCCGCAATATCTAACGGATCTCATTTTCTTTCATTCCCCCAGACACACACCACGTTCTTTTCACCTCGACCGCCTCACTCTCCCCTCTCCCTCGCGCGCTCACCTGCAGTCCACCCGTACCTCTGCCTTCTTTTTTGCCGGTCCCGCCCTCTGGAATGCTCTTACCCCCTCCCTCCGTCTGGACCCCCAATATACCACTTTCAAGCAAAACTTAAAGACCCATCTGTTTTCCCTGGCATTCGATGATCCTTCCCCCTTCGTGTGATCCTTCTCTCCCCCTCCTCTGAATCCCTATCATGTTTGCCTTCTCTTGTCTTGTCCTGTCCTGTCCGCCTTCTCCTCTTTTCTACCCTACCATGATATTGTAATTTCCTTTCCTTTTTATTGGCTTCCAGCCTCTTTTATTGAATTTTATTGTACACCGCCTTGGTTATTTTGGAAAGGCGGTTTTTATCAAATACAATAAACATAAACATATTGTAAGTTCTCTGTGGACAAGAAAAATGCCTAATGTAAATAATGGCATTCTCTATCCCCTATCGGTGTTTTTTTCTTAATTTGTAATGCCAAATTCGTTTTTTGTCTGTTTTATGTATATAGTCCAGATAACTGCAAGTGAATGGAGGGATATCCAATATGCAAATAAATAAATGTATGTATTTATAGGGTTAATAAAGCAGTGGCCACTATTTACCATTATTATCTAAGTTTTTCCACTGATGAAAGGTTGGAGGGTTGGAGAAAGATGATATGGGTGGAGTAGGGTGAGAGAAGTGGGTCAGGGTGAGTATAGATATCTGTATTAACAAAAACAGGAAAGGGTGGATATAAGCAAATAAACTCATTCAAATGACATTAAAAATCATACTTAACAATGCCACCAAGCTCCCCAGCAGAGTCCTCATTGTGGTCCTTTGCAGACTCTGGCATAGAAAATAAACAATTGTTCTCGTCAGAATGATCTGATCTTTACTGCAGCCTGATTTCTATACTGTGTATTAACCTGCAATTCATCTAGGGGTCTTGATAGATGATAAACCAATTACAATTAAATGAATAATTAAATAACAATGTGTGACTGACTACCAGGACCCACAGGCTTGATCATAGTATAAATCAGAAAGATGAAACATACTGGAAACATTTGGCATTATTGAGAAGTTCGAAGTTTATTCATGTTGGCATGATATAATACATATTAGTGAGCTGTGGTAGCATCATTCTTGCATACTAATCATATACGTTTAAGCTAACAATGACTAGGGGTGTGCATTGACTGGTGTGGTCTAAGCAGACATTTATTTATTTATTTAAACATTTTTATATACCACCCCTTCCGTCGATCAAGGGCTGTTTACATTGAACAATAACTCCAAAACTTTGGTTACAGAGAACATATCAACTATGATACACCAAACTATTTACACAGAACATATAAAACTATGATACACTGAATTATTTACATGTCAGCTAAGCACCTATACAGAGGTATCATGGTAGCTGAGTCTGAACTATCTACAGGATACAAAGACAGAAAAACAGGTTACAAGGGTGTGTTCTTGCCAAGTGGGGGAGGGGGGTCGTGGTGTGAGGTAGGGGAAGGTGGGATAGTGGAAGTAGTGGAATTATATTATTCAGTGAAAAGTAGAGTTTTTAATTCTTTGTGAAAAGTCTGTAGATCTTTAATTGATCTGATAGAGGCAGGAGGGCATTGCAAAGGACAGGAGCTGAGTACCTAAAAGCTCTATTGCTGGTAGTTTGCTTGGTTTATTAAATTGAGGGGGGCATAGCTAGGAGATCCTTTGTACTTTTTCTTCTAGTTCTGAGATCGGCTTGTGGATGTAACAGGGGGATAGACAGGTAAGGGAGATGCTGTTCTGTAATTTAAATGTTGTAACTATCATCTTGTATCTTACTCTTGTAGCAATGGGGAGCCAATGGAAGTTATTGAGTATTGGATGATGTGTTCGGTAAGGCTTGCTTTGGAGATGATCCTAACAGTTAAGCTTTGTGCAACTTGAAGTGTGTAGAGTATCTTTTTAGGAAGGCCCTGTAAGAGGCTGTTACAGTAGTCTAAGTGAGGGTCAAAGCTTCGACTTGTGTTCTAAAGTCGTGTTTCCAGGATTGGCCTAAGGTGCTGTACCATTTTTAATTTAAAGAATATTGTTCTAGCAGTTTGTTTGACCTGTGCAGACATACTAAGGGCTCTGTCGATAATAATGACACTTAGGTACTTTATCTCTTGTTTGACTGGCAGATCAATATTATGAAGTTTGATAGTGGGGGGGAGGGGGGGCGTGAAATTCTGGTTTCTTGTTGTGAATAATGTTGTAACCAGCAATAGAGATTTTAGGTACTCAGCTCCTGCCCTTTTGAACATTTGGTTCCTTTTTGGTGCCTAAAAATGTGAAGTATGCACAGATCACTTGTATGCACATGTACCTACAAATTAACATATACACAATAAATTTGTATGCTTAAAAATGTTCCCACACATGTACAATGCACATATGAAGAACAAATACATAAAACAAACATGACAAAATGCCTGACAATTGGGAAAACGTCATTTAAAGCAAGCATAAACTGAATTTTTTCTGGCCATGCACACTCCTAGAATTGACTTCTACATGTGTGGCACGCACTTTGTGCTTTACGCATCCCCACACATTTGGTGAAAGATATATACAGGGCAGAAGGGACCTGGGAATATGGTTTCATTCCAGTTTGATGAGAGAGTCAAATCTCAAGGGTATCTTGGTCGGCATTTGGACAGCTCAGGATTCTGAGACAGCTTCTGTCTCTCTTCGCAATGTCAGATTTGGTCATGGGGACTCAAGTGTTTATAGAGACAATTTTATAGCAAAAAGCCTATGAAAATTTAAAAAGAACACTTATTTTATGTCTATTTTATGTAGGCAACATAAGCACCTATGTGCCTTTATAAAATAAGCTCCTAGAATAACCCCCAGTAGTGCACAAAGAGGCATGTTTACCAAATTGCACGCCCTGTAGTGTGGGTTTAGCATGCAGTAAGAGCGCCATGCTAAAAAGCAGCCTGACGTCCCGTGCTAACTGGATAGTGTGTGATGGGAGGGGGTGCAATGTAGGCATTGATTATAATTCACAGTTAGTATGTGTGTGAGTAGCTGACACTAACCGTGCTGGCTGTCATTAGCATGGGTGCACTTAATGCTATCTCAGTGGGTGGCATTGTGCACCCCCATGCTGGTTTGAGGGGTACTGCATCTTTGCCCTACGCTGTCTGTAGGAAGATGGATGCACATACCCCTTGAGATTAGTGCAGCCGCCTGCACTGGGAACGTGGCCCTAAAGTGCAGTGCCAGTGTAGGCTTTCGTAAGCATGCCTCAAATTCTCTCACACAAATTTACACCACCGCCGAGACAGGTATAAATGGATGCCTGTACTCTACATGCGTACACGCATGTTTTATGAAGTACTCATGTGCATTGCAACTCCAACTTCACTCAGTTCAAACTGTGTCCTGGGACTACCTACACAGAAATCACTTCAAAGCAGGAGCCATCCTTCTGTGTGCCTGTTCTTTGCCCATCTCTACCCCAGCACGAAGCCATTTATTACACATAAAAAATGCTCTATAGGTGGAAAATGCTTTATAAACCCCCCTCCCCTAATTATGTCTAGACTAAATTTCTGCAATGGTGGTTACATTGGGCTACTTCAAAACCACCTGAAATAGCTACAGCTTGTACAAAATATGATGGCTAGACTTATTGGGGGGACAGATAAAATATGAGATCATATCTTTCCTATGTTAAAAATCCCACATTGGCTTCACCTTAAATTTAAGATGATCACTCTAACTTTTATTTATTTTAATTTAATGTATTTATTTGTGAGTTTTATATACCATTTTTTCATCATAATTAAGGCGTTTACATATAACATTAAACAAACATAACGATTTACATTGAACAAAAGTGATAATAGCAATGCAGTAAATTGTTATGAGCAAAACATAACTAAACTAAATAAATACAAACTTATTTTCATGTGTAATGTAAGTGTTGGATGATGACGTTGAACATGTAACTCGATTAGAAACAATCTTCAGTGGTCTTTTTTCCAGGTGTTGTGAGAGTGTTGCATGACGATCATTGATATATGTGCTCTTGATGTTGAGACAGCTGTGTGAGAGCTTAGGTGAATTGCTTTTGTCATTATGTGGGGAATATCTTGTCTGTCTATTTTATTTTGAAAATATTCCATGAATATGTGTGTTTTGAGTCTTTTCCGGAAGGTGAGTAGGCCGTGTATGTTTCTTAAGCTTTGAGGTAGAGCATTAATTGAACTAACTTCCAGTTACCTGGGAGAAAGATTGCAATCCTACGTGCTGGGTTGTATATCGTGATCTGCACGGATGAAACTGCTTGAGATTCTTGGCAAGGCTGAGGTCTACCTAGAAAGGATTAGAACCCACCCATTCTGCAGGATTACTCTAAGGCTAAGGAGGAGCCTTCCTGATCATGTATGGTATTAAAGGATTATGTTAGTTTTAGAAAACAAGTATGGACTTGGCTTTTTATCTAGTACCTTATGATTAACTAGTGGATGCGGTCATTTAAAGCCGCTGGTAGACTGTATTTCATTTTGAATTGTATTGTGAACTTATAAATGTTGCATTGTATTGGACTTTGACACGCGGGTTTTGCAATATTTTCCTTCCCATGTGCTGAGATCAAGCTAGGGCAGTCGCTTAGTGTGTCTGATAGCTAAGGAGATATACCTGTCATCTACTTGAATTAACGCATTCTCTGGTGCGGTCCCTTCCTTGTGGAATAGTCTTCCTCTGGACTTAAAATTAGAATCCAGTTCTTTGATATTTAAAAAAAAAAAAAAGAAACATGTGAAGGCGTTGTTATTATCTGAAATGACTTAATCTGCACTAGGATGTTTAATTTGACAATTTTTATTAAATGGTATGAAAAATTTTTTACAACTACTGAACCATCCGCTATTCATTTATATTCTTATAGTCTATGCCTTAGTCTCCCCTTCCCCTCTCCCTCAGCTCCCTCCCTCCCTCTACCCACTGATCCATTTATATTAACTCCCAGCTACCCAAGCAATATACAACAATATTTTAACACTGTTATTATCGGAGCACTTTACAGCTTTGTCCTTTTCGGCGTGCCCATCAGGTGTTTGCTCTTTCCCTCACCCATCGACTATTCCACCATCCATAGGACCTCCTGATAATACCCTTGTTATGAAAGGTTCCCAAAGCAATTCAAAGGCCTCCACGTTTTCACTGCGGAGGGCTGTTCAATGTTCCATCCCATATATCTCATGCATTTGGCCATACCAGTTGTAAGGAATAATCCCCCTCTTTCCATACCTTCGCAATTGCACCTCTGGTTGGAACCACGCAGAAGCCCACCAATGCCCCCTGTGCCCCCTCCCAGCCCCTCCCTTCAGATTCAACATAATATTCTTATCACATGCAACTTTTTCCCCTGTTAACTCCTCCACCTCCTTCTGAACCACTTCCCAAAAGGATCTTACACAACACAGCCAGCGGGTGAAAGTTGGACACTATATATCCTCCCCTTACATTCTGACTCAAGGAGTACGCCAGGGTTCTGAACTCTCCTCCCTGCTCTTCAATATCTAGATCAAACTGTGATGCACAACCATCCAGAAGTTCGATGTCGGCTAGAAGATCTGCGCAGATTGCATCATGTTATACACTCCTTTCACCTCATCTTCAAATTACTCTAGTATCTTGGCCTGCTTCAAGAAAATAAACAACTGGCTTCAATTTCACAACCTAGCAGTCAACTACAGCAAGATGGAAATCCTACACATCACCAAAAACCCAGCCTTCACGCCACCGACAACCATCAGAATCGATAACGTAGATCTACAGGTCAAAATACAGGTCAAGTAACTCAGCATCACTCTTGACCAGCAACTGAACTTCCAACCCCACATATGAAACACCACCAAGACAGTATACTACAAACTCCAAACACTACACAACCTATGCCCCCTCCTCTCCGCAGACAATTTTCGAGCAGTATGCCAGGCCACCATCACACCTGTCTTTGACTACTGTAACATCATCTACCAGGAGGTACCCAAACAATGTGTAAATATGTAGGTATAAATGTAAATATGTATAATTCTTCCCCCAAGACACTAACCCTGTGTGCTGTGACCTCCCATCAGATCTATGTATTTACTGTACCCTCCCAGTCCTGATTTGACGCCCCCCAAAAGAAGAATCAAACCGCTGCTGATCGCTAGAAGCAGCGGTATATAAGTGTGTATTAAATAAATAAATTAATAAAATCATCCTACCACTCCAACTAACACAGAATACTGCCGCATGAACTATTTTCAGAGCTTCCAAGCATACACACATGACACCTATACTAAAATCACTCCAATAGCTTCCCATTGCGTTCAGAGCCAAACACAAAGTCCTCACCATCATTCACAAAGCCCACAAAAGCATCACTGCTGAAAGGATTCATCAGCACACTAAGCACTACCAGACCGAGAAGGCAGAGCACACAGAACCTCCTCAGTCTGCCACCTTAAATACAAAAAAGTAACCAGTATGCCCGCCTAAGAGCTTACACACTCTATGCCCCTACCTTATGGAATGCCTTGCCCCATACCCTGTGAAACATCCAGTCCCATCAAGAACTAAGAAAATACCTAAAAATGTACCTCTTCCAAGAGCATTACGGCTCAGACTCGCAAATCAAACTACCACACATCCATTCTCCTTAATGCTGAATCCCCCGCCCCATCATAACTATAATATTTTACAAAACCTACTGTCTAATGCTATCCCTCGTACTGTCTAATATCTCCCCCTTGCTGTGCCAACCTCCCGCACACCACTCTATGATCTGTTTCTCCTTTTACTGTTAGAAGTCGTTTGTAATTGCGTACCTTCGTTGTATGTCAACGGTTTTGACTAGTAGAAAAACGGTATAGCAAAACCTGTTAAATAAATAAATAAATCGTATTTTAGAACAACCCCACCACATGTGGCTGTAATCTCCCACTTCCATACAGTCTCTCCAACACCGCTCTGAAAATTCTTCCCTTTGTTTTGAGAGATTAGTGGGATTCTGATTTTTAAATATGGGATTCAGTTTTTTTCATACTTTAATTTATGGAGCATTTTTTGCTTTTGTTTATATTTAGGTACTGTTGTATATTATTGTACTTTTATCTTACTGTATTTTTGTTGTATAACTAATTTAGTCCTATTATTCTATATAATTTTCTTTCTGGGTATTATTTCTGATTCACCACCTTGAATGGACTGTGACCGCTGGAAGAATGAGTTATAAATTACAAATTAAATTCAACTTTTATTGTTTTAGCTATATTTGTTGTTTTTGTATTATGTGTTTCTTTGTACATCGCTTTGATTAGAAATATAAGTGTAAATAAGAATAGCTAAAATAATTGTTTCACAACTCTTATTTAATTTTAGAGATAGTTAAGCAACCCCAAAAGCTTTATATTTGACTCCTATCTCTGGCAGATTGTGCTCTTCCCAGCACACACTATAAAGCATTAATTTCCTTCAGGGGGTCTAGGTGAGTGCACATTACTGTAAGGTGCTGGTTAATCAGCATGATTTTTCCTAGTCGGTCCAAACGTCCACTCCACCCTTACACATAAAATATAAAAATACGCATATAAACAAAAGCTAATCAGTAAATCTATGAAAAGCAAAATATAAGCCGATGTACAACACTCACAAGTTAAGGTGCAGTACACTTTCACATACCTGCTTGCAAAGAGGTTCTGTCTGCCTCTTCTTCCACTAGAAATGGCGAGTTCCTCTGCACAGTCCCTCTGTGGCGCACTGGAGGACTCCTGGATAGCAGAAGATGGTTTGATTTCAGGCTCAATCTCTTTTCCCTCAGGGCCCCAGACAAGAATGATGCAAAAATGCAAAGTATCAGTCAATGCAGAGAGAACACAATGCGGGATTATCCTGAACAATGAGGGATTATCCTGAACAATGCCGCACCTGCCCTAATTCTACCAGCAGTTCCTGCCTTGCAGGTGTTTCGCTGGGTTTCAGTAAATGAAATTTATCAGTCGTCTTTTATCAGGAAAAATCTGCTGTAACTAGCGCGAGGTAATTTGATATCAAGAAGCTTATAAAATTCTATAATATGCACCTATTTTGTATCTATTTTATAAAGGCAACGGGGTGAAATGGCTAACATTTGAAAACAAATGCAAACAACAATCCCTTTCTTAAAGATTTATTTTTATTTTTTGTTGTGCTTGTTATATTATATCGTGGAAGAAGATGAATTAATCTTCACATGCTCATTATCTTTAGTGTTCCAGTTATTAGAAAGTTGATTGAATATATTACAGCAGCTATTCCATGAAAATGTTAGCATCCACTGGTCCCTATCTGCCGTCATCTACTATGGTATTATTTTAACTCTGTTATCTACCCCAGATAAAGGCAATATAGGCTGAATGACCTGGGTCCTTTGTTCGGGGAGTAGGAGTGTCCTGTATTAGTGCAGTAGCTCCAGTGTAACATCAGTAGATCTGGTCCCTCCTCCGCTACAAATCCGAATGAAAAGTGAGTACTGATACACACCCTCCTCTTTCACCTCCCCCCTTGAAGCGGCCCAGGCTGAAAGCCCTGCTTACCACAGTTCTCCATGGACTGATGGGACCATTACAGTGAGAGGCAGCTCTGGCCCTCTCCATGGTCAGGTCAACAAGAGGGCAGGGCCAGCAGATAGATACTGCTAACCTTAGGTGCTTCTGCTGCCGCAGGCTCTTCTTCCTCATGAAAGGTCAAACAGCTGATCGAATCTTTCATTGGGTCACTAGAGAAATCTAAAAGACCTCATTCTAAAGAATAGCTTGCCACACACTGTGTCAAATGGATTAGAGTGGTTTTCAGGCTTTTTGTGTAATTGGACTTATATGGTACAAGTTGGGGCCGAACACTCAAGACCATGGAAACCAGAGTGTGGGATCCCTCAGGGATCACCTTTGTCACCTGTGCTGTTTAATGTGCTGCTGATACCCTTGGGTTGGCTGTTGGAGAAGGAAGATTTTAAATATCATGTTTATGTAGCAGATATTTTAGTATTATTTTATATTAAATAAAGTGCTTTCAATACTGGATAAAGCGCATTTACTCCATTTCCAGTTGAGTACGGCAAAGACGAAAGTACTCTGTTTAAATAACGGTCAGGTAATTCCTGGACCATTATTAGAAGCAATAGAGAAATTGAATCTTAAGAGAATCAGTGCTTCATGGATTGGATGAAGATCTTACAATGGAAGCACATGTTAATTTGATTGTTTCCGTCTTTTTCGGTTCTTAGTGCAAAGTACAGTGTTGAATTTTCTTGATTATTGTAATATAATTTGTTAAATTGCTCTCAATGACAGATGAAAAAACTTCAATTTTGTCAGAATACAGCGGTGAGATTAATATTTGGTTCCAGGAAATGTGATTCGATTTCTCCTTTATTTGTACAATTACACTGGCTTAAGATGTCAGAGAGTAAAGTTTTAAATTCTATTTGTTTTTACATTAATTTTTTTATGAATTTGCTCTGGTTCGTTTTTCCGCTATGTAGTCCTCTGTAATCATGATGTTTAGGCGTTTTCAGGATACTATAGCTCTCTTGTTCCCATCAAGTGGGGGGGCTACGAGTACAAAGAGATTTGGGTACGCTATCCCATATAAAGCATCAGAGTTTTGGTCCAGGCTATTGAAAGATCTGAAGGAAACTGAATCGGTTTTAGTGTTCTGAAAGAAACTTATGGCCTAGCTATTTTCTGAGTATTTATATTGTAACTGATTTATGATGTTTTCTTTTTTTGCTTTAAACCGCACTGATCCAATGAGCAATTGGGAGTGTTGCAGTATAAAAGTATTAAATAAATAAATAAATTGATAGGATGACAAGGGGATTAGCTCAAGTGTGCACTAAATATGATTTACTTGGATTTCAGCAAAGTCTTTGATACTGTTCCCCCTAGGAGACTTATGAATACATTAAGTATTCTGGGGTTGGGTCCCAAGGTAGTGAGCTGTTGTAGAAATTGGTTGATCAACAGGAAACAGAGGGCAGTGGTAAATTAAATTCACTCAGAGGAGAAAAGGGTGATTGGTGGAGTGCCTCAGGGATTGGTACTTGGGCCAGTTCACTTTGACATCTTTGTGAGCAATATTGCCAAAGCTTTAGAAGGAAATTTTGCCTTTCTGCAGACAACACAAAGATCTATAAGGGTGGACAGCAACGATATGCAATATGATCTACAAAAACTGGAAGACTGGTCAAATGAGTGCAAGCTAAGCTTTGATATGAGGAATTCAGAGTTATATATTTTTGGGCTGCAGAAATACAAAGCAGATGTATATGATAAGTCAGGTGAGACTAATGGAGGGAGAGCAGGAATCTGCACAGAACTGCAGTTACCACAGTAATTGAAGACATGAGGGTAACATGCATGGTAGAGTGTGGCGAGGGGAAGTTACAACCCTAACCACCTTACTGGGCAGACTGGATAGGTCATTTTGGTCCTTAACCACCATCATCCACTGTGTACCTATGTTATCTATTCAAGATGTTTGTTTAGGCTTAGCAGAATAGAATTTTCAAAATATAAAATAAATAAACAACTGGATAAGTCTCCATCCCTTTAGTAATATTTAGTGGAAGCACCGTTGCCAGTAATCACAGCCGTGAGACACTTGGGATAGTCTCCTCCAACTTTGTACACTTAGGGGCTTGTTTACAAAGCCGCGGTAGCGGTTTGCGATCGTAATCGGAGCCGCGGCCCCATTGATTTCAATGGGGCCGCGGCTGCGATCGCGATCGCGAACCACTACCGCGGCTTTGTAAACAAGCCCCTTAGATTTGTCAATACTAGACCATTCTTCTTTACAAAATTGTTCAAAATCCGCAAAGTTCCATAGGTAGTGCTGATGGACCACAAACCTCGGGCCATGCCACAGATTTTTCATTGGCTTGAGGTTGAAGCTCTGACTGGGCTGCTCTTGGACATATATCTTTTTGTTCTTTAATCACTCCACTATAGCTTTTGCCGTGTGCTTGAGTCATTGATCCCAGTTTCAGAGGACAGTAGGATTTTCTCAGTCTTTTATATACTTCTCTCCAGTTATTGTCCCTTCTATCCCAATAAGTGCTTCAGTCTCTGCCGATGAGAAATATCTCTATAACATGATGCTGCCATCACCTATAAATGATGTGCTGTATTGAGTTTTCACCAAACGTAACACTCTGTGTTCAGGCCATAAAGTTTTATTTTATTTTTTTCATACCACAAAACCTTTTTCCATATGGCAACAGTATCTCTTGAGTGTTTTTGCATACTTGAGATGGGTTTTCTTGAGCCATGTCATGACTTCCTACTTGCCATCAGATATTGTAACATGCATACTTTCACCCATCTTGACCATGGAAGCCTGTAGTTCTTTCAAAGTCGCCTTTCGCTTTCCTGATTGGTCTCCTTCTTGTCATCCAATTTGGAGGAACAACCTGTTCTAGGCAGAGTCTTGGTGGTGCCATACATCTTCGACTTGCTAATAATGGTCCTGCCCATACATAATATTCGAAAGACTTGGCAATTTTTTTATACTGTTCCAGAGTTCTTTGGCCAGCTCCTTTGAGCTTATTGTGGGATCCTTGCTTTGAAATGCACTACGTAACAGAGGGCGCTATCAGGAACTGCTGAATTTATCATGTCGTCATGTCAAGCAGCATAATGTTGCACATGTAGGGCCAATTCACTTGTCGGTTGCTTTTGAAGGTGGCTAGTTTACACCATAAAATGGATATAGAATGACAAAGTGGGTGGATACGTATCTAATCACATTATTCTACTGGAGGGATATTCAGCAGCTAACACTGATAAAGTGGCTAGCCATAGCCGCTAAACACTGAGCCAGGATTATATCTGGCTGCTGGCATATATCCGGGTTGGCCGAATTGCGCTTTTGCAATCTGATTAGTAGCAATATTCAGCTGTCCTAACTTTAGCTGGTTTAGGGTAAATAGCTAGCTGCTGAATATCGCTGCCAGCTGATTATCTCTGGGTGGCACCTCCGCCTTGTACCCCGAACACCGTGATGCTAGCTAGCATTGGGCTGCTTAGTGACTGCACCTGGGGATATTCAGGTCTGCCCACCACCTAAATGTCTTTCAATTTCCCCCACCCCCATGCTTTTATTTCGACTTCATTTTCCACGGATTTCTGAAATATGCGTTTTACTTGGCCGTTTTGCAGTAGGATATGTGAATGTATGGATCAAACGCAGTTTTAATGCTTTTTTTTGTAATTATATATTTATTGATGATTTGAAATTATGCAACAACAAAACACAGAACAAAAGGAAAATCTCCATAAAGTTCACATTAAAACATGCCAAAAAGTAATAAATAAAGAAAAAAGGGAAGTTAGCCCACATCAAGGGAGCAATGACTAAATAAAAGAAAAATACAAATGTAAAGGAAAACAAGAGACAATAGTCGGACAAAAACTGCAGACTAAATCTCCAAAAGAGACCGTGTAAAAACAAGGTCTCTAAAACCCCTCAACATTCTTCAGCCACAGGGGCAATCATTTCCTTACTAGCCAGAAGTTTCTTCAAGTGAGGAGGGTCAAGAAATACATATTTCACCCCCAGCAGTGTAACAAGACACAGGGAAATCTTGAATAAAAGGTACCAGAAAGACCCAGTTCCCGAGACCTAAGAAGCAAAAAAGCCTTCCTTCTGACTTGGGTAGCTCTGGAGACATCCGGGAAAATGTGAAGTTTCCCACCCCAAAAATAGCATTTTTATGTCGAAAATAACTCCTCGTTATTAAAGCATTATCACCATCATTCAAAAGGGAAACAACTAAGGTAACTCTAGTAGTTATAATATCGTGCGAATCCTCAAGAAAAGCTGAGAGAGAGAACTCTGGGCTAATCTCCAGGATTCCCTCCCCCTCCTGTTCCGAGGAAGTCTGCACTCTTTTATCGGGAATATAAAACAAGTACAAAGTTATGCACCTAGGGAAGAACAACCCAAACTATGGTTACACGATGCAAGGTTCCACCCAGGAAAAAGATTTAGGTGTTATTGTGGATAACATGTTAAAACCCTCGGCCCAGTGTGCAGCGGTGGCCAAGAAAGCAAATAGAATGCTAGGTATCATAAGGAAAGGAATGGAAAATAAAACAAAGGATATTATAATGCCTCTATATCGTTCCATGGCGAGACCGCACCTTGAATATTGTGTGCAATTCTGGTCGCCGTATCTTAAAAAGGATATAACGTTATTAGAAAAGGTACAGAGAAGAGCCACCAAAATGGTAAAGGGGATGGAAGGATACTCCTATGAGGAAAGGCCAAGAAGGTTATGGCTCTTTAACCTGGAAAAGAGACGGCTGAGGGGAGATATGATAGAAGTCTATAAATTAATGAACAGAGTGTAACAGGTAAACTTAGATCGATTGTTTACATTATCAGAATATAGAAAGACTAGGGGACATGCAATGAAGCTACAGGGTAAACTATTTAAGACTAATAAAATAAAATATTTTTTCACTCAACGTGTAATCAAACTCTGGAACTTGTTACCGGAGGATGTAGTAAAGGCTGTTAGTGTAGCTGGGTTTAAAAAAGGTTTGGACAAGTTCCTGGAGGAAAGGTCCATAAACCATTATTAAGAAGGGACCCAGGATATCAATGCTTGACCCAGTACAAGCATTGTGGAACCTGTGTCTTTTGGGGAAACTGCTAGGTACGTATGACCTAGATTGGCCACTGTTGGAAGCAGGATACTGAGCTTGATGGACCTTGGTCTGACCCAGTACGGCATATCTTATGTTCTTATGTAACGTGAAATCACAATCTCATTAGCAACAGGTAATAACAAAATTTCTATAAAATATTTTCTTAACAGGATCTCTGGTGATAACAAATGAGTCTGAGGAAAATTAATAAAACACAAATTCTTACTATGAAAAGTATTCTCCAGAGATTCCATCTTCTGGTGTATCAGCTGGCTATCCTTAATAAAGGAAGAGCCTGCTGAACGTAATGTAAGAAAGTGAGAATCCAGGCCGGAAACCTTTCTCTCTATGGTCTCCAGCCTGGCATCCACCTGTTGAAATTTTGCAGTAGTCTCCTGGGAAAATACACAAAATTGAGGTACTATAGTAATGAGAATTGTCTCAGTGCCTGAGACAACCTGCCAAAATCCTTTAAAGAAACAGTAGAATTCACTACAGAAGAACAAACCTGATCCAAATTACATTGCACAGGAGTAGGGCAAGGAGTCAAATCACTGAGGCTAGCAGAAAAAGAAAGCGGACCAGCCCTATGAGGAGAGTCTTGCAAAATTGGATTGGGGGGGGGGGGGGGTGGGCGGAGTCTGCTCCAGGGAGCTCAAAGAGACTCTCTCACCTGATGATAATGACTGCAGCCTGGCTTGCTGTAAAACATCAGTCTTTACTACTACGTGTTTGTCCATAGGGCCCAGCCCTGACACAGTCTTGCTGCCTTTCACTTTCTGCTCCCCAGGCATCGTGTTATAACCTATACTTAAGATACTTACTACATACAACAACACACACTTTCTTAGCAAACTGGCATCCCACACTCCTCTGTGCTCCTAAGGGGCTCACAAGGGGCATAACATGCCCATGTTACACGCCCCTTAGTGCACGCCACCAGCCTCGCGCTAGAGAGAGACAGGTTTATAAGTCCCCAGAGAGAGCAGTGTTAACCACTTCAATGCCAGGCTGCAGGCAGACACACACAGATGATTTTTTCAGCGTCAAGCAGCAAAGGAACGGCTCCGTGTTTTAATGCATTTTACTTCTAGGCTATAAGGCACCGAAAGGTGAACATTCTGGAAGGGGGCAAAGACTTTCTCTAGCCACCATAGAAATCCACGGATTAACCTTGTGCTAGTCTGTGTCCTATTTCCATTGCTAAGTACTGAACTGGAGTTATGTAAAAATAAGACAATAATGTAAATTAGTTACTTAGGGATTACCTAAGGACTTTACTGTTTTACTGTGATGCTGTTTGTTTTCCCTGTTTAGTTCCCTGTAAAACCGAGCACTCCCGAAAGCCCTGTTACAAAGGTGGGTTATCTCTAAACAGCTTTGAATGGTAGAAAGGTGGTATAAAAAAAGTTTAATGAAATAAATAAATAAAAATAATTGAATCATACAGAAACTAGTCTTGGATATAAACTAGCTTTCAAAATCTGGCCTCATTTTTTTTACCCTACAGCTTTCTCAGATATTTTCTATTTGTTTCTTTTTTTTTTTTTAGGTATCTTGTTTATGCTACAGTTTTCAACTTTTTAATCACGGCTAGGAGAAGCATTTTTCCTGCTCTCTGTTCTGTGAAGATGAAATGAAAATTAAGTTGATGCTGGACTATATCACAGGGAAAAGTGTTAATTAATGAAGCCTGGTGATGCCTTCAAACAGAGAGAAATTGCTAAGTTGTAAGTATTGTATTCTTCTTTTAGTCCCTTAGGGGTATGTTTACTAAACCGTCTTCATGTGCGCCCGGCGATAGTGTGCAGGCTGCCATAAAAGGAGTGGGCGTTTCAGTCTTAAAGTAGCAAAACGGGATTATCGCACGATAACGCGCGCTGCTGCGCACATTAACAGGCTAAGCGCCGCTAAGCGCGTTAACGCGTGTTAACCTTAAGAAGGCGCCCAGACATGCAAACACAGAAACAGAGGTGTAGTACAATGGTTAATACACTGACTGATGATACAGGGGTCATGAGTTTGATCCCCCAGTGTGCCTAATGCATAAGGCTGGCTGAGGCATCAGCTTTGACATGTAAGTATTGTTTCCTGAGGCATTTTATTTGTATTTTAATTATTGCTGCCAGCAAACACACCCTCACGTGCCATAACCTAAGGTGCCACATAAGGCACCCTATAAGGCACTCCATAGGGCACATTATAAAGTGCACTGTCTGCCATGGCACCCTATAATGTCCCCTATAGGGCACCCTATAAGGTGCTCCATAGGACAACTTATAAGGCACCTTATATGGACTGTAACCATAAGGTGCCTCAGAAGGCGCTTTATAGGGCACCCTATAAAGCGCTTTCTGAGGCACCTTATGGTTACAGTACTCTGAGGGTGTTTTTGCTGGCAGCACTAATGTACATTAAAAACTGACAATGCTCCGGATAGCCCTATCAAATTACCCCACTGTGGGTTTGAACCCATGACCTCTGGCTCCACAGGCAGTGAAGTAACCAGTGGGCTACAGCTATTAACAAGCCCCTGGCTGGCTACAGAAGGACTGCATGTCACCACACAAACAGTTTGCTGTGGTTACCAGGATAGGGTTAACCCACCCGTACCCATGATGCATTGCACATGCAAATTAGCAGTCTACAGATGATCACAAGATGGGGTATGCACCCCCACAGCACCTCGGCCTGGTAGGGGGAACTGACCGTGTGCACCCCCACAGCACCTCAGCCTGGTAGAAGGTACTGACCGTGTATGTTACTGGCACATAGTAGCTACAGACCGTCACATTGTGCGGGTACTGTGCTCACCCTGAGGGTGAGGTGGGGCACCCAGCATCAGGTCCACAGCACCTTTCATGGCTGAAATAGGCTATGCTGCAGGTCCCCATCAGTGCTAGTGTGTGTGATAGGTAGTTCCTGCAGACACATCTGTATTTCTCAGTCATGTCTAGCCCTTATGGGCTATGATGCACCCAAAATAGTGCATATCCTGTGTTGGTACCATGGTCACATGATGTAGGTGAAGGGGGGGGTATTTGGACCCATAGGTGGATTATGTACCACCACCCAACCCACTCTCTGTGGCTCAGGGTGGGAAACAGGATCTCCCACCAACAGAGCCACACTCTACCTCCCCGCAATGGTGGCAGTAGAGAGGACCATCAACCCCAGTCCTGCTGGGGAACAGACACCATACAGGGCAGGCAATGCAGATCTGTACACATCCATAAGGCAAGGCAGACAGAAGGCCTGGAAATGCTCAACTGCCCCCCACCACTATCTGACATTCTCCAGCAGCAAGCCTCCAGCTGCTGCACCCTGCAAGATGTTCCATCCAGACACATACTAGCTGCAGACAGTCTGCTAGCTAGTCCATAGTGCATGTTTCTGGAGGAGATGCATGTACCCAGATCTGGGATGTCAGCATACACACCAAGTCAGTGATTGGGCCCCAAAAGGGAACCATAAACATCACATGAGAGAAACACTATATAGCACTATGGGGGAACCTAGCCATGCCGTGGTCACTGCTCAGTCAGGGTGAAAGTGACCTCCCAGCAGGACATGCTGTGGCCACCCTGCTCGTGCAGGTGGTTGTCAGGCACTACAATGTCCGAGCCATTGCCCTATGCCCTGTGCAGATGCATCCTGGCCAGGCCACAATGTCCGGGCTATACCCATGGTACCTTGCTCCTCATTATGCACATTGGCAGGCTTACACTGGCAACAGTGTGGGCTGAGGAAGGTGTTGGCAGACACCACACACTGGATAGACAAACACACGCTCCCACACCTATGCCAGCATTGTACAAATATAGAGGC
Source organism: Ichthyophis bannanicus (assembly GCA_033557465.1). NCBI lineage: Eukaryota > Metazoa > Chordata > Amphibia > Gymnophiona > Ichthyophiidae > Ichthyophis > Ichthyophis bannanicus. The sequence goes on from CM066041.1 coordinate 284,117,923, forward strand.
TCTTGGCAGCCCTGGCCACCGCACCAGTCCTGGGCACAGTGCAGGCATGGCTATGGTACGCAATACTGTTGGGGTCACTCCCCAGGGTGGTAAACACTGTCAGACATCCGACCTGAAGCACACTCCACAGACAGCAGAAAGGTTGCTATGATGCAGCTCAATCAGCAAATTGTGCTTAACTTAGGAATTGCTCTCTGCCAGTAATCATAGCAACCATTTGATATGTGTGTACAATATTCCCAGGTTCAGGGTGGCATTGCTAAGGTATGCAAGTGCTAGTATTGGGAGATGCACGCAGGGCCCAACATCCTGCCTCTCCAGGAGGCTTTGGATAATGGAGCCTGTGGGTGAGGGTGTGTCTGCCCCTGTTGGCCGCTGCTCTAGGGCAGAGGTTTCCAACTCCAGTCCTGGTGGGCCAAACACTGTTCGGGTTTTCATGCTGTCCCTAATGAATATGCATGAGATACATCTGCATACCATGGGGGCGGTGCATAGACATGCAGCACAGCCGTGTTTATTAGAGGCAGCATGGAACCTGAATGGTGTTTGGCCCTCCAGGACTGCATTTGGGAGACTCTGCTCTAGGTAATGTGCATGTTTATGGTGTCTGTGCTTTGTAGGGTAAAATGTAGGTTTATTGGGCATGTTTTTGTTATCTGCAATAAAGATTCTGTCTGTATTAGCACGTTTTAGTAGTGGGTAAAATATGGGGACTGGGTTGGCAGGAACTACAGCTGGGACTTGAACCTGTGACCTTCTGCTCCTGAACACACTGGCTGTGTGCACTGCACCACCGTGTTGCCACAGAGATAGTGCATTCCCTGGAGATACCATGACTGTTTGTCAGACAGAGCCTGTCTGTTGCAGTGCATGGCACCCACCTAAACAGGGCTAGGCCATGGTCTGCTCTGGGTAGCTGCCACTGCCCCCTCCACCACCAGTACCCCTCTGCCACCATGCTGACATGCCCTTCTGCTGGTGGTGCTAGTGCTGTGCAGTCTCAGGCCATCCAGTGTGCAGGTAGGTGGCTGCCTATGGTGCGGATTCTGGGATAGGGGTGCCTGCATAGCTGTCCACGCTTTCCCCCAGCACCGCCTGCCAATGTTCCGTGCCATTGGGGGTACCTGCTGGGTACTATTCCCTGTGACACCGTGGGAAGCACACTCTTGCCCATGTTGGGCCCTCAGCAGTTGCTGTCTGGCTGCTCTACTGTTTCAGCATTCGTATGGGCCAGCTAGGCATTACCCTAGTCCGCACTGTGCCCCAGCTGCACCAGAGCATGTGCCGCCTGCAGCCCTCTGTGTCCCCTTTTCCAGTATCTGTCCAGTTGCCCATTCCGACATGTCCGCCCTGCTGTTGTGGAACATGTGCACACCATAGGAAACCTGTCCAATGGAGAGGAAAACCCTGATCAACGCACAGGGCCGGATTTACCTTGAGTGAGGCCCTATGCCAACAAAAATTGTGGGCCCCCAGAAAAAATAAAAACGAGATCAACTTACCAAAACAGAAATGGCAATAGATGTATAGAATTGCCTGACATAAAGAGGCAATAGGGACAAAATCAGCATCGGAATTCAAGAAATACATAAAAAAATGTCTTATCCATCGGGGAAGAGGATCACTGAATGATCCAGCGGTACTACAGCAGCTACAGGAAACAGACCTGGCCATCGCTGCTCCCCGGTACTCACTATGGCTTTGGTGTAACAGGCCACTGCCTCCTGGTACTTGCGGGTGACGAAGAGTCTGTTTCCCTGCTCCTTTAACTCCTGAGCGCTAGTGCTCTTCTCCGGACTCCCGCCTCCCCCGCTCTCCTTTTCCTCTTTCCCCTTCATGCCAGGGCCTGGAGAAGCTCGCGGACGGCCCCGTTCAGCTAGGCCGCAGCAATTTCAACTCTCTCTAGAGAGCTAGGGATCCAGGCTCGCACAACCCCGCCTCTGACTATACCCAACACACCCACAAATAGGGTTGCCAACTTTTTCACCGAGAAAAACCCGACACCTGTGGCTCGCCATGCTCCACCCATTCTCTGCCCCTAGTCCCACCCCTGCCCCGCCCCCAGCCCCACCCACAAAAATTACCGAGGATACGTGTAGGCTAACTTCCTTGGTCAGATAATAATTAAACTGGGAACCCCAAAATCCAAACATGAAATGTACAACACTGGAGAAATAAAACTATAAAGTAATTTCCTCTTGCACTAAACAAAAACGCAAAGATGTTAGCAATACACACTTCCCAGACCAGACATATTCCAGTTAATAAATTCAAAATAAAAAGTATTTTTCTACCTTCTGTTTGGGCATTTTTTCAGTTGCAATTGCTCCAGTCACTTTCTTCTGGTTTCTTCGTGTCTTCTGCGAGCTATCCATTTGTCCTTTCTTCTCTTTTAGATGTTTTCCATTCTCTCTCTATTTCTGCTTTAACATACTGATTGTTTCCCTTTTGCTCTTTCCCCCAATTCTTTCCTTATTCCTTTATCATCCATTTAAATTTCACCCTTCCATTTTCAAGCCCCTCTTACGCTCCCAATACCCAGCCCATCATAGACTTTTCTTCCACACAAAATATTTTTCCCCTCTCCATTCTCATTCCCCATCCATTCTAGTCCTCCCCCAAAATCAGTTCCCTTATAGTTCTAGACCCACCCAGCATCCACTCCCTTCTAGTCCCATTCTCCCATGCCCCACATCAGCCCATTTCCAGTCCTATTCTAGCTCTTCATCAGCCCATTTCCAGTGCTAGCCCTCACATCACAGTCTATTTCCAGTCCTAGCCCCCACCATCACATCCCATTTGCAGTCCGAGTCCCCCTGCACCATCACAGCCCATTTTCAGTCCTAGTTCCCCCCCCCCCACCATCACAGCCCATTTCCAGTCCATGTCCCCCCCCCATAGCCCTTTTCCAGTCCAGGTCCCCCTCCCCATCACAACCCATTTCCAGTCCAGGTCCCCCCTCCCATAGCCCTTTTACAGTTCAGGACCCCCCCCCCAATCACAGCCCATTTGCAGTCCTAGTTCCCCCACCACACCATCACAGCCCATTTGCAGTCCAAGTTACCCCCCCCCCCATAGCCCTTTTCTAGTCCAGGTCCCCCCTCCCCATCACAACCCATTTCCAGTCCATGTCCCCCATAGCCCTTTTACCCTTCAGGTCCCCCCCCCCAACACAGCCCATTTCTTTCCAGTCCAAGTCTCCCCCCCCCCCCCAATAGCCCTTTTCCGGTCCTTGCCCCCCCGACCAGCACCGCGGCTGTCTGAGGGGCTTCAGAGGGAGCAGAGTAAGCTCGCGCAAGGCCTCGGCTCCCTCTGTACAGCCGCCAGCGTGAAGAGCCTTTTCCTTCACGCTGGCAGCTGTATCTGTGAAGCCGCGAATGCTGGGAAAGGTTAAAGGGTATTGCCTCGCGCGAGCTTACCCTGCTCCCTCTGAAGCCCTCCGGTGTGTGGGCCGGCCCCGGGTGCGGGTTTTCTCAGTGCTGGGGACTCTTGTTTGTGGGCCCTTGCCAGCTGTGGGCCCTATGCCACGGCGTACCTGGCGTATAGGTAAATCCGGCCCTGTCAGTGCAATTTCACTGTGGGCTCATTCACCTTGTATGGGGACAGAGCATAGACCCTTCCAAAATTCATATATTTTTTTTGGAGCTTTCTTGGGGGTGTTTTTTGATGTTTCCCATTGATATCACTATTGCCCAGCTTGGTTATGTTTTTTTTACATTTTCTTCTGGTCATTTTCACTGTTTCTTTGCCCTTTTGTTCCATGCACATGTATCACACTTATCACTTTTTTGTAGGTTTCCCTGGTTTTGCTGTACATTGCTGACGGAAATGGTTTCTTTTCCCTTTAAATCAGCTCTAATGCCAGGGTTTCACTGGCGTTAGTTTTCAGCCTCGGATTTCACAGCGTTAGTGTGCAGGGAGCCTCTCCCCTCCCACTCTCCGCCCATTGACCCTCTCTCTCCGCCCCTGGGGAGCCTTCCTCTGCCCTCCGGGAGCCTTCCTCCGCCCTCCGGGAGCCTTTCTCCGCCTTCAGTGCTCGTTTGCGCCTTATCGTGCGATAACGTGGGAGAGCGCACATTAAGATGGTTTAGTAAAGATACCCCTTAAATATCTTGTAGTGTTTCACTTTCTCCCTCCATAAATGTTTCTTTTTCATAACATTTGAATTGTAAATGATTGTCTTTCAAAGTTTGGTATGAATGTAGCTGATTAATACTCTTGGGAAGGCATTCTAGAAAAGATATTTTTCATGTATAGACCTGTATATATACATAAAAGCAAAACAAGAAGGGACACCCACGCAACAAAAACAAGCAGAAAGAAAACAAGAAGCGAAGGAACAAAATTATCAGCCACAAACTTTATTGAGCCCAACAAAATTATCAGCCACATTCTTTATAGTTTGTGGCTGATAATTTTGTTCTCTCATTTCTTGTTTTCTTTTTGTGCGCATATAGAAGCCTTTATAAAATTACCTCACGTGTAAACATGCATTTATTTATTTATATTCTCTTATATACCGCGCTATTCTGCATCAGTGCGGTTTACATTGAACAAACTGAAATTACATTGAACAGGGCATTATAACTTGGAGATAACTATTTTACAGGGAACATGGGCAATGGAGGGTTAAGTGGCTTGCTCAAGACCACAAGGAGCACTTGTGGGACTAGAAACCCCAGTCCTTCCGGCCCAAGGTTGCTGTCCTCTAGTGGGATTTGAACCCCCGACCCTCCGGCCTGAAGTACCTTGCCCCAACCACTAGGCCACTACATGCAGTGCAATTAGGCATGTACTTGTGCATGACTGAGCAGAAGCAAATGTCTGCAGCCTCGATCTAGCCTCTATTTCTGACAGATCTGTGCTAATATTTTATAAAGCTGCTTAGGGACCCTTTCACTGGCAAAACTAAACGCGGCATGCGTCACGTGTAAATAACTCCGTTCAAAAGTGGCATTTACCTGTGTATGCCAATCTATATGTATTTACATGCGGAGATGCTTCTATAATAACCCAGTCTGCCTGCTTTGTTTTGGGATACACAGGATAGGAGGTCAGATTGGAGGCTGGACAGAAGTGGAGGAAAAGGGGTAAAAGTGAATTTTCTCCTCCTTTCGCTAGATTGCCATGAGCTATCTTTCTTTCCTTCCCCCTTAGACACTTACTCTATCTTTCACAACTACACATGTACACACACGCACACACGCCTACACCTCCCATTACCACTCTCTCTCACCCAGGCCTCCCACCTAGTTGTAGACTACAACAGGACAATGCCATAAAATATTCTGAAACCTTCATATTTCTTGATCTTCTGTTTTCATCGTCATTCTTTATCTTTCTTTCTCGATCTTTCTCATTTCTTTTCCTTTTTTTTAATTCAGATTTCTTTTCATTTCTTTATCCTTTTCTTATTCATTCATTTGTCCTTTTTCCATGTTTCCTCTCCGCTCTGATTTCTGAGTTTCCTTCATTTTAATCTCACTGAATTTCTTCTAGACTTTGCCATTGTGTTCAGGGCCAGCCCGCCCATTTGCCTCCAACCCTCTTATAATCTACACGTCCTACTGTGTCACTGACGCCTCCATTTAGTCTGTTCCGTCTGCACTAGAGCAGGTTTATATTTAGAACATCGGTTCCGAGGTGTTGGTAAATGTAGGTGTTTATTTTCCAGCAATTAGTTTTTTAAGGTACAAAAAATCGGTGCTTATTAGTGTTTTTATGTCACAGGTGCTATTGTTGGATATCTTTTCTGGAAGAATTGCACCTATATGGTTGCGTCACTTAAGAGTCGTCAGCACAGATAATACAAAAAACGAAACTGCATAGAGGACACAGGACAAGCCAGGGGAAGGCTGAGAGAGCACTAGAGAAAAGTGATGTTTTACTGCTATTTATCCAAACACCTATTCTGATTTTTTTGCCATTGGGTGCTTTATCTGTGTTTATCGATTAAAGCTGAAAATCAGAAGAGCCCTATTTATAATGTGCAGCGCTTAATTTTCCCAGAGCTGCTGATGGCAGACGACAGGAGCATTGAGTAGGTTGGAAACAACTGCTGCTGCTTCTGGTAGACTTATGAAATAAAAGGAGAGGGAATGTTATAACGGAACTTGGTAGACAACCCGCGAAGGGCCAGCGGCCAGTATTGGACACTGTGCCTAGATGCAGTAGACAGGTGTGTTGGTTGGGAGAAGATAGATCATGCAGAAACCAGCTTTCTTAAGGAATTGGCACAGAAATATTGAGAGAGAGGGCAAAACAGGTATCTCTAATAGTATTAATCATTACCAGTTTTATAGTACTGTTAATACTGTGCCATGTAACAGGGCTATTAAGAGAAGGTCCCTTAGCTGGTTATTTGCCCTGTTATTTGTAAACTCAGTACAGCTTGTTGCTTATGTGAGTGCTTTCGTTCACTGTAAACCGCACTGAATATAAATAGCGCGGTATAAAAGAACTGTAAATAAATAAATAAATTAGCTGGTGATTTGAAGGGTGGCCGGGATGTTACAATCTTTAGTAGGGTTTTCTTGCTCGAGACTCAACTTAGTGGGCTAGAAGTTATTAATGCCCCTGTAATAAGGATGGCAGTTCTGTAAGTGGGGTTAGGCAGAAGAGAGATGACCAATGTCACGTGGCCCATATCTCTGTGAATCCAAAATTCAGAGCAGAAGGAACAGAAGGGAAAGTAGTTTGCATCACTCCGCAAGCACTTACGAGCTATTGAACCCAACTTGCTGGCAATCTGAGATCATTTGATCCTTGAAGGGGGAAGGATTTGCTACCTTTTCCTTCCTTTTCCATGTTTGCCAGCTGTGGGATTTTATCAATGTCCATGGAAATTTAAGCTAAAAAAAACAGAGAAACAAAATAAATGCCCCTCCCCCATCTCCTCCTTGGTAGTTAGCAGCACCTGGGAAGCCAGGTTTAGATCTCGCTTCCTCTCTAGTTCATCTTGAACGATTGACTTTGTCTCACTTTGCCTCAGGTATCCACTTAGTTTACAAACTCTTTTGAACAGGGACTTATTGTACCTACTTGTAATAAAATGGTAAGCTGGTGCGAGCATCATTTGAAAATGAGTCTAAAAATTCAAAATTAAATTTCCTCTTCAACTTTTCCTCCTCCCTCCCTCTCCCCGATTCTGAGGATGATTTCCAAAGTCTGGAGTATGCGTAGACTTCCACACTGTGCGTATTTTCAGCTGCTCTTTCAAAATTGTCCTCTTTTGTGATTTAAACTGGAAAGTAAATCTTCAAACGTTGGGCTATTTACATGGCCAGAAGGTTACATTTGTGAAACAATAGAACTGGGGTGCAGAACCTGTCCGCTACGCATGATGATTGGCGGCCCTGCAGATTGGCACACGGCGATCTGAGCTGCACCTTTTGACAGGGCCAGGGCTCTTTCCACTCTTAGTAGCCTTTGTAGCAGTCCTGGCTGGGATGCATTTGGAACGGCAAGGGGTGTTGCAGCACAAGACTGTGACGTACTGCACCGGTCTCTTCCCAGAGCTAAGACATTCACTTTTATCAGTATCAAATTATCCTCCCATTTGACTGTTTTGGTGCACAACGGTAACAAACAGCACTTTGTGACGACTCAAAACCAAGCAATTTTCACATCTAGTTCAGTGACAGCTACCTCCTGCCTTCATTATACCTTATCATTCTGCAACAGTGGTACAACTAATGCAGGAGATTGAAAGCAATGGAAGAGGTGTTGCAGAAAGAGTTCCTCCGAGAAACGTTCTCCAGCAGCTAACGTCCTTTGTCAGTTGCACATATCAGTGGCACTGCAGTGTCCTTCAGACCTGTGTTAGTCTTGTGATAGCTGAAAATGAAAGGCCATCTTAGCATGATATGTACAGAATTTATGATCTAGTTTGAGACTGAAAGATGTACCACTGTACCAGGAATGAATCTGGTAGAAACTTTAGAACTGCGCTGATGGCAGAAGAAGCTGCATAGAGAGGATGGTCATATAGCTCCATAGCAAGGGACGGATTCAGCCAGTCCTTGTTTTGCCTCATTAGATGTATGAACTTGTGACTCCTATTTCCCTAAGAAAAACAGGATAATATCTCCATGTACGCAATAGGGTAACCGCAGGCCTGGCCCAGCTGGTCCCTCTGACACTGAGCTAGATATACATACATACATACATATATATATATATATATATGGGATGGCAGATTGGGGGAAAAAAGAGGATGATGTCATACAATTCAAGTGTTTTCAGATCTAAGCTGATGAATTTCAAGAAGCTGCTGCAGGTTGCTTGATTTTGCTGAAGCTACAGATGCATTAAGAGGCAGGTCGACTAATGTGCACTACCAAGGTAGTTTGGGGTAAGCACACAGCTTTGGTGCCGTGGTAAGAAGTAGCACACGGCCCTCATGCTAAAAACCCTGCGCTATTCTGGATGCATACATTGGGGCAGGGACGGGGTAGCAAGGGAGTGTTCCCAGTATGGTGCAGCTGGCAAAGGTGTTATGCACGCTAACCGTCCTTCATGCAGGTAGTGTTGGTGCAACTAATACCACCTCAGTGGGTGACGTTAGTTGCATCTGTGGCTCATTTGTTGCTTTAAAACATGGTTTTTTCCCATCCTAACTGCAGGAGGCTAGATGTACATACCTCGCTGCAGTTAGCTCGAAGCCTCCCGCTGGTAATGTGGCCTACACACACGTTACCAGTGCAGAGCTTAGTAAACCTGCCTCTAAGCTGACTGTCAGGTGTTGAGCATACTGGAGACCTGAATAAAATGCAGAAAACAGCTGCTGAACATATTGGAGGCTAGGAGGACCTGAATGTGCTGGAGTATATGACAGAATATGGGCCAAATATGAGGGGCATGTTTACTAAGCTAGGCTAAAGATTAGCATGTGCTGTTTGTAACTAGCTCCATCTTATTCAATAGAACGTACAGTAGTTACAAATAGCACATGCTAACCATTAGCCCAGCTTAGCAGACATGCTCCTATGTTTCAGGCAATAAAAGTTACAAAATTTGGATATTAAATGCAACCTCTAGAAAGGGGAAGGTTTTTGCAGAACACACTCTCTAAACAGCAATAACTGCACAAAGCAGTGTGGAAATATTGACAGCAGGGCTGGTGATTACTGTGCTGCCCTCTACCTGTCCCCGCAGTCACTGCTGTCCCCACCCTCACTAGTTCCAATGGAGCCCTTCACAGGTATCCCTTTTGTCCCAACATATTAAATTCTGAGAGGGTAGCCGTGTTAGTCTGGAGCAGCAAAATGACAGAGGCAGGTGGTACCGTTCATACTAACCAGTTTATTGAAGTATGAATTTTTGAGGCTAAGAGTCCACATCAAAATGGACACTTGTCCTCGAACGCTCATGCCTCAATAAATTGGTTAGTCTATAAGGTTAATGAGTGGGTGAGGTTATAAATGCAGCATGTCATCAGTAACTCTGGGATCTGTCTTAACTTTATTGAGAAAATAGGTCCCTTCCTATAAATTAGGCATATTTCTTTTTTGTACCAACCTGAGTGGGAAGATCATTGAAGCTTTGATGTTCTTCCAAAATCTTCCAAAAACAAATTTCAACAAGATCCAACTACTGCAGCATCTAAAACCCTTACTTCAGCCCCGCACTTCAAAACCATAATGCAAGCAATGATAACACCACATCTAGACTATTGCAATAGTCTACTTCATGGTCTTCCCAAAATATTCCTACACCCACTCATAATGGCTCAGCATACTGCAGCATGAATCATTCACAATGCACACAGAATTGATCATATAATGCCAATCTTCTATGGCTTACACTGGCTGCCCTTCCAAAGCCGCATTATATTCAAGATATGCGGTGACCACTTTCAAAATCATCAGAAAAATAGCTCCCCAAACTCTTTCCCAATTATTTAAAGGGCCCCCCAACAATCAACTAAGAAGAGAACGAATGACCAACGCTCTCTCTACCTCATCAGCTTTCCGTAAGTCTAAACAGTACACCAGCAGCAGAGCATTTGAGTCTATATCCCCAATGCTCTGGAAGTCCCTATCACCCAGTCTCCGGAACATTACAGACTTAGCCTCGTTCCGCTCCCAACTCAAAACTCATCTCTCCACAGAATGTTTTGGTCAGAATGAAACTACAACGCTCACTGACTGTCTGACCTATCAAACTGGTCAATAAATCACCCATCCCTTAACCCCATCCTGTACTGATGGATATTATTAATCACCAGAACTGAAAATAGGCTGTGCTACGTTTTACACTGGACTTGAAAAGTTTCAGGTAATCCTTAAAGAGTTACCTGTTTAGTGTTGAATTTGGTGAGGATATAGGTTGAGCTTGAGAGGGCTGTGCTCATGGGATTGAATACAATTTGTATGTCTTTACTTATTATTAATGCCTCAGCGCTCTTTTAATATGTGATGTTTACTTGGCTGTACCTTTTCTGTTTACTTTGGAATTCTTTTCACTATATAACGTATATTATTACTATTGTAAACCACATAGTTTTATCGATATGCAGTATATCAAATAAACAGTAACATAACATAGCATAACATTTTCCCTCAGCTGCCTCTTTTCCAGGTTGAAGAGCCCTAACCTTTTAAGCCTCTCCTCATAGGGGTGTACTTTCATCCCTTTTACTATTTTGGTGACTGTTCTCTGTACCTTTTCTAATTCCGCTGTATCCTTTTTAAGATATGGCGACCAGAATTGCACATAATATTCAAGGTGTGGCATTATAATACCCTTGGTTTTATCCTCCATTCCTATCCTTATGATTCCTAGCATGTTACGATTTGCCTTCTTGGCCGTTACTGAACACTGGGCAAAGGGTTTCAGCATGTTATCCATGATGATGCCTAAATCCTTTTCCTGGGCGGTGTTTCCTAATGTGGAACCTTGATTCGTGTAACTATAGTTTGGGTTGTTCTTTCCTAGGTGCATAACTTTGCACTTATACACATTAAATTTCATTCGCCATTTGAATGTCTAGTCTTCCCATTTATCAAGATCCTCTTGCAATTTTCCACAATTCTCTTGTGATTTAACAATGTTGAATAATTTTGTCTCATCTGTAAATCTGATTACCTCACTCGTTATTCCCATTTCCAGGTCATTTATGAAAATGTTAAAAAGCAGTGGACCAGCACAGATCCCTGAGGTACTCAACTATTCACCTTTCTCCATTCATAAAATTGGCCATTTAGCCCTACCGTCTGCTTTCTATCTTTTAACCAGTTTCTGATCCACAGTAGTACACTACCTCCTATCCCATGACTTTTTAATTTTGCCAAAAGTCTCTCATGAGGGACTTTGTCAAAAGCTTTTTGAAAATCCAGATACACTACATCAACCGACTCACCTTTGTCTACTTGTTTATTCACACCTTCAACAAAACAGAACAGATTAGTAAGACAAGACTTCCCTTGGTTAAATCCATGTTGGCTTTCTCCCATTAAACCATGATTATCTACATTTTCAGTAATTTTATTCTTTATAATGATTTCTACCATTTTGCCCGGTACTGATGTAAGGCTCACCAATCTGTATGTATTTATTTATTCAACTGTTTTTATATACTGTTTTTCTGCAAGGCAAAATGGTTTACATTGTACAAGTAGGAACGTTTACATGGAACAGTTGGAACTATGTACAGGTAACTTTGGTATAACTATTACATTGTTACAATGAACAAAAGAACAAAAGTGACTATTTACAGATTGCATAGCGGCTCCTGGATAACTCTGGAACCCCTTTTAAAAATTGGTACCACATTGACCATTCACCAATCTTCAGGGACTACAGATGATTTTAATGACAGTTCACAGATTACTTATAGTTGGTCTGCAATCTCATATTTCAGTTCTTTCAACACCCTCGAATATATATCATCCAGTCAAGATGAATTGATACTCTTTAATTTATCAGTTGTAATACATCTTCCCAGTTTATTGATATTTATTTCAGTTCTTCTGATGCATCATCGTTAATACCATTTCAGTCATGGGTAACCTCTTTGCATATTCTTCTGTAAGCACCTCAAGGAGTCGTTAGTGGGATGGGAACAGCTGGGGGATGTAGAAAAACAGTGGGCAAAACTGAAAGGGGATATTTTAAGGGCAACCAACCTTTTTGTTAAAATGGTAAATAAAGGCAAAAGGAAAAGGAGACCGGTATGGTTTTCTAAGGAAGTAGCTGAGAAAGTGAAGAAAAAGAGGGAGGCCTTCATGAAATACCAGAGATCACAGAGAGAGGAAGACAGGCATCTGTATTTGGAAAAACTTAGAGAAGCTAGCAAAGTAGTCAAGAAGGCAAAGATTCAAAAGGAGGAGGAAATAGCCAATGCAATAAAATGGGGGGATAAGACATTTTTCAGATATATTAGTGAGAAGAGGAAGGGCAAGAGTGGTATTGTCAGACTCAAGGGTGCAGGGGGGAATATGTAGAAGCTGATGAGGATAAAGTGGAATTGCTTAACAAATATTTCTGTTCTGTATTTACAGATGAAGAACCAGGAGCAGGACCTCAGAAAACACCCACAAATAGGAACAGAAGCGAGGGACATCTTGAACAATTTTCAGAAGACTGTTTGTGAGAAACTAGCTCATCTTAAAGTAGACAAAGCGATGGGACCAGATGGGATACACCCTAGAATACTGAGGGAACTTGGGGACGTTCTAGCAGCTCCACTGACTGACCTTTTCAATGCCTCGTTGGAGTCGGGAGTGGTGCCAAAGGACTGGAGAGAGGCTAGTGTGGTGCCTTTACACAAAAGCGGAAGTAAGGATGTGGTTGAAAACTACAGGCCGGTTAGTTTAACTTAGGTGGTGAGTAGATTATTGGAAACGCTGCTGAAAGAGAAAATAGTGAGGTTTCTGGAGTTCAGCGAATTACAGGATCCGAGGCAGCATGGATTCACCAGAGGCAGGTCCTGTCAGACAAATCTGATTGATTTCTTTGACTGGGTGACCAGGGAGTTGGACCGAGGGAGAGCTCTAGATGTGGTGTATTTAGATTTCAGTGAAGCCTTTGACACTGTTCCTCACAGGCGACTTATAAACAAACTGGGCACCCTAGGGATGGACCCTAAAGTTACTGCTTGGGTTAGAAATTGGTTGGGTGGGAGGCGACAAAGAGTAAAAGTAAATGGAGCTCACTCTGAGGAGGAGGATGTTACCAGTGGTGTGCCCCAGGGATCTGTCCTTGGTCCGATTCTTTTTAACATCTTTGTTAGTGATATAGCGGAAGGGCTGTCGGGTAAGGTTTGCCTCTTTGCAGATGACACCAAAATCTGCAATAGAGTAGACACCCAGGAAGGTGTAGATAACATGAGGAGGGATCTAGCTAAGCTTGAAGAATGGTCTAGAATTTGGCAGCTGGGATTTAATGTTAAAAAAATGTAAGGTCATGCATTTGGGCTGCAGCAATCCAAGGGAGCAATACAGTATAGGAGGTGAAGTACTTTTGTCCACTAAAGAAGAGCGGAACCTAGGCGTGGTTGTGTCTGATGATCTTAAAGTAGCTAAACAGGTAGAAAAGGTGACGGCAAAAGCTAGAAGGATGCTTGGGTGCATACAATAACACAAGCTCACTCAAATAGCACCAATCCCGTTCTTAACACGCAACCTCTTCTAACCCAGTAACACCTCATACCCCTCTCTCATACTAACAAGATTCTTTTCATACAATATTCCGTTCATATGTAAATAGTCAATGACTATTATTCATTGTAAATAATTACCCCGGTTACCCAAGTTTTTGTTCCTGTTCTATGTAAAAAAAACAGATAATATGTATCTTATCTGATGTTTTATTGTTCTATGTAAACCGTGCTGATTATAAATAGTGCGGTATATAAAAGATGTTAAATAAATAAATAAATAATACGGAGAGGAATGGCTAGCAGAAAAAAGGAGGTGACAGTGCCTCTGTATTAGTCTTTGGTGCAACCTCATTTGGAGTATAGTGTGCAATTCTGGAGACCGCACCTTCAAAAGGATGTGAACAGGATGGAGTCGGTGCAGAGGGTGGCTACTAAAATGATTAGTGGGCTTCATTATAAAGCATATGAGGACAGACTTAAGGATCTTAATATGTACACCTTAGAGGAAAGGCGGGATAGAGGTGATATGATTGAGATGTTTAAATACCTCTGTGGCATAAATGTTCAGGGAGAGAGCCTCTTTCAATTGAAAGCAAGTTCTGCTACGAGGGGACATGGGATGAGGGTGAAGGGAGATAGATTCAGGAGTGATATACGGAAATATTTCTTTACGGAAAGAGTAGTGGATCCGTGGAATAGTCTCCCAGTGGAGGTGGTAGAGATGAGGACAGTAACTGAATTCAAAAAAGCATGGGACCAACACAGAGGATCTCTAAAGGTAAAAAGTGGACTGTTGAAGTTGTTGATATGGAAGGACAGACTAGATAAGCCATGTGGTCTTTTTCTGTCATCATGTTTCTATGTTTAATACCATTTCAGTCATGGGTAACTTCGGTGCTTACAGAAGAATATGCAAAGAAGCAAAGAATTCATTCAGCCTCTCTGCTATGGCCTTGTCCTCTCATAGTATTCCTTTTTACCCCTCTATCATCTAATGGTCCAACTGACTCTCTCACAGGTTTTTTGCTACAAATTTATTATGTGTTTTTGCTTCCACGGCAAGCTTTTTTAAAAATTCTCTCTTTGCCTGCCTTATCACTGCCTTGCATCTAACTTGCCAGTGCTTATGTTATTTCCAGTTTTTGTCATTTGGCTCTCTTTTCCATTTCCTGAAAGATGCTTTTTTGGCTTCAACAGCCTTTCTGAACTCACCTTTAAACCATGCTGGCAGTTTTTTGGCCTTCCTTCCACCTTTCTTAAAGGGTAGAGTACATATGGTCTGGGCTTCCAAGATAGTATTTTAAACAATGCCCATGCTTGATGTAAACCTTTAACCTTTGCAGCTGCTCCTTTTAGTTTTTTCTTAACTATTTTCCTTATTTTATCATAGACTCCCTTTTCAAAGTTAGAAGGTAGTACGGTGGATTTCCTTGTTGTCCTTCCTCCATTTACTAAATCAAATGCAATCATGCTATGATTGCTATTGCGGACTAGCCCCAACACTTTTATCTCTTGCACCAGAACTTGTGTTTGACTAAGGACTAGGTTCAAAATGTCTTCTTCTCTTGTCAGTTCTTGAACCATCTGCTGCAAGAAGCAGTCATGCTATAATCATTATTGCGAACTGGCCCCAACACCGTTATCTCTTGCACCAGAACTTGTGTTCGACTAAGGACTAGGTTCAAAATGGCTTCCCCTTTTCTCGGTTCTTGAACCATCTGCTTCAATAAGCAGTCATATATTTCATCTAGAAACTTTATCTTGCTAGCATGTCCTGCTGTGACACTGACCTGGTTGATACCGGGGTAATTGAAATCACCCATTATTATTACTGTGTTTTAACTTTTGTTAGCTTCCCTTATTTCTTTGAGCATTCTATCATCCATTTGTTCATTCTGGCTAGGCGGTCAGTGGTACACCCCCACTGCCATCACCTTCCCCTTTTTACATGGAATTTTGATCCATAGAGATTCTACAGTGTATTTTGCTTCCTGAAAAACTTTAATCATGTGTACCTCAATGCTTTCCCTAACCTAGAGAGCAACCCCTCCACCAATTTGTTCTACTCTATTGTTGTGATATAATTTCTACCCAGGTATCGGTGTCTCATTGGTTGTCCTCCTTCCACCAGGTCTCTAAGATATCAATCATATCTAACCTCTCATTTAGTGTTATATATTCTAACTCTTCCATCTTATATTTTAGACTTCTAGCGTTTGCATACAAGCATTTTAAAGGTTGTATTTTATTCATATTGATCTGGTTATCGGTAGACAGGGGTAATTTGCAATCTTTAAGCTCTGTCTGCTCTGTACTTAAGGGCATTTGGATTACTTTTGTCTTTATTGGAACCTTCAGTCTTTTGCTAATATCTTTCAAGGATACATCATTCCAAATCATGCGTTTGTGGGCAGTTGTCGGCTTTCCCTAACTAGTTTAAAAGCCGCTCTATCTCCTTTTTAAAAGTTAATGCCAGCAACCGGGTTCCATCCCAGTTAAGGAGGAGCCCATCCCTTTGGAAAAGCCCCTCCTTTCCCCAGAATATTTCTCAGTTCCTAACAAATACAAAACCCTCTTCCTTGCACCATCGTCTCATCCATGCATTGAGAGTCCAGAGCTCTGCCTGTCTTTTGGCTCCTGCATGTGGAATGGGAAGCATTTCTGAGAATGCTATCCTGGAAGTTCTGGATTTCAACTTCCTACCTGAAAGCCTAAGTTTGGCTTCCAGAACCTCCCTCCCACACTTTCCTATGTCATTGGTACCAACATGTACCGAGACAGCAGACTCCTCCCCTGCACTGTCTAAAACTTGGTCTAGGTAGCGCATGAGGTCTGCTATCTTTGTACCAGGTAGGCATGTTACCAGGTGATCCTCATATCCACAAGCCACCCAGCTATCTACATGCCTAATGACTGAATCATCAACTATAGCGGCTGTCCTAACCCTTCCCTCATGGGCACATGGCCCTTGAGAAACTTCTTTGGTGTGAGAGGGATTTACATTACCTGGAAGACAGGTTCTAGCTACAGGATCAATTCCTGCCACACCAGGGTGTTGCTTTCCTGTCACGTGACCTCTATCCTCCATGGCAACAGGGAGGCTGCCAGCCTGGAGGTGGGGCATCAGTATTATATCCCTGCACCTAGTGCACATGTAAGACCCCTCACCAACTGGGAGAAAATCATACATGTGACACTCATTGCAAAAGATTGCAAAGCCCCCATCTTGCTGCTGGACTGCTGTCCGCATCTTGAGTTTTAAGGATTTGTTTAGCTATTTAAGTTGTTTGTTTACTTATGTTTGCTGGGATATTTATATAAATACAACTAAACTTAATCTTTATCTTTATTAAGAAACTTAATATACCGCTCATACTAAAAGCATTTGAGCGGTTTACAAACAAATTTTAAGACTGTTGGGAAACATGTTTAATGGACTTTGTTTACCTCAAGATTAATTAATCTCAGGTCCTTAATTAATCTATTCCTGATGAGGATAACTAGCCGTGCCTGAAAGTGAATATGGGCACCTCCTTCTCTTTAATAGGTTTAAGAGCCTATAAAGCCAATATTATCCCTGGGGTGGGTGAGAGGGAAAGAAAACCTAATAACAGCTGGATTGCTACACAGAGCCCTAACCTGTGCTTCTAAGGTAAACTTTTACCAATTTCCTGGGTGATTCACACAGCTCTTGGTTTGATAGAGGGGGCCTTTCAAAATGCCCCTTTGATCTGTCACTTGGCTTTAACACCTATTTAAGACAACTCCACAGATCTTTTGCCTCCTAGCTGGAAGTTCTCTTTGTAAAGGTCACTAGAAACAAATTTATGTCTTTCTACTTGGGGACTATTTATTCTATTTGTATGTTAAGTTATGCTCTGATGTGATTTAAATAAAAAAAACTCTTTAGAAACAAATTTATTTCAGTGACTACTTACTCTATTTTACTTTGTATGCTAAGCTTTATTCTGATTTGATTTAAATGAACAGTTCTCTGGTGATACTAAGACCTGATTGACTCAGCAAAAACACTGAATTCTCAAATACACAGATTTATCAGCTTTAACCCAAAGATCTCCCTTTTTCCCCAAGATTTAGAGTATATTCCGGAAGATGAATATTTACAAGTGCTGATCTTTTTCCAGCTGTAGCAGTCCCTTTTACACAAAATACACAATTTGCAGGTTCCCTAATTACTGCTTTCAAATCAGATGCTCCACAAATCAGATACATTTTAGATATTCTTTCTCTGAAATCCATCATGTCCTGAACGCCTGCTTCCCCTTCTTCCCAAAAATCTGAAAGACAAGAGCTGACTGAACTCATTCTATCTTTATTTTGTGAAGTAAAACATACTGTCTACAAAATTCCACCATCTATGTGGAATAATGAAACAGAAATTAAAAGCTGCAGGTCCTATTAGGGCAAAGGCTCTGATACAAGCTTCCGAAGGTGACGCATTAGTAATAACAGGCACTAACTAATACAGAACAACAGGATAGATAATCTCAAGTTGCTCACATGGCCAAGTTCAGAGCTGTCCTTGGCCCATGAAGAATGCAGTGGGGCTTGCTGTCCTGCTTCCCGGTGCCTCTCAGAAAGCTTCCCAGCACAGCCTTTGCTACCTCTCCTCATGAAGGACCCACGTCCTGCTAATCTGAATGCAGTAACAGAGCCGCGCCTCACTTGGTGCCATGACCGCTTTGACCCAGTGAAAAGCGGGATATAAATACAGCTAAATAAATAAATAAATGGTTCCCACCTCGCCCTACCTGGCCTTGCTTCCCCTTTTCTTTAATGATGCCTAACTTGTTACTGCTACGAATTTGAAAAAGCAGCACAGGGTTTTGGCGCTCATACGCACGCTGCATGTGTGACGCATCTCCGCCTCCTCTGACGCAACTTCTTGTTACTGAAGGGCGGAGATGCATTAAACATGCTGCATGCACACGGGCTCCAAAGCCACGGAACTGCTTTTTCTTCTGCCTCTCTGCTATCCATTGCTTGTTGCCATTTCATCCTACAGCTGTGTCCGGCCCAGCTCACTGCGCCAATCACAGTTTGCACAGTGGTTGGCAGATTCCGTCCACAAATCCGATGTTGCAATTTACAGAAAGTTTTTGGCTTGCATAATTTTTTTAATGTGACCATGTTCTCTTTCAGAGGTTGCAGGGCATCAAATCCTATTTCAGAAGTGGACAGGTAGACAGGCATACAGGCCCTTTGCCGCGGGTTTGCCCCACTTTTGCCAGGGCTTTGTTTGAGAATGCAGAATCTTTGCTGTCTGTCTTTGTGTCTTAAAACTGGGTTAGGATGACATCGGAGTCTGTTGTTTTCATACTGCTGAGAAACTGGACTGAGACTTAATAATAAGAGAAAATCTCGGCAGCATTCACCTGATGTGTCTCTGCAGAATATGCCACAAAAAAGATTGGAAAACCAACCCCTTATGTCTCCAGAGTGCTCTGCTTTTCACAGCTATTACATTCTGGCAGGTGCTGAGATAGGCTTTTGGAAATAAGCATAGTGCAGTGAGTGAACTGTGGTTGCCCAGTGCCCACGGCACAATCTGATGCCCTTTGTAAGAATACAGATTATGGGAAAGAAATACCAGATAGTGCAATACGCTTTAAAAAGTGACAGATGACTAGGGGTTTTAATTTTGTTTTATTTCAAACACTCTTCCGCCCTTTTTATAAATTCAAAGTGGATTACAGAGCAATATAAGAAAAACAAAAACCCATATCAAAAATCGCACTCATAAAACCCATCAATTCCCATAAAACCCAAAATAAAACTTCAGAAATAAAATCTAGCTACAATTAACTCCATCACACCTCCTCTGGAAAAATGAACTTTAATAAATAGATCTTCAATTTCAAATTCTCCTTCTCTCATTAATACTTCTTGTGACTTTGAGGTAAATAATGAAAACTAAAGCCAATATCCTAAATGTAGGCAACTACTTTCAGTCAATTGAGGCCACTAAATTTAGGCCTGTCATGCAGTTAAAGCATGATAAAGACCTTTTCTCTGCATTAACTGCTACTACTACTACTGAGCATTTGTATAGCGCTATCAGTCATACGCAGCGCTGCACAGACATGTAAGAGACAGTCACTTCTCATCAGAGCTCTTGGCAGAATGGCTATGAAGGACCAAGACAAGATTCTCAAGAGCAGAAATGTCTCTCTCCATACAAAGATTTGAATTGTTCAAGCCATGGTATTTTCAATAAAGTCATATGGATGCGAAAGTTGGATAGTGAAAAAGATAGACAGGAGCAGGAAGAAAATTGATGCCTTTGAATTATGGTGCTGGCGACAAATACTGTCCGAAGAACAAACCAATCAGTACTAGAGGAGATCAAACCTGCACATACAGGACTATTTGTGATTTTGATCCCGCGGGACTAGACATGCCCCGCAGGATCAGAATTGCGATCCCCTCTGTATGTCCGGTTCAGACCAGACATACAGAGGGGATTGAGGTCCGAGACAGAATAAGTCTGAAAGCATCTACGTTATTTGGATTTGAAGATTGGGTGGTTCTGCAGTTGAAATTTATGGGTAAACTTTAAGTCATTTCCAACAGGAGTATAGCGTACTTGGGTTCACTTCCGTAATAGTGAAAGTCCCCAGGAGGAGATGGAGGTGGAGGAAAATCCTGTTGAAATAAATGATACTGCACTTGTGCACAGGATTTTCAAGCCAGATAAGAAAAAAACACAGCTTTCTGCTGAGCTCAGGCCACGCCCCAGCTCAGAGGGAGAGACAGGCTTCCTCACGGATTGGTCACCCCTGGGGGAAGGACAGGGAGTGCCGGGAAGCAAATGCTTTTTAAATCCACAAACAGAGCAGAGAGTTAGCATGAGAAGAGGCAAGGAAACAAGCAAGGGACGTGGAGAGGAAGGAAAAGAGCAAGCAAGAAAGGAACCTTATGAAGAAGGTGAAGGAGAGAGAGAGCCTTGGAGAGGACCTTACAGCAAAGCAGAACCTTGGAGCAAGAGAGCTAGCAAGGGAAGCCATTGGAGAGAGGGCAATTGGACATACAGCAACAAGGGCTATAGCAGCTGTAGAGGAAAGAAGGAAGAAAAGCCTCTTCAGAGCAGGTACCTAACTGGCACTGGAAATAGACATAAGGAAGCTGAATTCCAGAACCTGGAGGATAGCAGGGAAAAAGGGTTCAGCAGTTGTCTAAGAAACCCTGCCAAAGGTAAAGCTACCATTTCTAATGCTGAATCATTGTTAGAGAAGCCATTTGTCTTTGCTACTGTCCAGAAGGCAGACCCAACACCTTTAACTGATAATAGGTGGGGAGAGACTCTTACATACGGGGAAAACTATAACACTGACAAAAGCAAGACAGCCGAGCCTTCAGAGTTAGAAGCTATAAGCAAGCTGTTGTCAGAAGGAAACTTTTTCTCTCCTAATGTTAATGTGCCTGTACACGCTGAATTGCTCCTGAACCAGTTCAAGGAATTTCTGGAGGAAAGAAAGTCAGGGAGAACTGTTAAACCTGATACAGATGCCAGTAATTCTAATACTGTTGAAAGAATGCAAATAGACTCTTGTTTGCCAGCTTTAGAAAGTGAATCTTCTCCCATGGATTGCTCTTTATGTTTAAAGGAAAAAGGCATTGTTGAACAGCACTGAAACTATATGAAATAATATAGAAAGTACTTGCCATACCTGCTGAAGAATTGGAAAGGCTTGTTTTATGTTTAATAAGCTTAATTGTCTTCTGAGGATAAGAAGCCGTGCTGTGAGAAAGAAAATCAGCTGTTGCAGTTTAATTGTTTTCCGTTGAATAACCACATGGGGCAGTGTCCTGTGGAAAGTTTATGGGACTGAGAAACAGCTGAGCAGTGCTGAGATATTTCTGTTACGTTTTTCTTCTGTTCCTGAAATACCTATATGTTGGAGATGCATCCTTTACGCTTGTTTGTGTTTGAGCTTTGATGCGCTGGAAATTCCCCACAATAAATATTCTTGCAGCCTTGAAACACTCGAGTCATAACTACAATTTTGTCCTTAAGGAGATAAGCAAAACTACAGTCCCAGAATCCCTGGCGACAATAGAAATAGCTTTATTCAAAAGAGGACACTCAAAGGCCACTTCCAGCTGGTAAGCTCTCGGGCCCCAGCGGAAGCGTCACACTTCACATATGTACATTTCTGAAGCTTCACAGTAAGTATGTAGTTTTCTCCTCTAATTCTCATTGCGGCTAAACATACATGCATTGTGACAGTACAAACTTACTTTTAGCTGTCTGAAAAGCTGCTTGGATGGATTCTGCCTTTCCACATAAGCCCCCTACAATTTTACTTCTGCTCTTTCTTGCTAAACCTTTGAAAACTAACTCCATTGCCAATAAATCCCAATGGTTATTCATTCTGACATGGTCTATTTTTCTTCTAAAGCTTTTTCTAGGGGGAAGGAGGCAGCAGTTTCCTCATGCTTCTTTAGGCGTCCAGTTCAGTCAGAACTGGAACTTGGATATGGTGTTAGGAGCATTTATTTGGAACATATGTGGATTTTTTCCCCTTATTCTTTATATCCTAACTTACCTTATTCAGTCATTAGAACAGCAGTCCACAACTAGGGGCCATGAACTGGGACTCCTTCTGGAACCCTGCAATCATGGGCCCTAAATCCAGCCACTAGACATTACCAATGTGCAATGATGGAGTTCCTTCCCCCCAGGGACTATGAACATTTCTTACACAACATCTCCATCCAACCACAGGGAGTGGAAGACCTGGTCAAACTTCATCTAGAATGAAGATTATAGTATGTTCTTTCTCCATCTGATTTCAAATCTGCATTACAGTGAATATTCTATGTTTATGTTTATTCATTTGATAAAAACCGCCTTTCTATGACAATCAAGGCGGTGTACAATTAAAAACAATTAAAAAGAGGCCAATGGCCAACGAAATAGAAAGAAAAGTTTACAGTGTTCTGATAGGAGAATAGAAGAGAAAGAGAGACAAGACAGGACATTAGTAGGTAACAAATTCTGGGGGGGGGGAGATAAGAAGAAGAGGGAGGGAGGGAGGATATCACACAAAGGGGGAAGGGAGGTCAAAGGCCAGGGAGAAGAGATGAGTCTTTAGATTTCGTTTGAAAGTGGTATATTGGAGTTCTAAATGGAGGGAAGTGGGGAGGGCATTCCACAGAGCGGGGCCAGCAAAAAAGAAGGCAGAGGACCGGGTGGATTGGAGGTGAGCACGGGAGGGAGAGGGAAGGGAAAGGCGATTAAGATGGAAAGAGCAAGGAGTGTGCCTGGGGGAGTGGAAGGAAAGGAGATCCGTTAAGTATTGTGGGGTACTGGTGTGGAGAGCTTTATGAACTAAAGTGAGCAGTTTGAATTGAGTGTGGAAGGGGATAGGTAACCAGTGGAGGAGGAACAACGTAATCCTGGAGAGTGGAGTGAGTAACAAGACAGACTGCAGTGTTTTGAATCCGCTGAAGCCGCAGCAATTGGGATTTGGGGAGACCAGTGAAAACCAAATTGGAGAAGTCCACACGTGACATGACTAAAGATATCAGTAGAGTAATGAGGGCTGATGGGGAAAGGAAGGGACGGATTGCCCGAATTTGACGGAGAAAGAAAAAAGAGGTCTTAGTAATGTGCGAGATATGTGCATGAAATGATAAATCAGAATCAAAATGTACACCAAGGTATCAGAAGGTAGTGACTAAAGGGACGGGGGTGCCGGAGAAAGAGGGGGCCACCGAAGGAGATGGGTTACCGTGAGAAAACCAAATGGCAATTGTCTTGGCTAAGTTAAGGTGGAGACAATTATGTGTTAGCCAATTGGCTACATCAGAAAGACAGGAGTTCAATACAGAAAGATCCGGACAAGAGGGGGAAGTATGGTGGAGCAGAACTATGTCGTCCGCGTAAAAAAAGGCAGATATTCCAGACTGATGTATTAGAAGAGCAAAGGGGGGCCAGGAAAAGATTGAAGAGAAGGGAAGCCAAGACAGAACCCTGAGGAACCCCACATGGGAGGTGCAGGGAGTCAGAGGAGGGGGTGGATGAGGAAGAGGAGAGAACGGTGCAAGAACGAGAGGAGAGAAAAGAGTGAAACCAGCGATAGACAACACTGCAGAGACCCGCTTCCCGTAAGCGAAGAAGAAGGGAGTGGTCAACTAAATCAAAAGCAGCTGAAAGATCAAGAGCAACCGCCACCGAGATGTCACCACGATCGTGAGCTACATGCAGTGCATTAGTGAAGGCGAGCAAGACAGTTTCAACACTGTGACCCTGACGGAACCCAGATTGATGGGGGTGAAGAAAGTTAGTAGAGTCAAGATGATGTGAAAGTTGTGCAAAGACAAAATTTTCCAGCAGTTTAGAGAGAAAAGGGAGGTTGGACACCGGGTGGTAATGGGCAGGGACCGAAGGATCAAGTGAAGGATTTTTGAGGAGAGGGCGGATCAAAGCGTGTTTCCAAGAGCAAGGAAAGGTCCCTGTGGAAAGGCTAGAGTTAAACATAGTAAGAATATAGGGAAGAAGCCCTAGAGGAGGGGCAAGAAGTCAGGAAGAGGGAATGGGATCAAGAGGACAGGAGGTTTTCCTAGAGGATGCTGAATAGGATGGTCATTGCCCAGTTTTGTAGGGTAAAAATGTTTTAAAATAAATAAATAAAATGGACCCGGGCTCCTCTGCATGGTCACACTGTCACTGAGCCAACGAACTGGCTCTAGCTCCTATAGTTCTAGAGGAGTTGGTTTTCATAAACTAGAAGCCACAAGCTAATAACATATTTGTTAAATTAGTTAATAGGATCCTACCACACACTCTCTAGTAAAAACAGCAAAAAACATAGGTAGATATAACCAGCTTCATAATGGATCATATATACTAACTTCAGCCTTTTAGCAGCTCCCAGGGAGGAGATACAAGAAAAAAAAAAAAAGACTCTCCCAGCATCATGAGTCATTACATATATCACACAAGCTAATTTTCAATCTTCCTAAACACCGTTAAATGGCCTGACAAAACTACATACACAATACAAATAAACATTTTCAGGTTACCCAGCGTTTTGATTTTTTTAATTTAATCTCTTCACATTTTTCTTCAACATTTCAAACAATGTTAGTGATAACTCAAATAAAAAGTAAACCTTAGTGCGCATTAGATTCTTATCTCCTAAAGTGTTGGACAGTTGCTGTTCACCATGCTTGCATATCCAAATATACAATATTTCTATAATTGTAATAATTTTGATCTATTTATGTTATACATAATCCATTTAGGACCCCAACACATTTTATTTGGCCCGTGCAAAGCTCCATGCGCATTCTAGAAGCTAAAAGATGTAATTTGGTTTCCAAAGCAATAGTAATATTTAGATAATATTTTATTTAACCTGATAATTTAAACTACAGACCACAAAATTCTGGATATTGTACATACTTTATTTATATATAATTTATAAAATGATAATCCTAGTAGAATTAGGATAGTAAATGATAGTCTTACTATAAAAATACAACTGTGGTCACTTTTCACAGAGTACAAACTCGGTTATTAATACAACTCTGTAGCACAACTAGAAAGTGTAGCATATATCATCCATTGACTCGTGGCTAAAAAAGATCTCAAAAAACATTAGGCTGCCACCGTTTGCTTCAAATCATACGGAGGACTGATGCCTAAAATCACATCAATGACCCCATTATTAACCATTAGCCACTTATTAAAGTTTTTTATATTTTTCTTATTTCCTATATTTTTCTTATTTCCTTATCAAAAAATATAATTTTCCCTTGAAAAGCCTTATGGTTATGCTTCAAAAGGTAAAAATGAACTAGTGCTTAGCTTTCTGATGAAATTCCCGACGCTTGTTCAACGCGCTGTGAATGTTTTTCAAGAATTACGGTGTTTTTGCATAGAACAAGTAACTTACTCATATCGGGGTAAATCACTAGATCAAACCTTGCTATATCACGAACAACGTTCAATATATAAATTGTCTTCAGTGACACCTAAGGGACTTAACGCACGAATAGAATGGGACGTGTGCCTTTAATTGACATCTAAAAGACCTAATACATCAATAGAATGGGACGTAGGCCTTTAATTGACATCTAAAAGACCTAATACATCAATAGAATGGGACGTAGGCCTTTAATTACTTATGGGAGTCGATACCTGCACAGGTGAAGAATGATTGCTTCCCCATTTAATAACCCTGCATGCGCGGCGTCTTAGTATGCTGTGAAAATCTTACCAGACAGAGCCTTAACGAAGAAATACCAGTGATGTCAGAGGTATGAGGTTTCGGATGCACAGTTGTTACTTAATAACTAGTATGTTAAGGAGTAGGAAAGTGTATATCTTATGAACTCATTTAATTTTACAGTGCTTCTTAGAAGGATTCCCCTGAAGAAACCAGCATGGTGAAACGCAATTCATAGTGCGTTGAACAAGCGTCGGGCATTTCATCAGAAAGCTAAGCACTGGCTCATTTTTACCTTTTGAAGCATAACCATAAGGCTTTTCAAGGGAAAATTATAATTTCTGATAAGGAAATAAGAAAAATATAGGAAATAAGAAAAATATAAAAAACTTTAATAAGTGGCTAATGGTTAATAATGGGGTCATTGATGTGATTTTAGGCATCAGTCCTCCGTATGATTTGAAGCAAACGGTGGCAGCCTAATGTTTTCTGAGACCTTTTTTAGCCACGAGTCAATGGATGATATATGCTACACTTTCTAGTTGTGCTACAGAGTTGTATTAATAACCGAGTTACTATAAAAATAAGCAAGCTTTATTCCATATGCTTGAGCACAGTAGAGGTTGAACGTTTTGTGCTTATTTGCAAGAAATCATGTTTCTTATAACTAAAATATGACACAAATATCTATTTATTATTTGCAAGATTGAAGAGTTCTAGTGGCCAGTCAGTTCTGGAGAAACCTGGATTAATTTTAGAATATTTCTCACTTTACCAAAGTAGTGATAATCCTGTGATATCGTCTGCTCACACTCCTGGACTGTCCGCTCACAAGATGCAGCACATAGTAACATAGTGAAAGATGCCAGATAAAGACCAATTTGGCCTATCTGGTCAGCACAGCATTGATTCATCCTCTTGGTAGATGAGCATATTAAATTTTTAAATGCAGCTCTGCACCAACTTCTTTCTTGTCCATATCATCCATCTGACCTTTCAACCCTCTTCTCATTGCAGTCCTAAGCATGTCCAAAATCCGTCCGTGTTAACCTTCCCTTGATTTTTTGGAGCCCTGATGCAATCATATATTACTACTGCTTATCATTTGCATATGCAGTGCTGTACAGACACACGTAAGAGACGGTCCCTCCTCATCAGAGTTTACAGTCCAGTTAAGAAAGATAACTGAGGACTACTAGGGAGGAGAGTGGCCTAGTGGTTGGGGCAAGGTACTTCAGGCCGGAAGGTCGGGGGTTCAAATCCCACTAGAGGACAGCAACCTTGGGCCGGAAGGACTGGGGTTTCTAGTCCCACAGGTGCTCCTTGTGGTCTTGGGCAAGCCACTTAACCCTCCATAGCCCATGTTCCCTGTAAGTATTAGTGTATGTGTCTCATATGCCTGCGTGTTAAATGTATCCCCCAATTGTGTTGTGACCGCTTTGATTGAAGGATAAGGCGATATACAAAACTGTCTAAATAAAATAAATAAATAAAATACCCCTGTACTTTGACGCAATCATGCCACTACTGTTTAGAGTTTTATTTTAGACATTGTTGTACACTGCTCTTATGAGACCCCTTAAAGGGCAGTCTTATCAAATAATTAATCGTCCACCACAGAGCATTCATAGAGAAATGGGTTATTTACGGGGAAGATCTGGTTGTAGAGGCCGGCATTCAGAAATGATAGCCAATGGAAGTGAAGAAGGGAGGTGATAGAGGGGAGCTATTTGGGGAATGCTGTCTCTATTAGAATAGGCATGACAGCAGTTCAGATGTGTCAAATTGTGGAAATATATGCTAGGATTGTTTTAAGGATGTTGTAAATTGCATTGAGTATATATGTAGAGGTGATTAATAAATTAGATAACTAAGGGGGATGTTTACTAAACTGCGGTAATGGTACATAACGCGCGTGATGTAACGTTAACGATCGTTAACTTACGTTAACACTCGTTATGATGCGTTAACGATTGTTAACGTCTCATAACGCGCGTTAACATAAGTTAACGATCGTAAAGTCCTGCGGTGCGGTAAAACACCGCAGAAGGTGGAGCGAGGGCAGAGAGAAGAGGTCAATGGGCGGAGTGTGGGCGGGGAGAGGCTCCTTTCACACTAACGCGCTGATCTGAAGAGCTGAATCCTAACGCGATTGAAAACCTGCCGTTAAATGCACATTTCAGGGGAGAGAAACCATTTAGGTATCAGCAATGTACAGCCTAGGCAGGGAAACCTAAAAAAAGTGATAAGTGTGATACATGTGCACAGAACAAAAGGGCACAGAAACATTGAAAATGACCTCAACAAACTGGAAAAAACCCATAACCAAGCTGGCCAATAGTGGTATTAATGGGAAACATCAACCCCTCCCCCCCCCCCCCGAGAAAGCTCCATAGAAAAGATATAAATTGTGGAAGGGTCTATGCTCTGTCCCCATACAAGGTGAATGAGGCCACAGTGAAATTGCGCTGTGCAGGTGTCCTATGGCGTGCACATGTGTGGCAACAGCAGGGCGGGCATGTCGGAAAGGCAACTGGACAGATGCCGGAAAAGGGGATACAGAGGCCCACAGGCGGCACATGCTGTGGTGCAGCTGGGCCACAGTGCAGACTAGGGTGATGCCTAGGTGGCCCATACGAATGCTGAAACAGCAGAGCAGCCAGACAGCAACTGCTGAAGGCCCAACATGGACACGACTGTGTTTACCACAGTGTCACAGGGGATAGTACCCAGCAGGTATCCCCAAGGGCACAGAACAGTGGCAGGCGGTGCTGGGGGAAAGCGTGGACACCTATGCAGACACCCCTACCCCAAAACCCACACCATAGGCATCCACTGACCTGCACACTGGATGGCCTGAGACTGCGCTCCACCAGCACCACCAGCAGAAGGGAATGTCAGCATGGTGGCAGAGGGGTACTGGTGGTGGAGGGGGCAGTGGCAGCTGCCCAGAGCAGACCGTGGCCTAGCCCTGTGTAGGTGGGTGCCATGCACTGCAACAGACAGGCCCTGTCTGATGAACAGTCATGGTATCACCAGGGAATGCACTGATTCGGTGATAACATGGTGGTGCAGTGCACAAAATCAGTGTATTCAGAAGCAGAAGGTCACGGGTTCAAGTCCCAGCTGTGGTTCCTGCCAACCCAGTCCCCATATTTTTCCCACTACTAAAACGTGCTAATACAGACAGAACCTTTATTGCAGATGACATAAACATGCCCAAAACACCTACATTTTACCCTACAGAGCACAGATACCATAAAAATGTGCATTACCTAGAGCAGGGTCTCCCAAATGCAGTCCTGGAGGGCCAAACACCATTCAGGTTCCATGCTGCCTCTAATAAAGATGCCTATGCTGCATTTCTATGCGCTGCCCCCATGGTATGCAGATGTAGCTCATGCATATTCATGAGGGACAGCATGAAAACCCGAACAGTGTTTGGCACACCAGGACTGGAGTTTGGAACCTCTGCCGTAAAGCAGCAGCCAACAGGGGCAGACACACCAGCACCCACAGGCTCCATTATCCAATGCCTCCTGGAGAGGCAGGACATTGGGCCCTGCGTGCATCTCCCAATACTAGCACTTGCATACCTTAGCAATGCCACCCTAAACCTGGGAACACGGTACACAGCTATCAAAAGGTTGCTATGATTACTGGCAGATAGCACTTCCTAAGTTAAGCACAATTTGCTGATTGAGTTGCACCATAGCAACCTTTCTGATGTCTGTGGAGTGTGCCTCAGGTCTGGTGTCTGACAGTGTTTACCACCCTGGGGAGTGACCCCAACAGTATTGCTTACCATAGCCATGCCTGCACTCTGCTCAGGACTGGTGTGGTGGCCAGGGCTGCCAAATACCTCTATAGTTGCACAATGCTGGCATAGGTGTGGGGAGTGTGTGTCTGTCTATCCAGTGTGTGGTGGCTGCAAACACCTTCCACAGCCCACACTACTAGCACTGTTGCCAGTATTGGCCTGCCAATGTGCATAATGAGGAGCAAGGTATTGTGGGAATAGTCAGGATAGGATGGCGTGGCCTGGATCCATCTGTACATAGCATAGGGCAATGGCTCGGACATTGTAGTGGCTGACCACCACCTGCACGGACAGGGTGGCCACAGCATGTCCTGCTGGGAGGTCACTCTCACACTGACTGAGTAGTGACCACGGCATGGCTAGGTTCCCCCATAGTGCTATATAGTATTTCCCCCATGTGATATTTATGGGTTCTCTTTTGGGGCCCAATCACTGACTTATCTGCTGGTGTGTATGCTGGCATCCCAGTTCTGGGTACATGCTAGCAGACTGCCTGCAGCTAGTATGTGTCTTGCTGGAACACCTTGCAGGGCGCAGTGGCTGGAGGCTTGCTGCTGGAGAATGTCAGATAGTGGAAGTGGGGGGCAGCTGTGCATTTCCAGGCCTACTGTCTGTCTGCTATTGCTTTAT
Source organism: Ichthyophis bannanicus (assembly GCA_033557465.1). Lineage (NCBI taxonomy): Eukaryota > Metazoa > Chordata > Amphibia > Gymnophiona > Ichthyophiidae > Ichthyophis > Ichthyophis bannanicus. Next base: position 284,148,176 of record CM066041.1, read on the forward strand.
GGATGTGTACAGCTCTGCATTGCCTGCCCTGTAGGGTGTCTGTTCCCCAGCAGAACTGGGGATATGGTCCCCTCTACTGCCACCATTGCAGGGGTAGAATGTGGATCTGTTGGTGGGAGATCCTGTCCCCCACCCTGAGCCCCAGAGGGTGGGTTGGGTGGTGGTATGTAATCCGCCTGTGGGTCCAAATACCCCCCCTTCACTTAAATCATGTGACCATGGCACCCACACAGGGCATGCATTTTTTCTGGGTGCACCATTCCCCTCCTCAATTCAGCTGATCAAAAGGCACATTAAAAGTGTTAGTTACATCTCCACATCAAGGACATCTGTAGCCAAAGGAATGTGAAAGTATCTTAATGGGAAATGTTTGAAGCAGACAGTGTTGTAAGACATCATGAAGACTCTGCAATAAGCAGACATCTCTAACAGGCAATTCTGATTCTTAGCAGCAGTACTAAAAGGTAGGGGGTTTAAAATCCAGGCCTAACATACAGGCCATAGCCTATCACATGTTTAGTTGGTAGCATCAATTAAAACTGCAAAACACCCTCATGGTCCTATAATCTCAAGTGCCCACGCACGTACCTACGCACGCGGCTACACACGTACCCACGCACGCGGCTACGCACCACAAACAACTCTCGAGTAGATGGCTGCCATGTCAAGGAAGCCTGCCTTCACCATGGCAGATCTCTATCTGCTCACTGAACTATTCTGCCTCCACCAGGATCGCCTCTTCCCTGGCTCATCCCGGAGGCAGAATCTGGCCAGAGTAAGGAGGGCCTGGGAGTGCCTCACCAGGAGGTACAATAGAAGCCCTGACTACCCACGTGAGGTAAGTGCATGGGGACAGGCACCCCAACCTAGGATGTGAAGGAGAACACCCGGTAACCAAACCAACTATCAGCCACCTATCAGCCAGGGGGTAGCTGTGACCACCACAGAGATGGAATACCCAGTACAATGTCATGGTATTTGGTGCTGTTGCAGCCTCAGTGATGTGCCCTATCCACACGACACCACAGGTCCATCACAGAGGCCAAGAGACACACAGGGGTATGTCACCTGCCCCTGTCAGCGATCACAAGGCTCAACTATATCCCCAGGATGTAGCAGGCCTCAATTCAGGGGTCCATCCCCCATCCTGGTGCTATGGTATCTGCCCCTGTTTGTGATCACAAGGCTCAACTATATCCCCAGGATGCAGCAGGCCTCACATCAGGGGTCCATCCCCCATCCTGGTGCTATGGTATATGCCCCTGTGTAGGAGTACAAGGCTCAACTATATCCCCAGGATGCAGCAGGCCTCACATCAGGGGTCCATCCCCCATCCTGGTGCTATGGTATCTGCCCCTGTGTGGGAGTACAAGGCTCAACTATATCCCCAGGATGCAGCAGGCCTCACTTTAGGGGTCCTTCCCCCATCCTGGTGCTATGGTATCTGCCCCTGTTCATAATCACAAGGCTCAACTATATCCCCAGGATGCAGCAGCCCTCACATCAGGGGTCCATCCCCCATGCTGGTGCTATGGTATCTGCCCCTGTGTAGGAGTACAAGGCTCAACTATATCCCCAGGATGCAGCAGGCCTCACATCAGGGGTCCATCCCCCATCCTGGTGCTATGGTATCTGCCCCTGTTTGTGATCACAAGGCTCAACTATATCCCCAGGATGCAGCAGGCCTCACTTCAGGGGTCCATCCCCCATCCTGGTGCTATGATATCTGCCCCTGTTCGTGATCACAAGGCTCAACTATATCCCCAGGATGCAGCAGGCCTCACTTCAGGGGTCCATCCCCCATCCTGGTGCTATGGTATCTACCCCTGTTTGTGATCACAAGGCTCAACTATATCCCCAAGATGCAGCAGGCCTCACTTCAGGGGTCCATTCCCCATCCTGGTGCTATGGTATCTGCAGGTGTACAAAAGAGGCAAGAGATATGGATGATCACATGTGCCTTTATTGTGGCACATGTGATCATCCATCTCTCTTGCCTCTTTTGTACACCTACTTTATCAGCAAGAGCGTTTGCTCTTCCTGTGCCCGGGCTATGGTATCTGCCCCTGTGTAGGAGTACAAGGCTCAACTATATCCCCAGGATGCAGCAGGAAGCACTGCAGAGGCCCACCTCCCATCCCGGCAGTACTGATGGGCACTGGCAGATGTGTGGAGATGGCCCGCACATGTGTGCTGTGTCTGGATTGGAGGGGCCCGCACATAGAGCACATAGGGTCCATGCCAAAAAATGTGCGTGCGCAGTGCACACATGGGAGTGGCCCTGACTAAAGTATGGGGCATGAGCGTCCCACACAATACGGGCAGGCACCTGTTGCACACAGAGATATATATGTGGTGTGTCTGAGGACTTCAAAGGGTGTGTGTGCGCTAATGCCCATGCATGTTGTCTACCCAACAGGTGGAGGACCTGTGGAAGAAAGCCCGTGAACTGCGAGCGAGGTACCCACGCTTCATTGCACGGGTACAGCGCGACAGGTGTGTATCATTACCGTGATTTCCATCTGGGTGTGGTATGGGGTGTACTACGCAGTATCTTTACACCCTGCTGCATCACAGGGACACGCCACCTCCTCCCCCGACTCTCATCCCACGTACCTAGTCACATAGATGCCTTTCGTCGGATGCATTGTGGGAATGCACGCTCCCGTGCGTGCTGCGTCGATGTGTACAGGGTGTTGGCTCCTCTGGTTTTTGATGGACCTTCCTGGTTAACCAGGTGTGTATCGTTACCGTGATTTCCGTCCCCGCCCCGCACCCTATTTCTCAGCCACCTGTCCTCCATCCTGTGTCTATCATGGCTCAGACTGTGAATGCAGGTGATGCGGTGGTTGCATTGCTCGAGCTGGCTGGACTGCGCTTTCTGGAGGAAGGAGATGATGTACCTGGGGCTGCGGCACTGGGCATGGGTGCTATTCCACTGCAACTCAGGCCTGCAGCTGTGGGGGGTCCACAGGCGGGTGTGGGAGAACAACGGCGCCGTAGGCGTGCTGAGGCATGGCCCCGCTTGCAATGCCTTTACAGGCCCAGGCCCATGCTCCAGGACATGAGAGAGGACCAGGTAATCTCCCTCTACCGGCTGGACACAGGGGCTATTAGGGAGCTCTACGAGGATCTCAGACCTGACCTCGAGCCCCAGACTGCCCGGTCACGTGCTATACCGGGATTGGCCAAGCTCCTGGCTGCCCTACATTTCTTTGCCTCTGGCTGTTTCCAATCCTCAGTGGCCGCAGTGGGTGGGATGAGTAGGCCAACATTCTCTCGCTGTCTCCACCAGGTACTGCGGGCCATGGTCAGCCGGGTTGGGAATTACATTGCAATTCCCAACAGTAGGCAACATTGGGTGGCCCTGGGACAGGCATTCCAGCGGATTGCAGGGATACCACACGTGATGGGAGCTATAGATTGCACACATGTTGCCCTGGTCCCGCCACGCGACAGGGAGGTTGTGTACCGCAACCGCAAACACTTCCATTCCCTGAATGTGCAGGTTGTTTGTGATGCAAGTATGCGTATTCTGAATGTGATTCCATGGTTCACAGGGTCAGCCCATGACTCCTTTATCCTGCAGCACTCGGCACTGTTCGGCCAGTTTGAGGCCGGACAATATGAGGACTACATCCTGTTGGGTGGGTATTCACCATATCTAACGTGCGCCTACCGTATATGGTTGATGGGACGCCATTGTCACTTGTGTCCTCTACATGCCTGACATTGTGGTGGTATTTCCGGGTGCAGCCTATTGTGGGTCTCACACTACATCACACCCTGTCACCTGGGATGGGGTCACATACCTCTGTGCGCTGCCACACATCTCTCTGCCTACCATGTGTGTGTTAGTGCTCATCTGGGTGTCACGACACACATGTGGTGTGGGCTGTTCCCTGCCTCTGCTGTTCACTTACCCAGCTCCCATGTCCAGGGGCACTCTGGCCGCGTATGGTGTGTCCCCTCCATGGCTGCGTGCAACACCTCTGGCTTGCCCATGGCTCCTGCACCTGGCCTCAGCCATACTGCACGGGCAGTTGCACATTTGTCTGCCTGTGCGGTGTGTCTCTCTCCCATCCCACGTGCCACAGGTTTGTGCATGTGCCATCCGGGGGGGGGGGGGGAATTGGGGGCACAGAACCATCCACATGGTGTACAGTATGTATGGGGCCTCCTCTCTTTGGCCATGTAGGGGGTGACACGTGTCTTGAGCTGTGGGCGCACCTGCTATCACACATGTATGCTGCATGTCTGTCCACTTTATCCTGTCTCCACTGCCACTCCCACCTGGCCCCCCTGGGGATGTGTTCCATTGGCCTATGCTCTGTGTGCACTGTATCATGACGGTCACATACTTGCATAACTGTGCATCTCTGCCCCTCCGAGTATGTTGTGCCACTGGTGGACAGCTGCCCTCACAGCAGCCACTGCTGCTGTCTGGGCACAGGTTTGCGACGTGTCTTTGGGCATGGTACCATAGGTGTGCATTGCCCCCATTGGCCTTCCCTGGGGCTCTGGGTCTCCCAGCATCAGACTCTGGTACACTGCCCTCGTGTGCAATGATGTGACATCATATATGTGTGTCCATGCTTCTCTGCTGTCCTGTTGGACGTTGCTACGTCAGTGATTCCATGGGTCCATCATCTCATGTGTGACTTTACGACATTTCTGTTTGCAGGTGATGCAGGATATAGGTGTCATGCCTGGTTGCTGACCCCTGTGCGTCTCCCTCGGCCAGGTGCAGAGATGCGGTACAATGAGGCCCATGCCTCCAGCCGCTCAGTCATTGAGCGCACCTTTGGCGTTCTAAAGAGTCGCTTCAGGTGTCTGGATAGGACAGGCGGTGCCTTGCAGTACAGACACCTGACTGTGGCAAAGATCATTCTGGCCTGTTGCATCCTCCACAACATTGCTCTCATGCACAATGTCCCAGTTGATATTAATGAGGATCTCGGGGAGGATCCTGTGTGCCCTCCTGCACATGGCCATGGTGACACACGTGAGGGGATGGTGGCCAGGCAACATCTGATCGAGGAGCTCTTCTCCTGTAAGTTCTGCATGTGTGGGGCTGTGCTTCTGGGTCGCCATGTGTGAGCTGGTCTATGTGTTTCACGGCACTGTCCTGACATGTCTCTATATGTCTCTTGTGTTTTGGGCTTCCCAGGATAGGCTGCTGTGTTCTTGCCTCCCAGGGATTGGCTGCCGATACTGCCCAATGCTGTGGTGCAGGTAGGGACTGTGTGTATGTCACAGCAACATGCAGGTGACTGGGGTGGGTGGACATACAGGCAGGTGTGCTGTGGTGGCAGCACCACATGACACATATATGTGTTTCCCTCTCCACTGCTGCTCTGGTGTTGCACATGTCTTTGGCCTACCACTCCATCCACCATATGCTCCGTTTGACACATATGTGACCATTGCCTGTGCACATCTTGGGGGTCTACATACTGTACCTGTGCACATGTTACCAGGCTGTGTGTGTCTCCGGACACAGGGCATTGCACTGTTTGGGCACACGTAAAGACCTCACTGCCATTGTGGCATTAGACAACCTCGGTGCACCCATGTCTCCACTTGTCCCTGATTGTCAACAGTCCAGCCAACTGCAGCTTGCGGCATGCTTACCTTGTCTCACGGTGTGTGTCTCTGTGTCTTTGGGACGTGTCTACCTGACGGTACCTTCTGCTCCTCTCTGCCTTTGTCTGTCTCAGGGATGTGTCTGGCCACCTGTCCAGTGATGTTCACCCGTCTCTCTATGCCCTTCTGCTTATGCCCTTCTGTACATTGTGTGCATGTGTCATATATTGTTCCCTGACGTGTCTCATGTTTGCTGGCAGGACACTGCACATCACCATTTTGTTTCCACTCACCAAAGCATTCCTTGGACCTGCTCCACTAACAGCTGATCGTGAGGATGTAGTGATGGACGCAGTTCATTGACGCCTGCAGCCTCTACTGGGGCCCCTTGTGCCCTTGCCTGACTCGGGCTTTCCCCATCAGTCCAATGCTATACCTTTCAGGTAGGTTTCACCTTTCCTCCTCTGGGACATACGCCACGTGCAGATGCTGCATTTGGCCTGTTAGTAACAACGTGCCTTTCTGTGGTATCTCTGTGCACCACCACTGCTGGACATGCTGTGGACCTCTGGGATGCCTGTGTGACATGGGCATTTACATGACCATGTTGGGATGGTGTCCTGGTCTGCAGGGCCATCTCCTGCTCTGGTCCATGTGCACTATGCTGTGTGTTGTGGTCGTGTCATGTTGTAATGTTTAAGCATTCATGATGCACATATTGTGATGTCACTGTGTCCTTTGTGACCTGATGGTGGGTGTGGGTGTGCCATTCCCTTACCTTATTTCTACCCCTTTTCACACAGCACACAGCCAACAAACATGGCACATCTACCACACTGCATCTGGAGACACCATCAGCCACATTTGTTTGGACACAGCACCTCTGTGAAACTGTCCCTGGGTGTTGTTGCCACTGGGAGATGGACCTCTGTGAGTTGGACACAGGCCATTTTTGGACCTCATTGTTGGCCTGCTATGGTGACTGTCACTGGGAGAACTGACACACCGTCGCTGCCATGAAGTGTCTGGGTGTTTCGTTGATTGCAGCTGGGGGGGATCACCTTTGCATTGTTGTGGAACATTGACACGTCACTGGTGACTTTGCATGGTCCCTGTTGACTTTGCATGCTTCAACTTGGGTCTGTGGGGTGTTGGGGATGGTGACTGATGTGCATACGGTGGGGGTGTGCGCTGTGGGGACGTGTCGTGTTGGCACCCTCCTCATCGCATCTTACAGTCTGGTTTGGACAGGTGACGGAATGGGGGCCAGGGTTGGGGAGACAACGGTGGTGTGGGAGGCAGGGTGGTTGGGGTCCACGGGCAGCACCAGGTAGGTGGCCTCGCAACATGGCTTGGATGTGTGTGGGCGATGGTGCTGTCTCCTTACGGTGCCTCCTCAGGCACCCTATAATGTGCCCTATGAGGCACCCTACCAAGCGCCCTATGGGGTCTCCCATAGGGGACATTATGGGGTACCTTGGCAGACAATGCACTTTATAATGTGCCCTCTGCAATGCCTTATGCGGCACCTTAGGTTACGGCCCCGTGAGGGTGTGTTTGCTGGCAGCACTAATTAAAGTTAACAAAATAACTGCTTCTGACAGCACTGATTTGAGGTAAAAGGTGATGTCTCCGCCAGCTTTACTCATTAGACCCACAGGGAGATTGAACTCACGACCCCTGCACCATTAGTCAGTGTATTAACCATTGTGCTGTAGCTCTGGATGCCTTGCTAGGCACCTTTTCATGTGCCGTATAGGGCACCCTGTTGGGCTACTGTCTAGTGCTGTGGCCCACTAGTTACTTCACTGCCTGTGGAGCCAGGGGTCATGGGTTTGATCCCACAGTGGGGTTATTTGTTAGGGCTGTCTGAGGCATTTTCTTTTTTTAATTTAAATTGGTGCTGCCAGCAACAAACCCTCACAGTGCTGTCTCCTTACGGTGCCTCATCAGGCGCCCGATACAGTGCCCAATGCGGGTCCTATACTGCTCCTGTGGGGTGCCCCATAGGGGACATTCTAGGGTGCCTTGGTGGACAGTACACTTTATAATGTGCCCTCTGGGGTGCCTTATAGGGTGCCTTATGCGGCACCTTGTGTTACGGCCCTGTGAGGGTGTGTTTGCTGGAAGCACTAATTAAAATTAACAAACAAAAAGCTTCAAACAGCACTGATTTTGAGTAAAAGGTGATGTCTCAGCCAGCTTTACTCATTAGACCCACAGGGGGATTGAACTCATCCCCTGCACCACTAGTCAGTGTATTAACCATTGTGCTACAGTTCTAGACACCTTATCAGACGCCTTATGGGCGCGTGTTGCGTGGCGCTCTACACAGTGTTTTTTTAACGCTTGTTAGGCTATGGCGCCTGGTAACGCGCGTTATCGGTAACGATGTACCGCCCATGTCCTTATTTGGGATTTCTGCCTGTACCGCGGATCCTAACGCGAATCACACTAACGCAGTTTGGTAAACATGCCCCTAAATGTCTCCCCCCCACCTCCTCTAGGATATGCATATGTAGATCTTACAGTCTCATCTCATATGGCTTTTGACACCATTTTGGTTCTTTGCTTTGTCCTGCCTCTAGCCACTCTCTCTTTCTGAGATATGACTTCCAGAACTGAAGACAATGTTCCAAGTGAGGCCTCGCAGATACCCTGTTCAAAGGCTTTATCAACTTCTTTTTTCTTCTGCTTCTTCTGTACCCCAGCATCCTCTTGGCTTATTACATTATGTTGCTATCTTGAAACCATCAGAGGCGATCATCCATCAGTCTCTCTCCTCCTGGTCAGTCTACATTAGGTCCCTCAGATTTCCGCACCTCAAATGGGTGTCTCTGCACCTTAATTGAAAGCCCTCAACTATGTCTCAAGCTTTTTCAGATGACTTCTTGTTCTTCCTAATCCTCCAGGCTGCCCATTTTGCTACACATCTTTGTGTCATCCACAAAAAAGACAATCTTTTCCCTTCTAACACTGCTGCAATATCATTCACAAAAATACTGAACAAAACTGGTCCTTGGGCTGAGTCCTGAGGCACTCCACTAATCACTTTTTTCACTTCTGTGAGAATTCCCTCTGTCATCTATCACTCTCGCACTTTCTAATCCAGTCTACCAGGGCAGGTCCAACCATTAGGCAACACTAGGTAGTCGCCTGGGGCAATGGCTTCTTGAGGACAGCAAAGACCAGCCACATTTAGAGCAAAACAATAGATTCTGCCAGCCATAAACTCAAAGAGCCATCAGCACATTCTTTCACCTGCAGTGAGAGGGGGACACACACATACATACAAAGCAAAGTTTAATAATTAAAAGTATGGGCCTGATATTTGAAAGGCATTTACATGGTTTAAAAAACCAAATCAATATCAGGTCCATGATGTCCAGTTATGCATTTTTACAGAATTATTATTTAGTTTAATTATTAAATTCTTGGGTGGGGGGGGGGCAAGAAGGTTTGCCTGAGCTGACCCTGCCACCACCTTGGGACCCAACACCAGGCTGCACAATTATTTATGATCTACCTGTTTGGGACAGTGTTAAAAGCTTGGCTGAAATCACAGGTACTGCACCCCTTTGATCTAATCCTCTGGTTATCCAGTCAATACAATCAATCAAATTAATCTGACACAATGTGATGGGCTGCTCTATAGAATGAGGTGCTTTGCATTTGCGCTTGTCCATCTTGGCTTTTGTCTTTTAAGCTCTGGTTTATTGCAATTAATTTCTTTCCATTTGGAGTTTAAGTTTAAGGGAGTGAGGCTTACTTGAATGTTAGGGTGGTATTATTGTTTTGTTATTCTTCTTTAATTAACAATTTTGAATTATTTGGAATTTTTATTAATTGCATTTAAGCTGCATTTATGAAATACATTGTAGTATATTATAATTATGACTTAAATATTGTAAAACACTTTGGGTGGTTCTTTGGGACCAGGAAGGAGGGTTATATTGTAAAGATCAGACTAGACTTCCTATGAGGCAGGCCTTTGCTAACAGGTGCTAATCTAGTCAACATCTGTCACCTTCTGGAGATCTCCTCTAGGAGGATTTCCTGCCCTACAACAGTCTTCATCCTTGTAGCCTTGACCAGCAAAGCAGAGGAATAACCTAGTGGTTAGAGCTCTGGGAAACGAGGGGTCAGTTCCCACTCATGGGCATGAGGTTTATTAACTGCCTTTCAAAGCTTTATCAAAGCAGTTTACATAAAAAAAAATTAAAAACAGGTCCAAAAATAAGTTACATTAAAAGTCAAATTAAACAGTTATGCAGTAGAAACAACTGGGAAGAAAGAGTTTATACAGCTTAAGGGGAAGAGGTCACCAACAAAGGGAGATAGAAAGCACAGAGCTGGCCATGGTCCAATGTAATGCTTCGCCACACCCCCGTGGGTGTTATCAATTAAAAGCACATTCGAACAGACACGTTTTTAGGCCTTCCTGAAATTTTTTAAAAGAGGACTCCAAATGAAGATAAGGCACTCGGAAGTTTCACAATGAGGGGGCCAAGAAATATAAAGCAATGATATAAGTGAATTGGCAGAGGGTCGCCATGAGTCGACACCAACTCAACGGCACGTAACAACAACAACATGAGGAATTTGCAATGAGCTGGAGAAGGAGGAAGAATTACTAATTGATTGGTTTGGTTGGAATTGATTGATTGGTTGGTAAAAAGGAGAATGGGTAACATAGTCAAATTTTTTAGCATTGCATAGACGTTCTATGGTTGTGTTTTCAATAGTCTGAAGTCCTGTCTTGTGCTTTTGTCTAATCCCATTGTAAATAGTATTGCAGTAATCGAGGCAAGAAGTAACCAGAGCATGAATTAATGAATGCACAGCAGAGGGATTAAGACGTTTTCTCGTGGAACGGATTTGTCGGACAGCGATGAAAGAGGATAGATAGAATTACTGCTGATATTTGGGTGCTGCAGTTAAGTTCAGTATTGCAAATGCAGCCAAGAGGCTTTAAAGATTCTGAAGCTGTAATTGGTATGCCAGGGAGAGTTAGGGGCTAGAGCTCATTTAGTGCTGCGTCTGGAAATCCACATTGATACAGTATTGGGCGGATTGCGTTTGGGGTGATTAAGATCCTTGTGATCTTCCTTAACCCTCCATTGCCTCGGGTAGAACTTAGACTGTAGGCCTTCTGGGGATAGGGAACTGCCTCCCTGTAGCTGAAATGTAACTCAACTTGAGCCACCAGTGAAAAGATGTGACTTAAATCATAATAACAGTATCTGAAGAGGGTCTCAAGAGCTCAGTACCATAATGTCTCCGGATCATTTCTGTGCTAGTCCAATGAAAGACTTTGTAAATGTCAAAACTAGAGAATAAGCTTCATCCGCTTATCATTCACTCACACACTTTGCGCCTTAAACAGGGGGGAAAAGAGTTTCTATGAATTCACCAGCACAGGAATCAAAGAAACCCACTGGAAGCCATCCACACTCCAGTTCTACCTCATTAATGCTTGTCAGTGACTTAAAAAACCATGGCTGAACCCAGGATTTCATGTAACACAATGCTTTTATTAGTTTTTATTATCATTTCCTATCCTTCTAGAAGTTAATCTTCAGACCTCCTCCTTCCTCGTCTCCCATAAGATTCCTTTAGATGTTTCAGGGATGTGACCATTCGTCTGACGATAAGGATTCAAGCAGCACATTTTGCAAGAGCCTGAGTTGCACTGGGGTATGAAAGCCTGAAATTCTCTGATCAATGTGGGTACAGCACAACCACGAGTGTTTAGGACCACAGCTGAGAACATTTTGTGCTAGTAGCAGGCAGCAAGTGTGACCCATGATGTGATCCCTTCCCCATTAATCTCCCCATCTCCCCATTTCTCATGCTGACTGCAATCAGCTGCATTCAACATTAAGTCTGCTCACTAGGATCATTCCATTTAAATAAAAGATTTTGGGAAGACAGATGTACGAGATCAATTGACAATGACTGAATTTCTGCCTTGACAAACAGGACAAAACCAGACTTAAATTGCACATAGCACTTCAGAGCAGGCCTTCCTATTGAGCGCTTTATGGCAGGAGCCATTCCTCCCTGAATCGATGTTCAGACATTGTATTCTTTTCTACTTTAAAAATGTCTGCCATTGATTTGAAGTGAGGGAAATTTACATTCAGCAATTTCATTTGTTATGGCAGGTTTCTCAGTGCAGTATTTGTAGTGCACAGCAAGTACTGAGCTAACAGGCTCAGCGGGCCCTCCAGTCTACACAGTTTGCAGTCCGCTGATAGGAACTGTAGTGTCGAGATGAGGAGTAGGATTTCTGTAGCTAAGTTCCCTGGAATTTTCAGTGGCTGGAGCTGTGATCCTAGACCTCTGCAGTGAGAGTCTGCAGAGTGATACAGGGGTCCTTCAAGTCGTTAACAGTATCCTTGACCTTGTCACCGAAGAGGTTATTCCCTACGCAGGGGATATGAACTGTGTGATTGTGCATGTTCTCCCTCAGGCAGGATGCCTGGAGCCAGACCATGCACCTGCTGTGATGGCCATACTCGACATGCGGGCCAGGTGTCAAAGGCATCGAAGGTCAAGTGGACAAGGTGTTTGCCACATTCTGCAAGGTCAGCAAGGATGGCTGAGGTAGTTGCTGAGGACTCAGGAGGAAGTGTGTTGAAGGCACCCTTTAGCCTGTTCAGTAGGGCATCTTGAAAGAGGATCTGCTTAAATTGGTGGGCTGCAATCTTTGTGTTTAGCATGGTGCTGTGGAAGGTCCTCTTCCCTAACTCATTGGGGAGCCTGTGGTCCTTGCCAGGAGGTGCATTGGAGTGGGTGCAAGATTTCTTGGCACACTTAATCACAGATTCGACAACGATGGACTGGTGTGGGAGCTGAGGCTTCCCGAATAGTGGTGTGGGCTGCACCTAGTACTTTGTTTTGAGCTTCCTGGAACTGGTGGGGCTGAACAATGGGGTTTGCCAGATTTTCAGCAGGTTGTCCAGGAGAAGCTTGTGGACTGGAAGGGCGACCAGTATTCTTGAGGTGTCCAGGTCCTTAAATGTGCCAAGAACTTTGTTTTCTAGATCCGGTATATTGGCTGGGATGAGAGAGATCAGGGACGCCAGCCTCTGAAGGAATTTGGTGTAGATGAGGTTGAAGGCCAGCCCTAGCACTAGGTAAACTATGTGGCTACCTGGGGGGTGGGGGTGGGGGGGAGGGGACAGAATTTTAGGGGCATCACTGCAGTAGGCTCAGCTAAAGAAGGGATCAATTCCTCACACAATGCTGTCGATGCACCAGTAATTCAATCAATGCTACAAGAGAGAGTAGGACTTATTGAATTACTGGGTGCATCGGCAGCATTGGGTGAATCATCATTCAGCAGCAAATATTCACCTCTTTTTTTTAAATTCAGTTACCTTAAAATGATAAGTTTTTTTGAAGTTGCTTGCAGGCAGTCCAGGCAATCCTCCGAGTCTTCGGGGAAAGTTCCTCCCGGAGGACTTTGAGGATTACACAGGCTGCCTGCAAGGAACTTCAAAGAAGCTCTAATTGTTTTAAAGTAATTGAATTTAAAAAAGAGGGGCATGTGTGTGTGTGTGTGTGTGTATGTGTGCACACTGCTGAATGATGATTCACCTGATGCGATCAATGCACCCAGTACATCAACAGCATCAGATGAGAATTCTCTCTCCTTCATTTAACTCTACCATAGTGCTGGGGCTGTTTTCTGAGGAGAAGGTCAATAATGAAAGAAGGGGGAGCTTAAAGAAAGGAAGGGGTGAGTGAGGGGTGGAGTTTAAGAGAAGGGGGTGGGGCATAAAGGAAGGAGCTGGGCTAAGTGTGGAAGATAAGGAAAGTGGAAGGAGCAGAGTTAGAGGAGAGAAGGAGAAGAGACTGTGAGTGCGTTTCAGGGGAAGGCATGGGAGGGAGTGAAAGACCTGGGAGAGTGCAGGGGAAGTGAGGTGGAAGGGAAAAAGGGATAGTGCAAGAGAGAGAAGTGCAAAATAGGAAAAGGAAATAGTGTAAGAGGATGTGAGGGACAATGAGCAGCTGCAGTAGAACAGGGGAAAATGCAGACACGTACCTAGCACTCTAACACACACGGATACACAAGCACCCCCTGACACACACACACACTCTCTGTTTCAATACATACACATACATCCCCACCACACACACTAACACATAAATGCTCACACAGCCCTCCAATGCACATACATACACAGAGTCGCCAAGACACTAGCAAACACATACACCAACACCCCAACACTCATGACAAACACACACATGCACATGCAGTCTGTGATAAGGAAGCTTATCATAGCTCAGGAAGGAGCTATAGAAAAGGTGAAGTGACTCTGAACAAGCAACCTGTCAGTTCTGGTAGAAATAAGAAAACAGAATTTTCCCATAAAAGACTACCAGTCCCAGAATGCACCAGGTTTCCAACAGCCATTAGAGGAGCTGAAGTGGGGAAACGTGTGTTCAATCAGGAGGGCTATGAGGTAATCCCTAAGCACTCATCTCAAAGGGCAGGGCCTGATTCAACACAGCTGCGCTGTGTTAGGGAGGAGCACTCATCTAAGCAGAATAAGAGTAGAGTTTATTCTACAGAGGACCATCTTCATAATCACCTTGGATATCCAGAGAATTGTCCTCAGTATCCTGAGAATCAGCTTGAGTTTGATCATCAGTTTCCTCTGAAGGATCATCAGAAGCAGAAGCCAAACCGGACGGACAGAGAGGGAAAGAGACCCTTTGGAACAAGGAAGAGAAAAGCCTTTGAGAGGTCTAGAAGAGTCCAAAGCAGTACGTATACTGGGAGGTATTCCAAGGGCCAGCATACACCATTGGACTGGGGAAAGCCAGAGGAATGGTGCTGCAGAGCTAGGAATCACCAGAGGCTACCTGTGAGGGAGACGGCTGCACGTGGAAGGGACCCTAAGACCTGTGCCAGAAGGTATGTGAAGAGAGATCCAGTGTCCAGGGATCTGGATTGGAAGGCTGGACATAAGAACTGGACTACATACTGGCCAGGCTATATAGAGAGGAACTCTAGCAGCAATGGAAGCTCAGGTATGAACACTGATCTATGCCCTAGCTATAACCTTGAAAGACAGCAGGGAAACAAGTATTCTCCTGAAAATGCTCCATTGAGAGATTCATCTGTGCCAATCCATGATATTGAACCCATGCTTGTTGAACAAGGGGGAATAATAGCAGATGAGGATCCTGTTTATATGGTCTGCTCTCTATCTAAACTCCGTTGGTAACTTTCTGTTATAAAGTACAGCAACCATCACAAAGAAATACAAATTTGTTCTTTAATCTACTCAGAAAAGCTCCTGAAGCAGGATTTGACCCACACAGTGGAAGAAAAGCTCCTGAAGCAGGATTTGACCCACACAGTGGAAGGCAAGCCAGCTAAGGGGTTTCAGCTGGTAACTGCTAGCAATTAAGCCTTACCTAATTGCTTGTGAGCTAGGAGAGAATCACTTCTGTATCTGTGGGAAGTAATCAGAAGTTAACCTGAAAAGAACAGTTTGTTTCTTGCTTTGTGGCTTTTCATTTGTTGTTTTCCTGATTTTGACTTTGTTTTTCCAAGTTATCACAGAAAGCAAGTAACCTAATTTATGTGCTACCTAGCATATCTGTGTTGGGAGAAATAACCCCATAAATAAATATCTTCTTGGCTTTACCCAAGAGCACAACTAAATTATTGTCAGCAGCTGTGTCTGGTGTGAATGAACTACATTGCCCACAATACCTTGCAAATCATATAGAAATATGCACTTGCCAAGAGTGTGAAGATTCTCACCCAGGCAGCTGTCTGACAAGTCCCTGACAGTTGACATGACACACACACACACAACATGTGCCCTCCACATGACTGATTCTGCGAATGGAGGAAACACTACACTTCATCTTGCTGAGGGGACGTATGATAGAGGTCTATAAAATAATGGAGTTGAACAAGTAAATGCAGATCGGTTATTTACTTCTTCAAGAAGTAGAAAGACTATGGGACATGCAATGAAGCTACAATGTAGGTACCACATTTAAGACTAATGGGAGAAAATATTTTTTCACTCAACGAGTAATCATTGCCGGAGGCTATAGTAAAAGCCATTAGTGTAGCTGGGTTTAAAAGAGGTTTGGACAACTTCCTGGAGGAAAAGTCCATTTACTATTATTAAAGAGAGCCAGGGAGATCCACTGCTTACCCCTCTGGTAAGCAGCATGGAATCTATAAACCTTTTGAGAACCTGAATTGGCCTCTGCTGGAAACTGGATAATGGGCTTGATGGACCTTTGGTATGACCCAGTATGCAATTTCTTATGTTCTTATGTAAAATTCTCACACCTCTCCTCTTTTATTTTAATTACCCTGTCTTTAATCGATCTTGTGAGTGATGTGACTCCCCAGCAGAGTTCTTTCAAGTTGCTTGATGGCAGTCTGTGCAATTCGCTGAGTTGTTTCCCCCCCCCAAAAAAAAGAGGACATGATCTCACATGCAGCCATGAGGACAGAATGATGCGGCTGCATGTGAGATCTTTACTTAGTATCAATGCAGTTGGCTCTGGAGCATAGCAATAGAGTTGATTTTCAATGGTCACATGGTTGCAGATCAGACAGAGCATGATGACAGTATAGCACTGAGCTGCCCTGCAGCAGCAGCTGGGAATCCAATGTGGTAGGGGGATCATAGTGAGGGAGGGGGTGCATGCAAGAGGCAGGGGGGACGCATGAGAGGTGGGGAGGAGGGCAGCATGGCTGAAGGTTTGCCTTGGGTGCAGATACCCTTGGACTGGCCCTGGTGAAGTCTTCCGGCAGTAATGATGGCAGAAGAGGTGATGGAGAAATCTCTGACATGGTGCCTGGCAAGTCGGGGGAAGCGATAGACCCCTTCCATGGAGCCCTGGGTGGCTGCTTCTTTGCCTTTGGAGTCCATCGTCAAGGGACCTGGTGAGAAACATAAGAGGCGACAGCGATGGTGGGGGCGGGGGTGTATGCGTGCCCCTCAATGGCACCGATCTTGGAGGTGGCAGTACGATATCTAGAGCGACAGGTCCAGTGGGTTCCTTTGTCCAGGAGAGGGCATGTTGCTCTATGAAGCAGAAAAGGAGATCCAGGACTGCTGCAGATACTTGCTGTGGCTTTCCCATCCTCTGAGTCCCGCTGCCACCATTGCGATCATGTTTGTTCATCAGGCTGTAGGGTCTGCGTACCTTGTGTGACGGGATGGCTGGCTGTTAAGGCTGCTTGAGCTGAGGAGCAATCAGTGTCTCCCATGGATCTTGGATCTGTGGTGCCTTCTATGGAAGCCACTGGAATCACTGCTGCTACTGTTGATTCTTCTGTGCCTGTGGTCTGCACTGCTCCTGCTTCTGCCCCTGCTGTTCCTGTGGTGTTTCTTGCTGCTGCTGTGTGCTGAATTGGTGTGGGGCTGGATCATGGTGTTGTGAGGCATGAAAGGGTGTTCCTAGTACAAAGAGGGGGTGTCCTCACTGGTGCGATGACGTGCTGGTGCGTGCTCCCAGGTATCTTGGATTGTGGTGTTCTTGGCGCTGTAAGGGTGCAGGGGACATTCTCAGCATGGTGATATGTCAATGCATGCTCCATGGTGCTGTCAAATGGCCATGGAGGAGGTAGTGCCTTGCTGAGAGGAGGAGTTTCCAGCACCATGGAGATCGGGCTGAGGCAGGCCGCATGGGGGATGCTAGCTATGTCCAGATCTGTGGAGGGAGTAGGCTGGGCCATCAATGCTTGGACCACTTCGTGGGTTTCCCAATGTGCTGGGCCATGGATGGAGGCCTTGTTGGGCACAACCTGTGCTGCAGCAGTGTGATTCTTCATCTGATGTTTCTTCTTGGAGACGTGGGAGGATGTGTCTTGTGGCAAGCTAATTCGGGGAGATTCCAGCAGTGAGTGATTTGGCGAAGTCACGGAGACTATGGCTGCATGATCGTTGGGCTCATGGGGATATGTGGGCACAGTAAGGGCAATCCTCCATGAGGTGACTCACCCCCAAGCACTGGATGCAGCGATGTGTGCGTTGGTGCTATTCATCTTCCGGCTAAACTTTGGGCACTTTTTAAATCCAATTTGGAGCTCATCTCTGAACAGCTTTGTAGTCTTCTTTCTTCTTCTCTTTGTTGAAAATTTTAGTTAGGAGAGCTCAGGTTTCCATCCTTGCTGGCAAGGTGGAAGAAGTGAAACTGGGCAAGGTAGGGGTAGGCTCATACTCAGAAAGGCTTGCCCATGGTGCCACCAGATGACCTCACCAGGTGTGGCTGACTCATCCTGCTTGTCCATGGAGAAAACCTTTCTAAACCAGACTTGTCCAGCTATAGAACTGATGCAAAAACCCTCCCACACAGCTGTTTGAAAAGCCTAGGAATGCCATATATTCTAGAAATAAAGGTTTGACTCCAGGTATCTGAAGCCATTCGTGAAATAGGTTGCATAAAAATCAGAATAATGCATGAATCGATGGCTGCCTCACAAACTCTTTCCATTGTGGCATGAGAAGGTTCAGTTACATTAAAGCAACTTAGAAATGACAGCTGTGGTTATAAAAGCAGCTAACGGCAGATGAGTGATGCTTCGGTATTATACAGGCTGCAGACAGGTGCTTGCATCACCAGGATATTGGTATTAATTTTCAAGAAACTTCAATACTCCTAGTGCCAAGTGATTTATTGCATGCACGATCAGTCATATGGAAAATAGGATTATTAAGACAGCGCAAGCCACAGACTCTGGGCCATCTGGTGGTGCAGATATAATAACATGAAAGTGCAAGTGACTTTGCAAAGACAGCATCTGTGGAAAGCAACAGAGCAGGATTAAACCCCCTCCCTCAACATAGTCAGTTATATCAAATAGGAAAATCGGCACTCACTCAATCTGCCTTGCTTTAGGAAGTGGCCAGTGACGGCCCCCACCGTCCCTATCCTAAATTGCAAGAAGAAGAAACTGGAGTTGATTCATGGGCATGCACTACTGCTAGCTAAAGTCTTTTTCTGTGTGCACAAATGAATGGGCTACATAGTACCAATTTAGCAAGGAGCACAGCTGTGCTAAAATTGAGTGGGGCCTTTGTCCCCTGCATACTGGAATTCTCCCAAGGTTTTGGGTCATATCTCTCCTTCTGGACATCTGTTTCAGATGCCTACCACCCTCTCCATGAGAAAATATTTGTTTCCAGTTCCTTTTTAGATTCCTTCCCTTCGGCTTCATAGGATGACTCCCTCGCCTTTGAACTTTTTATTCTATGGGAAATTCTTCCTTCTGGTACCTGAAGAATGGCTGAATTTCTATGTCCTTTCAAGAAGGTGGCATCAGAAGGAAGGTGACACTTCCTAACTGGAGATGCAGCTTTTAAATAGCAACCAAAGATTCAGCATCGGTATCTGTGTGGTTGCCAGAGGCGAATAGCCAGAAAGAGCGGACAGCACAGTCCATTCTTCAGATAGTGGCGATATTTAGCTGCTATCTGCTTATTTGCTGCCCTAAGGTATGTGGCTAGGCTATCTGTGATTGCCAGTATCCAGATAGTTACCCCCACTCCACCTGCAGACTGCCCCCGTACTATCTGGATCGTGCTGAGGTAGTCCCATGGAGATACAGTATTAAATTGGTGCTGTTGAATCACAGTGCACTGATCCAGAGAACCTCTGTGCTTAGTCAAGAGAGCACCGACCTGTTGGACAGCCATATACTCTTGCCTATCAGGAATATTTGAAGCATGATGCTAAGTTAATACTTAGCAAAACTAATTGAAAAAGCAGTACAAATACAACTATAGGACCACATTGATTCTACCGCTCCCCTGGGGGAGCGGTAGAATCAATGTGTTCCTATAGTTGTATTAGTACTGCTTTTTCAATTAGTTTTGCTAGGAGAGGTATGCTAGATATAGGTCTGTACGATGCAGGCAACTTGGGATCAGGTGCATTTCCTTTTAGTTGAGGTCTTATAGAGGAAGTTTTTAATATGGTAGGCATGTGTCCTTGTGATAGCAAGAGGTTTATTATTCTGCAGAGCAGGGGTGTGAATTCTTGCTTGGACATCTTTAACCAAGAGGAGGGGCAAGGATCAAGAGGTGATGTAGTTGTGTTCAGGTTGGTGAGGATTTTACTGCAGTGATCTTCTTTGATTGGGTAGAAAGAGGACCAAGTATTTGCATTGTCTTTTCAATCGTAGGCACAGAGTTTGGAATCGTTGAATAATTTGTGCAGAGGAATTTATTTTGTAGGTATGCTGCAAAAGAGTATGGGATTAGGGTAGAGTTGTCTTGATTCTGAGGAGACTGTGTGAGAGATTTTACTATCTCATTCTCTGGGGCGATTTAGGGATTTCATGATGGTGTTTGTATGGAATTCCTTTTTGTGTGTGGTGATGAGTTTGTTATATACTCTGTGTTTTGTTGGCTATTCAAGAATGTGTGTCTGATTTCTGGTTCTTCTCCATTGTCTTTCCAGCTGTCTTAGTATGAGTTTGGCTTGTTTTATATCTGATGAGTACCATGGTTTCCTATCTGATCGTATAGATGTCTTTTTCTGAGGGGCGAGTGCTATTGGTGTGATGCTGTTGTTTCAGTTCATTATTGCTGATTCGAGGTCTGTTGAGGTGGTCTCTAGTTTTGGTAGAATTGAGCCAATTATGGTGTTCTTATCAAATTCCTTGAAGCATCATTGTTGGACTGTGTGTTGCTGTTTAGTACAAGATAGTTGAGCAGGAATCTCGAATGAGATCATGTGGTGATCAGACCAAGGAATTGGCGTTATCTGGTACGAGATGCGGATTGAGTTAGAATGAAGCCTGCCAGGTACGAATATCAGATCAAGAGTGTATCCGCCTGCATGTGTTGGTCCTTCTAGTATTTGCATCAGCCTGCATGTAGTATTTGGATCAGGTCCATTGTATTTAGGGCATCGAGAAAGGCAGAAAATTGTGTTGTGATGGCCAAAGTCAAGTTGAAGTCTCCTAGCATGATTAAAGGTTTATTTTTACTAGAGTTGGTGCATGCCAGTTTTATTATGGTTGATAGGTCATCTGAAGAGAGGGTAGCAAGGGAAGGTTCTTCCTCCTTTCTCAGTCTCTGTGGATAGCTCTGTACTCCTTCCTGTTTCCTCGGCCCGCAATCTGGGGGTTATCTTTGACTCCTCTCTCTCTTTCTCCACACATATCCATCTTGTAGCTAAGACCTGCCATTTCTTTCTCTATAACATTAGCAAAATCTGCCCCTTCCTTTCTGAACACACTACTAAAATGCTAATCCACTCCTTAATCACCTCCCGTCTTGACCACTGTAACCTACTCCTTGCTGGTCTCCCTTTGAATCATCTCTCTCCGCTTCAATCTATTCAACACTCCACTGCACGGCTAATCTTCTGCCAGCCTCGTCATGCCCATATTACTCCTCTTCTCAAGTCACTTCACTGGCTCCCTATCCATTTCTGCATCCAGTTCAAACTTCTCCTGCTGACCTATAAATGCATTCACTCTGCGGCTCCTCAGTACCTCTCTTCTCTTATCTCCCCTTACAACCCCCCTCAGGAACTCCGCTCTTCTAGCCAACTGTTTCTATCTGTGCCCTTCTCTCTTACTGCTAATTCCAGACTTCGCTCCTTTCACCTTGCTGCACCCTACTCCTGGAACAAATTACCTGTGTCTGTATGCCAGGCACCTTCTCTAACCCTCTTCAAATCCAGGTTGAAAGCTCACCTCTTCGCTGACGCTTTTGAATCTTGACTCACCTAATCTCCTTTCCTTCCCTTGTTTTACCCCTGCCTACACCTTCTGTGTTTTTTGACTAGATTGTTTTATTTTTGACTAGATTGCAAGCTCTTATGAGCAGGGATTGTCTCTTATATGTCTGTGCAGCTCTGCGTATGACTGGTAGCGCTATACAAATGCTCAGTAGTGGTAGTAGTAGTGAATCAGCAGTTGGGGATCTGTATATCAGTCATAAAAAACATGTATTTGTTTTCCAATAGTATGCTGTTTAGAGTGGGTGTTGATATTGTGGTAATTGGCTTGAGGTTCAGTCTCTTGCTTGACAAAATGAGTACTCCTCCACCTCTTCAATGCTGTCTAGAGAAGTTGTAGATGTCCATGGTTGATGAAGTGAGTTGGTTCATTAGGACAGTATCTGTGTGTGTTAGCCAAGATTCTGTAATGCACATTATATCAATTTCATGGTTTTGCATAGTCTGATATAATGTGGTTCTTATTATGGACAGATCGGGCGTTGACTAAAGAACATCTGATTTGTTGAGGATGCTATGGATTTGGATGAGGAGGATGTGGTGTTAATGTGGTATATATTGGTATCAACCGTTGTGGTCTCCTGTGAGTATTTGGTTGTGGTAGTAGTGTAGTTATGTGGTGTCTCTCTCAATGCAGTATTGGAATCAGACCGTACCTTAGTTGTGCGGCTCTGGTGGATCTTAATAGGAATAGTATGAGGAGAAGCAGGGTACTGGTGTTGAGCCATATCATGATTCCAGGTATTTATGGAGTAGTTCTTGTCAGTAAAATATAATGTTCAGGTCCTCAATTGCCAGTGTAACTATCCTAATGCTTGGTGGATGTAGAGAGTCTTTCCTTGGAGGATTGTCAATGTTGACGATGAATCTGGACTGCTTAGCTGTTGCTTTGATTTTGTTTTCTTTTAGTTGAGGTTGAGTTCTTCTGTGATTGTTAGAGCTGTTGTGGTGAATAGCTGTGGAGGAGAGATCCTCAGTTGTATGGTTGAGTGAGAGACATTGGGTTTTTTTACTTCCAAAAGTCACTTTGTTTGCAAGATTTCGTTGTTTGTTTCTGCAGGTCTGGCGTTTCCCTACTCATGCTTCTAGGAGTTGGGTGTGTGGTCTTTTGCAATGTAGAAGGGATATTCTACCTGCGGTACTGTTTTTTTTAATCAGGAGGCTCGGTTGCTGGTTGGTGGTTGCAGGGAGTGGGGGGAGCTGTTTCCCATACTCTCTGGGTGGCGATCGTCGACTAATGTATCTGCTTGGTGTCATGAATTCATTGTGGTCCAGGTTATGATTCTTTGTTGTTTCCTGTGATGGTCAGAGGCTGGTGTGATGTCTTTCTTTAGTATGGGCTGTCCCCGACTAAGGACCACACCAAAGGCAGAGCCCCCTGAATCATTCCCCTCGGCACCGGTTTTCAGAACCGCGAAGAGAGAGTTTCTCTCTCGTGGCTCTGTTAAGCCCGCCAGGGCTCATGGGAAATGGAAAACGCCTGTTTCCCATCAGCGCCGGCGGGCTTAACAGAGCCGCAAGAGGGAAGCTCTCCCTTCGCGGCTCTGAAAGCTGGCGCTGAGGGGAGTGATTCAGGGGGCTCTGCCGGGCAGGCAGGGGGGCCGCGGGACACTTGATTCTGCAGCAGCAGCAGCCAGGTTTTTTTCTTTTTTTTTAAATTTCCCTGGGCTGATGGGAAGTTAGGACTGGAAGTAGGCTGATGGGGGGGTTAGGACTGGAAGTGGGCTATGGGGGGGCTAGGACTGGTAATGGACTGCAGTGGTTGCTAGAACTGGAAATGGGCTGAGTGGAAGGGGGGCTTGAACTGCAAATAGCTGATGGGGATGAGGGCTTGGAATGGAAATGGACTGAGTGGAAGGGGGGCTTGAACTGCAAATAGCTGATGGGGAGGGGGGCTTGGAATGGAAATGGGCTGAGTGGAAGGGGGCTTGAACTGCAAATAGCTGATGGGGATGAGGGCTTGGAATGGAAATGGACTGAGTGGAAGGGGGGCTTGAACTGCAAATAGCTGATGAGGAGGGGGGCTTGGAATGGAAATGGACTGAGTGGAAGGGGGGCTTGAATTGCAAATAGCTGATGGGGAGGGGGGCTTGGAATGGAAATTGGCTGTGAGGGGAGGGAGCTAGGACTGGAAATGGGCTGCGGGGGTTGCTAGGACTGGAAATGGGCTGAGTGGAAGGGGGCTTGAATTGCAAATAGCTGATGGGGACGGGGGCTTGGAATGGAAGTGGGCTGAGTGAAAGGGGGGCTTGAACTGCAAATAACTGATGGGGAGGGGGGCTTCGAATGGAAATTGGCTGTGAGGGGAGGGAACTAGGACTGGAAATGGGTTGAGTGGGGGGGGAGCTAGGACAGGAAATGGGCTCATGGGGGGCTTGGATTGGAATTGGGCTGAGTGGAGGGGAGCCAGGATTTGACATGGGCTGATGATGGGGCTAGGAAATGACTAGAAATGAGCTGATGGGGGGCTGGCATTGGAAATGAGCTAATGGAGGGACTTGGATAGGACTGGAAATGGATGGGGGAGCTAGGACTGGAAATGGGCTGATGCAGGGACTAGAAAGGAGTGGATGCTGGGTGGGGCTGGAACTAGAAGGGAGCTGATGTTGGGGGAGGATTAGAATGGGATGGGGCTGGGAGAGTGAAATGGAGAGGGGAAAAATATTTTGTGTGGGAGGGAAGAAAAATCTACATTTGGCCAGGTATTGGGAGAGTAAGTGGGGATTGAAGATTTATTTATTTATTTATGTATTACAGGCTCTTATATACCGCTCTATTCAGAATCAGCGCGGTTCACAATATAACAACATACCATAACAACAAACTGTTAGGTTTTACAGAGAACAAGGTCAGAGAACTTGGATAAAACATGGGACGTCATTACTGATGGAGGGATAAAATTTGAGTGGATGAAATAGGAATGAGGAAAGAGCAAAAGGAGAAAGATTAGTATGTTAAAGCAGATGTAGAGAGAAAATGGAAAAAAAACTAGAAGAGAGAAGAAAGGACAAATGGACTGCAGACGATGGAGAGTTAGCAGAAGACACGAAGAAACCAGAAGAAAGTGGCTGGAGCAATTGCAGCTGAAAAAAATGCACAAAAGATAGAAAAATATCTCTTTATTTTGAATTTATTAACTGGAATATGTCAGCTCTGGGAAATGTGCATCATTAACGTCTGCGCTTTGTTTAGTAAAAGAGGAAATTAATGTATAGTTTTATTTCTACAGTGTTGTTGTACATTCCAAGTTTGGCTTTTGGGGTTCCCAGTTTAATTATTGTCTTCCTGTTTCTAAATTGTGATTCCTTGTTTGGTGATGGTCTATGTTCTGCATGTGTAACTGAGCTGAGGTATTCTGTTTATGTAGTTCCTATTTGACATTGCCACTTGTTCTCTTTCCCCAGTAGGTCATGTATTGTTATTCTCTGAAATGTATTGGTTTAATAGTTGCAGTGTTGCCTTTTGATAGGTAGGGTATGGTGCTTTGTGAGTCCTGGTAGTGCTGTTAGGATACGGCGGGTTTACTTGGGTTCTAAATGGGCAGTGTTTGTAGTAGTTCCTAATGTGCCTGGTGGTTGGCACTGGATTATAGTAGTGTAGAAATCTTTTTAGTCTTTATCCATACACTCATTAAGAGGCATGTTTTACTAAAGGTTAGTGTATGGTAACATTATGCAAATATTTATGAAATGAGGCCTGTTATGCAAATGAGGCCCGCACCGAGTCTCCGCACATGGCCCCGCACCCCCCCCCCCCCCTTGGGCCGCCCCTGGCTCAAAGGAACTCATTTTGCCTCTGTATAAGAGATCAAGGCCACTGTGACGAGGGAGCTGAGGGACCTCAAGGAGGAGGACTTTACCGAGTGCTTCTGTACGTGTCAGAAGTGAATGCAGAAGTGCCTTAACTCTGGGGGGATTACTTTGAAGGGGACATTGTGTAATTTCTCTGTAGATTTTGTAATAAAACATTTATGGGGCAGTCTGGGGGTTTTTTTTTTGTCACATCTCGTATAATTTACTTTTCAAAGGAATTTACTCAAGGAATTGAGAAGTTACCCAGGTAAATTCCCAAGCTGAAAATTGTGCTATTTTCAGCAATTACATTTAGGGAAGGGGTTCTCCTGGAGACAAGTGTAAGTCCATAGAAGAACAGTTTTGGTTTTCAAATGTCCTGACAACTATCCCCCACAGACAGTGCCCGCAACCATAAGAGGTGCAAAATCTGCAGGTAGTTTCCCTTTGAAAATTAGTCTGTAAGTCCACAGATAAAATAGGTGAACTTTCAGTGTTGTGCCTGCTCCTTAGTTATCTTTCATGCCTCTTGGCTATGCTCCCTCCCCCCACCCCCAAGATTTCATAATTAAACTCAATCATGATCATCACAACAGCACCCACCCCAGAACAACCATGTAAAAATGCATAAGTGGGTATCACACTTCAAAATATTCAACCTTGTTTTGCTTGTAATGAGAACAATTTCCCAAAGCCATTTACCAACTCAATAGCTATTTATTCAGGTTAGGCTACTTGAAAACTACTCAGACTCCATGTGGGTAAAAGTACAAACTGATGGTTCTGTGCACTGTCTGGCTGTCAGGACATATTGTTTTGCTTTGATTACATACCCAAACTCAAGATGGTGAGACCTACCGAAGAGTGACTAGGGATGAACTGAAGCCAGGATCTGAGGCTTCTCTTTCCTTCCTCCTCCCCATCCTAACCAAGTTAGGTAGAGCCCAGTTTTTAAAGTCCCTAATGCACTGAGCTATTACATTTATTGAAAATATTGAAATGGTTAACGTATGTTTATTGTGTTTGAAGCTGCTGTTTAATTCAGCTTTATATTTGCTTCCAGGACGGATATTGCCAATTGTACCTTCTGCCAAATACGCACTGATGCCAATAGTAGCTGTCCTGACAGGCTCTTTCCAGACAAAGCTGAGCCAACATTTGAAGAAATTAACCAAAAATCAATCTGATGTTGTTTGGGCACATTGTCATCTAGGTCTTTATTCACTCTCATGCCTGTGGTTTAAAATCAAGTTTTAAACACCAGTGTCGTGACTGATTTTATTTCATTTTTTAACTATGAAAGTTGATACACCATTCATTTTTTGTTAAGGCTATTAAAGATCGCCATGGGATTTTTTGTTAGTGGGTCTTTAGAAGACACAGCATTGTATTCGACGTGTGTTTTAAGAGTCCAGATAAATGTTCTCTTTGTACTTAATGCTTTTGGGAAGTGAGCCACTGATGTGATATTATGCTACTCTGTCACTTCCCTGCAAAGCAAAGAGACTTAGGACCTTAATCAATAGCAAAATTCTTTCCTATAAAGTGAAAGTGAGAAAGAGGCCCTGTCTGAATAAAGCCTTTAAAGTCAAGTGGCTTCAGATACATTCGCAGTTAATCGAGCTCCGCTTTTTTGCCTACTTTATTGCAGAAGACCTGGAGAAAGCTATATGTAAGACTGATACATTTCTGTCACTGTGTGCAAATCTCTGTAGCTTAACGCAAATTTTAAATTCATTAGGTAGAATCTGACAAAATTGTTAAGATTTAAGAAGGTGATGAAAAGTTAGTGGCGGTCTGAGACAAGCTGGAGACCTGTGACCATAGACCATGGATAGTGAGGTAAGTATGGAAATGCCTTACAGCAAAATATTGAAGCAATTCAAAAATATTAGGGCAAATGGACATTATTCATGTGGAGAGACCAATTCTGATCTCTGAACGTCTAGGCCGTCCAGACATGCAGAAAATATACAGACCTGAGTTATACCCGATTCTGCAACTAAACATTCCCGTGGGAGCTAAACATTCCCACGACTGCAGAATCAGGGCGCTTGGACAGGCTGGAGAGCGCCGCCTTCTGTGCCGGCCGACATTCATGTGCCTGCCCATCTCCCCTGCTCAGTGCTCCTGCCTGTGTGCGGTTGCCGTGGCATCCCATCGCCATAGTACCAGGACACACAGCAGGAACTTGCACGGCCCGCCAGCAAACAAATGCACTTATCCCCACTGTCCAACCCTCGGCGGGGTCAGTTGGAGCCAGGAATGGGCAGTGAGAGCCCATCTGTTGTTGCCCTATAGGTATGGGGGGCTACCTGGCTGGATCGCTCCCCCGGATGGGACTTATACCACCTCCGAGGTGGAATAAGTCCCACATACAGGCCATGATCAGAATAAGCTCTGTATGCTTAGTGAGTCTGCCCTTCCCCACTGTCCGCTGCCCCTCCTCCCACCCCCATCCAGCGCTCCCTGTACAAAGCCAATGTACGTGCAGGGAGCTATATCTGCTGAATATGATCGCTGTGAATAGCGGGGGTTGCACATCCAAACCCGACATACATCTCCGTTATTCGCAGGTCTGAATGACCTCTATATTGAACACTTACATTCTGCCAATCCAAATGCAGTTCTCTTGGTGCATCACACTGTTGTTGTTGTTAAGTGCCGTCGAGTCGGAGTCGACTCATGGCGACCCTCTGGATAGCTATCCGCATCACACTAGTTAATGCAAAAATAAAACACAGATAGGTGGTAATTTTATGAAGGAGTTTTGCACATATGGCAGTATGTGTGCATAAAAGGTCCCTTATAAAGTTATCTCATGCACGGAAGTACACATGGTGCAACTAGGTGTGCTTGTACAAAACATTAGAGCTGGCATTTTCAGGTGAGGAGTTGGGACAGATCATGGGCGGAGTCATGATTTACATGCATATTTTATAAAATGTGCACGTGTGTGCATACTTTATGTGCAAATTTAAAAAAGAGGTCGTTCAGGATATCAACTTTCAAAGTTTTGGAGACTCGTGTTATCGTTTGAATTGACTCTCCAAATGATGGATAATGAATGGAGACTGCATGATCAGTTAATATGATCTGAGAGTGGCAATTCGTAATAAGGATGTGTTACAGAATCTAAATTAAGGAAGATACATTATACTGAATATACTTAGCCCGATTCCGTCCCGGACATCAAAGCCCTCTGTACGTCCGCTCATCGCGATTCTGATCCCATGGGGCACATCTAGCCCCGCGGGATCAGAATCGTAAACAGTCCTGCATGTGCAGGCCAGGACTAATGATTCAGCCCAGCAGCCACAAACAGGACAAGCCCGACTAACTCAGTTAGGCCGTTACAATGGAGCCACGATCCCCGGCTGCCGGCTGCAGAGCTGGTTTCCCCGTAGCCCGACCCCCGATCTGGCCTCCTAAGCCCAGGGTTGGGCTGCAGAGGATGTCCTCTGCCCCATCTGAGCCTCAGGCCTGCCGATCTATGTTGTCCAGGGAAGTTATTCCACCTCAGAGGTGGAATAACTTCCCCATACAAGTCGCTGGCCCTTGTACGTTCAGGGCCAGCGACCACACCACCGCCAGCCCTAACTCCACCCTCCTCATGGGATAGAATCACCCCCACTGTGTATACCATGGACTGCCCGAAGAACAAACCAGTCAGTACTAAATGAGATCAACCTAAGCTTTCCTTAGAATCTCAGATGACAAGACTTCCGCTTTCATACTTTGGGCATATCATTTGAAGAGAGAGATCATTGGAGAAAGACATAATGCTTGGCAAGGTAGAAGGTCACCATAAAAGAGGAAGGCCGGCAATGAGATGGATTGATACAATAACAGCAGCTATGGATACCACTCTGTCAACAATGAGCTGCTTGGCTGAAGACCGAACAAAGTTTAGGTCAACTATCCAGAGGGTCACCAGGAGTAGACACTGACTCAATGGCACTTAACAACAACAACAACAACATTATAAGTGGCTTTAAGAGAGTGCTGCAGTGCTTATTCCAGAGAAGCCTCCCTTCTTTTTGTTTTGCAATTGATATATTCCCCAAGTAGCAATTCTGGTTTGTCTAGACTGACTACAAATCCCACCTCAGGGAATTGATTAAGCTTGCATCTGTGTTTATTCTTATATCTGGCTAGACTAAACACAGCTGGTGGAGAAGACTTTGTAAAGATTGGCAGAAACTGAATAGTGGGGAGGACTTAATGGATTATTGAACACAATGGGGTGTCTGGGTTGGCACAGTGAGGTGTGCTGGAGGGTTGGGGGCCCAGTGGGAATAGATAGTGTGTTAAGGAATACATTTAGGTTTATTAGTGCTTTGGGGGGTTGTGATAAGGAAGCTTATCATAGCTCAGGAAGGAGCTATAGAAAAGGTGAAGTGACTCTGAACAAGCAACCTGTCAGTTCTGGTAGAAATAAGAAAACAGAATTTTCCCATAAAAGACTACCAGTCCCAGAATGCACCAGGTTTCCAACAGCCATTAGAGGAGCTGAAGTGGGGAAACGTGTGTTCAATCAGGAGGGCTATGAGGTAATCCCTAAGCACTCATCTCAAAGGGCAGGGCCTGATTCAGCACAGCTGCGCTGTATTAGGGGGGAGCACTCATCTAGGCAGAATAAAGGTAGAGTTTATTCTACAGAGAATTATCCTCATTATCCTGAGAATCAGCTTGAGCTTGATCATCAGTTTCATCTGAAGGATCATCAGAAGCAGAAGCCAAACCGGACGGACAGAGAAGGAAAGAAACCCTTTGGAACAAGGAAGAGAAAAGCCTTTGAGAGGTCTAGAAGAGTCCAGAGCAGTACGTATACTGGGAGGCATTTCAAGGGCCAGCATACACCATTGGACTGGGGAAAGCCAGAGGAATGGTGCTGCAGAGCTAGGAAACTCCAGACGCTACCTGTGAGGGAGACGGCTGCACATGGAAGGGACCCTAAGACCTGTGCCAGAAGGTATGTGAAGAGAGATCCAGTGTCCAGGGATCTGGATTGGAAGGCTGGACATAAGAACTGGACTACATACTGGCCAGGCTATATAGAGAGGAACTCTAACAGCAATGGAAGCTCAGGTATGAACACTGATCTATGCCCTAGCTATAACCTTGAAAGACAGCAGGGAAACAAGTATTCTCCTGAAAGTGCTCCATTGAGAGATTCATCTGTGCCAATCCATGATATTGAACCCATGCTTGTTGAAGAAGGGGGAATGATTGCAGATGAAGAATGTGTTATATGGACTGCTCTCTGTCCAAACTCCTTTGGTGATTTTCTGTTATAAAGTACAGCAACCATCACAAAGAAATACAAACTTGTTCTTTAATCTACTCAGAAAAGCTCCTGAAGCAGGATTTGACCCACACAGTGGAAAGCAGCCAGCTAAGGGGTTTCAGCTGGATAACTGCTAGCAATTGAGCCTTACCTAATTGCTTGTGAGCTAGGAGAGAATCACTTCTGAATCTATGTGGGAGGAAGTTATCAGAAGTTAACCTGAAAAGAACAGTTTTTTTTCTTTCTTTGTGGCTTTTCGTTTGTTGTTTGATATATGCTAAGAAAACATTAGCTAATGCCTGACAAGTTTGAATGTTGTTTTCCTGATTTTGATTTTGTTTTTTCCAAGTTAAACACTGGAAGCAAGTAACCTGATTTATGTGCTACCAAGCATATCTGTGTTGGGAGAAATAACCCCATAAATAAATATCTTATTGGCTTTACCCAAGAGCACAACTAAATTATTGTCAGCAGCTGTGTCTGGTGTGAATGAACTACATTGCCCACAATCCCTTGCAAATCATATAGATATATGCACTTGCCAAGACTGTGAAGATTCTCACCCAAGCAGCCGTCTGACAGGGTACAGTGGGATACAATGGTGGATTGAGGGGAACAGAAGGGATTGTTTGTGGATTAGTGGGCACATTGAGGTACAGTATGTTTAAGGCTTTGAGGGGTACAGGGGGTTACATTGGTGAGATGATATACATAGAAGCGTATTCGTGAATCAGAGGCTTTGGGGAATATATTGGTCAGCTGGGAGCATTGGGGGTAATGTTAGTGGTTTAAGAGATTTATGTGAGGTTATTGGATGGAGATCTAGGCAGTGGTGTGTCCTGAATGGAATTGGTTTTAGTGGATAAGCATGTGAAAATGCAGGGTAATAGTAGGGTTAGGAGACTTGATAGGGTGGGTTCAAAGGAGATGGTGGAAATGTGTTTAGTGGGGAGCTAGAATAGCAGCGTGGGATTAATTAGGAAATGGGAATTAAATTAAGAACATAAGATATGCCCTACTGGATCAGACTGAGGGTCCATCAGTCCGGTATCCTGTTTCCAACAGCGGCCAATCTAGGTCACAAGTGCAAATCAGGTTCCCAAAAAAGGTTACACATACTCCATGCTACTTATCCCAGGGGTTAGTAGTAGATTTCCCGGGTCTTCTTTAATAATGGTTTATTTGACTTTTCCAAAGTTTTGGGCAGAAAAGGGAAGGAGGGGTCAGAGCCAGAGGCACCTTGAGGAGAGAATTGAAAGTTGTAAAAGAGACAGTGAGGGTCATAGGCAAAAGAGTTAGTCAGGTGGACATAATAGTCTTGTTTGGTGAGTGCTATGGCTGCCTGGAAAGAAGCAAGCATGAATTTGAAGGGTAGAAATTCCGCAAAGGTGCAAGATTTTGAACCAAATGCGCTGAGCTGAATGGCACAGGAACATAGATTAGTGGGTAGTCGAAAACAGCCAGGGCTGAGGTACAGTATGCCTCACAGGACGTGGCATGGGGAGGAACAACAGTATCCAGAGCAGAGGAACATGCAGTGTTATAGGAAGTTACTTCCTCATCAACTGACTCAGATGACATAGTGGATGAAAGAGGTGATGAGACAGTAGTGGAGAGAGGTGATGGGTCGATAGTATGAAGATTTCTAAAGAGACTGGAGGAGACTGGGCAAGACTGAGGGGGGGGATGGAGAGTGAAGCTTAGCAGGTGATGGTCAGAAATAAGGGAAGAGCTGAGCTATCGAAGTCTGAGGGTAAGCAATTAGAGAAGAAGACACGGTTGAGGCAGTGGCTGTGCTGGTGAGTGGGGGCAGTAGAGTATAGCTGGAGGCTGAATGAGGAGGTAAGGGGTAAGGAGCTTTAAAGCATAAGGATCAGAAAGGTTATCAACATGAATGTTAAAATTCCCAAGAATAAGGGAGGGGAAAGATGAATCCAGAAAAAAGGAAAGCCACGAGTCCAGTTAGTGAAAAAGGTAGAGATGGACTTGTCAAGGGGTCGATAAATAACAGCTATCCGGAGAGGTAGTGGAAGTAAAAAGGTGGATAGAGTGTACTTCAAAGGAGAGAAAGGAGTTAGACTGAGGCAGAAGGAGGGATTGAAATTAGTAGGAAACGAGAGAGTGGAAATCCAACACCACCACCACGTCCAGTAGGGTGAGGTGTGTGGGAGAATTAGTAACCACCATGACAGAGGGTAGCAACTAAAGCTGAGTTTTCTGAGAGGAGCCAGGTCTCAGAGCAAGAAGATGGAGAGCATTAGAGATAAAGAGATGATGAATAAAGGCAAGCTTATTTGAGCTGGAATGTGCGTTCTACAAGGTGCATGAGAAAGGGACAGAGGATAGGGAAAGGAGAGGGATATGAAGAAGATTTGAAGCAGTTTGCTTGAGTATCTGTCCCTGGGAGTATGACCAAGTCTAAGGGAACCAGGGTTGGATTGATATCTCCAGAAGACAGAAGGAGAAGGAGCAGGAGAGTGCGGGCAGAGGAGACGGCATGGTGATAATGAGGTGAGGTTCTTTCAGAGAGAGAGAAGATGGTTGAAAGAGAGGAAAAGAATGGTGAAGCTCAACAGCAATGCTTGGCACACTCGGACCTCGTCCTCATCCCATCTAGAACTGCCTTTCCTTTCACTCTCCAGTCTATCTAAATATTTCCTCATTTGGCAGGAGGTAGGGCTAGCCTACCATTTCATTAATTCCACTATCGAAGAAGTTAGATAACAGAAGAAACGAAAGGCAAATAAGGTGATCTATTTTTATTGGACTCACTTACACCATTCTTGGACTAGCTTTTGAAGGTTATAAGCATCTTCTTCAGGCCAGGAGAACATGAGCAACATTCATTATCATGTTTTTTGTTTCTTTTAGCCAACTACTATTAAAGTGTACTAACAGGATAACTACTTTATCCAAACTGTCAAAGATGGAACCGATGCCTGTTCCCAACTATCTAATTCTGAACAGGGACTGCTCCTTCTTTGACAGTGCGGTGAATAAATATGGTAATTGGTAGGGTCAGCAAGTGGTAGCTGCAGAAATGCCTCCTGTGCTTTGCTGAGAGTATCGGACTTGAGGGGACAGAAGCACCCAGTCCATCCCCATCCCTAAAGTCAACGAGTTTCAGTCCCTTGGAATGTTAAAACAGAGCCATCTGAGATGAATTCCTCAACCACTGAGAAGAACAATGCATTCAATGGAAGTTGGAGCGTAGCGGTGTTGTTCCTGTCATTATGCAACAAAGGAGAAACCATGAGAAAAATGATGGAACAAAATTGTCTCCTCCTTATAATGGAACACCATCTTTAAAATGGTTGCGAGTAACAAAATGCATCCGAATAACATAAAATTGGCACTAGCTCATTGTGCTACCGTCTAAACTAATAAGACGACAGTTTAATGAAATCCTGGACATGAATTTAAAGATAATGA
The DNA here is from genome assembly GCA_033557465.1 of Ichthyophis bannanicus. Lineage (NCBI taxonomy): Eukaryota > Metazoa > Chordata > Amphibia > Gymnophiona > Ichthyophiidae > Ichthyophis > Ichthyophis bannanicus. Next base: position 284,182,022 of record CM066041.1, read on the forward strand.
CTTTCATCTCTAATTTCAAGGATCCAGTCCTCCCCACCTCTATTTTCTATTTAACGTCGGCTGTATTTTTGCTTGGAAGATAAATGTGTCTCACTTGAAAATGAAAGCCTCTTGAACTGATTGAATTCAAACAAGGAACTTGCGCATACCCAGTTGCCTACTTGAATATTAGATGTGTCATGAACTGGAGCAACAGCAATTAGCTCATCCGAAGGTTTTAATATTAGCTACACTTAGCCTTAAAAGAATCTCTTTGCATTACAGGAAGAACATTTAAAAAGACATTTACCTTTTCAGATCTTCTTTGTTCCCCCTCTCCTAATCTTGTAAAGCCACACATGGACATCATTGGCCTCCTGGGTATCTCTGTGCAACCGTCCACCAGTTGTGCTGGAAACAGCATTGCTCTTTCAGCCTCTCATCGCTGTCTAACATTGTATTGGGACCAATCGCAGGATCAGTGGGTTGCGCAGTTTCTTGCTTGACATGCCTTGCTTATAGTATAAAGTATATAGAAAAGCAATTCCCTCTTTATAAATGCATGCAGTGGCCATTTTTTCTAAGGTGTCAAAACTGTATCATTTGTTTGCAGGTTCTCATTATCTTATGGTAGAGATGCTGGAAGCTGTATTTGTTTAATTCTCTGGGCACCGATGAGAAAAATTCCAAAGTCTGTCTCTATCTTGCATTGTGACACAATAGTACATTTCCCCCATATGCAGAATCAGGCGTGCAGGGGTTCATATGGAAAAACTGGAGATACATTTGCGGTATGTTGTGTGTCAGAGGGTGTATGTACAGTGTCTGATAGAGGGTGGCTTTGCGTGCCGAGGGCCCGTCCGTCCATTGAGCAAGAATGTTTTTTTGCACAGGACCCCCCGCGTTTTGGGTGGGCCCCGCGCAAGAGAACATTCTGCTTTTTTTTCAATTTTATTAAATTTTTTAAAAAAGCAGGGGGGCCGCTGCCCCGTGGGCCATGCGGCGGCATGTGGAGTGTCCAGAATGGGAAGTAGGTGGCTGAGTGGGAAATTTCCCATCTGTGCCCCTTCGGGCTTAACAGAGACGCGAGGGAGAACACTCTCCCTTCGCGTATCTGCGCCAAGCCGGCACAGAGGGGCTCAGCCGCGGCCGGGAGAGTGGTTCCGCCGTGCAGAGGGATCCCCGCGGGACACTCCATGCGGCAGCGGCGGTCGGCAAGCGGCCAGCCTTTTTTTTTTTTTGTTTAAATAATTGGGCCATGAGCCGAGGGGGGGGGGGGGGCGGGCGTGTTCGGGGAGGACTGGAGGCAACTGGGGCGTGGGGGGGGGGTTACGACTGGCAATGGGGCTAGGCGGGGGAGGGGGGGGGATTAAGATTTGGCAAAGGGGCTAGGGGGGGTTAAGACTGGCAATGGGCTAATGGGAGGGGTGGGTTAAGGACTGGCAATGGGCTGGGGTGGTTTACAAAGACTGGCAATGGGCTAGGGAGTTCTAGGGAGGCGGGGTTCAGAACTAGGCAATGGGCTAGGGCGGTGGGTTCAGACTGGCAATGGGTCTAGCGGTATGGGGGGTTACGACTGACAATGGGGGCGAGAGGATGGAGGAGGATGGGTTGGGTTAAGACTAATGGCATAGGGCCGGAGTGGAGGGAGGTAGGGAGGGGGTGGGTTAAGACCGCAATGGGGCTAGGGGAGGGAGGGAGAGGGAGGTGGGGGATCAAGACTGGGCATATTGGGCCTGCAAAATAACGGGAGGGGGGGGGTACTAAAAAACTGACTGCCCATAGCTTGCGATGTGCTCAGGGAGGGAGGGAACGACAGAGCGGTGGAGGGTGGTTAAGACTTGAACCACAGAATTCCCTGATTGAAACGCACGAATTTTCCTCCCCATCATAGGAAAGGTTCCACAGACCTTTGTTAGAAGGGTTCTATGTGGCCTGTCTTCTATCTCATCTGCTCTTATATATTTTAAGATGTTTTATATTTTTCACTGTTATATTTCCGTTATTACTTAATCCACATTGCTAACCAGGTTGTATGACTCCATTTACAGGGAGTTTACCCCTGTTTATCCCATGGTTTATTCCCCTGTTTACCTGTAAACTCAGACGCTTGCTTATGGTGCTGAATTTTTGTTCAGATGTAAAACCGCGCTGATGACACAGAGTGCGGTATATTAATAGATGTAAAATAAATAAATAAATCAATAAATAAATAAATAAGATTGGCCAATGGGCGAGGGAGGGAGGGAGG